>CM073772.1:59322355-59478057 GCA_037158775.1 Hetaerina titia
TTACAGATAAAGGGAGGAGAACGCGTTTGAGAGGAAAAGATCGATTGTGACTTGTTTAATTTTGAGATAATATGTAATTAGATTGGAAAAAGTATGATCACCTTAAGCAAGTTCCAGAAATTTATCCACATCAACAAATCAAATGTAATGAGTTATCGCGTTTTAACCGTCTTTCCAAAAAATTTAAACTTAATAAGAAAGCGCCCCCAAAACAAACTTTACACCAAGTGAGACCTAATAAACAGCAAATAACGTTATATTTGGTCACTTGAATAAATAATTTGTCATGTATGAATATAAACTCTGCCAATTTTATCCACGAAATAATTTAAATGATACCTAAGGAAGCATATCAATGAACCTATCTAAACATGAGGGAAATTTAAATGGATTGGTGTCAGGGTACAGTAATGTTTTTAGCAAAAAGGGCAGTATTGAACGGGAATCTGGAACCAGAAACAGATTTAAAGGGGATTGGAGACGCGGGGAGCTGTGAAACCCTGTACACCTGCCGGCCCCCGTCTTTCCCTCCTGTTGCTTCACCTTCCAGCCACTCTCCCCCCATAACCCTGCCGTCCCTCTCCGGGGAAAATCCCTCACCCCTGCTCCTAAACCTACTTATTCCGTCTTCCATCACATCTTTCATATATTTCCTCCTAACTCCTCCGTATTTCTCCGCACCCCACATCTCTTTCTTCCTCATCCATCAGGTGCCCTTCTCTCAAGTAAAAAATAATATCCTTGGGTCCGCTATCTTTATTCCTTTAATAATACAAAGATGATACAAAAGTTATATCTACCTATTCACAAATAATAGGGAAAGTTGTGAGTTTCTCAATCTCCTTTTTCCATACAATTTATTCATAAGATTGATGATTGTCATTTTATGTGCCTTTTGGCATAGCGGCAAATGCAAATTGGGAATTTATTCATTTTTTATTCCATTCTATGAAATTTTTTTCTGATGATTTTTTAATGTGACTTTACAACAGTATTTTCCCATCAGGTAAGATTGCCAAGTTTCCGTACTGATTGGTCTGCGGTTAATAATTTAATGGAAATTTAATATGTTTGCACAAAAAACAGACAATGAAATAACCGAACCGAAATCGAGAACAGGAAAATAAATACTTTTACTTGTTTTATCTAGATAATAAATGAATTACGAGTTATTACTCCAACCAATTATTTCGTCCAACCAATCCATCCCGATAATAGAATACGCAGTGATTTATTACCGCACACCAATGGGTTTAATGCGCTTCCCTACATAAACTCCCGAACAAAACCAAAAAATAGTACAGGACAGCTTTTTGATACTCAGACAGGTAAAAAATTTACTTAATACAAAACGATGACTGATTCAGACTGGATCTTAATTGAGTATTTCCTTATACACTGAATTCATGTCACTTATCCACAGACAAAATTTTCAAAATCAGAAAATTAAGACTGCCAACTATTTTCCAAAGTATGAAAATAGTTATTTTTCAAGCGATATGAGAATTCACAATTTACGCTAATGCCTCCTCTCACTAGTATAATACTACATGCAGGGATTCTAACTTAAATCAGCCCTTCATCTTTTCACGACCACTTTATTGACATACTTATTGGATTGCGAAGGTCCAGTGCCTTAAAATCGTGGGAACAAGGCAATAGTATTCTTGTATATTCTTTGCAGAGAAGTGAATATTCCCATATACATGATGGCTGAATGCATTTCATTAAAAAATTTTTAAAGCATCATTAATTAAAATATAATGATAAAAAATATTGTGGGAACTGTATCTTATTCAAGACTGCCCTTCCTTGTCTTATGACTTAAAACTTCGGCAAAAATTCTGCATACAGATAAGTTTTGATTCGTAGATATCGTCAAAACAATGACTGTCATGGAGGTTGGTTTCTGGTAGATTCTACCCTACCAGGGAATTTTCAAAGTACCAGTATTTGGATCATTTGAAGGTCACATCATCAGGAACATTGATGAGGATCGAGGATGGAGATGAGGAATAGGTGGCAGGTCAGATCAATGTTTGTGATGAAGCAAGCAGCACCGGTCGCAAAAGCACGAACGGTGGCAATGCTGCATACGAAGTAGGTTCCGGAAACCAATTCTCATTGATGCAGACCCTTTTCCGACTGCATGTTCATGGTATCCATCGCTCCTAAATTCACCTCATCTACGGACTCAAAATGTGCCATTTTGATGCCAATTTGATGTTGAGAAATAAAGAAGAGTCGCATGGGGCCATGCCCGGTGAACGCCGTGGATGTTCCAATAAGGGGACTTGTGCTTTCCCAAAAATTGGTTAACAGAGAGAGCTCGCGCTGTATGTCGGCACATTGTCATGATAAACGCCGATAGTCGTTCACCTACATTGTCGGTTTTCATCAACTCGACCCTTCAAGGACGGCTTTAAAATACTTTCAGATAGAAGCTGGGTTAACGGTATGACAATCATGAACTCAAGCGATGTGAAAAGCCAAATGAAATAAAAAAAGATATCATAATTTTTAAATTAGAAATACTTATCCGTGTTTCCTCAATATTTGTTGAACTGGGTGTCTTTTACTGCACTGACTAGCGATTATTTTCTAGATAAAACGTAAATTTAAGGTCTATTAGTATTAATGTTATTATCCAGTTAATTTAATTAATTTTCTTCATTTGCGGTTTATTTTGCAAGGATGCTAATAAAATGTTCAATCGAGTGTTCTGCCAGTCACAAGTGTAGAAATTCGTCAATACCCTTGCAAATATCCTTCCATGAAAATTTGGTATTTATTAGCCTATGTTACTTAATCAATGTATTTAATTATTTTAGCCAATTTTCAAAGGGTCATAGGAAGATATTTTTGTAAGAAATATTTGAAAAAATCGACTTCATCATCAGTTTTCAATGCTGAAGTTACTGACATTGTCCGATCTCCCATTTTTATTTTAAAAATGTTAGTCATTCAAAAACCAAAGCGCAAGAAAATATTCCTTTTAGCAAATTATTAATCAACTAAGATAGCGTATTTTTTTGCTTTAACGAGAAATTTTACGTTCACGTTTTGCTCGATACTAATTAATAATTCCAGACAACAAGGCGAATGTGTATAGTACAGACACTAATGAATTATCCCACATGCTTGGCTGACATACTATAATTTTTATGAGTGTAGAACATGTCATTACAGTCATTCATGGCCAAATTTCCTAAGACAACAGGAAACTTGTAAAAAAAACAATATAATGTGGTTACTTTATACCCAAACCTATTTGCCATTGATATGTAAAAAACAATAAATTTTCAGACATCTTTTGAACATATTTAACTATTGTATGTGTACGTAAATAGTATAAATATCGTAAATATTGTGAAATATTTATCTTGTTGTCTTGTAAATTCACCTTAATATGAAATTTTTATTGCAAACAATAAAATATATCATAGGCACATAAAAATAGGAAAGAAAAATTCATAGGTTGACGTAAATTTTTCCCGCAATTCCTCCAAAAGGTATATTTTACGCCCAAATTCGAGGGAATTCAATTTCTTTTGCCTTTGAAATACAATGTTTCATATTTTGGCAATTTTTCTTTTTTAGAATTGAATATCAAGATGAAAAAGAATAATCTACTGGCATTTCCCAGAGGGTAGATACGTTTTATTTTGTGGATATAAGTCGGTTTTCGCGTTATAACTCTGTGATGTGAATCATTTTATTCCATTCGATTCATTCAGGAACTATATCTGACCGCTAAGAATCCCTGACCAATGACTCTAGTGATTCTGGCCCACGATATGGTCACAGGAACACATTCGAATTTTTATATAAATTTTTACTTTGCAAAAATAGCGTAATAATTATCAGGTAGTTTAAAAAATTATATTTCTTTAAAATTAATCACTATACTTAAAACAGATCACCGCATTCTTTGTAGTTTTTTTCGCCTTTATCTTATACTGTTAACATTAAAAGCGTAACATTACCTCGTTTTATACTAACTGGAAATGGATAAGAATTCATAAATTTTAGCTTTCAATTTTTCTTTCATTTATATTTCTATGCATCCAACAACAGTTGATCATGTAAAAATATCGTACAGTTCTAAATGTAGACTACGCTACTTTATCACAACTTCAACATGCATTTTAATATGGCATCTGCAATTTTTTATGTGTTCTTTATTACATTATAAAATAAGAACTACTAAGATAACAGAACAACAATTCTGATTCCGCATGCGGCTGGACTGGTTCTCAGAATTATCAATAAGCGAATGGAGAGCATGTCAAATTGTTACTTAGGAAATGACCAATTGTGGGTACAGGAGAGAGACGTGCACGTGTTGCCATAGCAGTATTGCGGTCACTAATAGAGAGAAATATAAAATATAATCAGGATGTGTATGTCTGTTTTGTAACTTTCAAAAATGCGTTTGATAAGAGTCCGAATGGGCAGTAAGGAAGAGTTGGGAGGGATGTCCATTATCGCCTATTCTCTTCCACGTAGAAGAGCGTGGGGAATGTGGAGGAAATGGTTAAGAAGTCATGGGAATACCTGGAGGTGGGAATAAAATTCGGTGGGGAATACACAAAAATCAGTTAAATTTGCGGAGAAATAAATATTAACTTGTCATTTCGCCAAGTTGTTGCAAAATCTGCTGAGTGCTTTGGAAATTCATTGCGATAGGCATGGGGTAAGAATAAAGGTAAATAAAACAAAGGCAATCCAATTTTCCTAAACGATAAAGGTTAAGGTTAACATTAAAATAGGATGGCAAAAAAACTAGAGCATGTGGGACAGTTTACGTATCTCGGAAGTGTTTTCGACCACAATAGTTAAGGTAGTAGGGTAAGGAAAATAATTTCGCTGAGCAAAGAGGCTTTCAAAAGGAGGAGGGAGTTAATGACAGGAATTATTTTTTTCAGTATAAATGATTATTTTTATAATAATGTAGGCTCATTGGAATTCTCCCTTATAATATTTCTTCTAATATAGTTCACATGTAAACTGATAACTTAACCTATGCCAGATAAATAAAAATTTAACTCTGAAGGTTGAGGTTGATGTTATTACTTAACTTTTTGTATCAAAGATGTTTTCACGTGTTCCGGGTAGTGAGAATTAGTAACTGTATTGAAGAACGAATTCAAAACTTATATGATGAAATTAATATATATATCGCTAGTCATCAATGTGTCTGAAATGTTCTAATATGTAGAAATGTAGTTGGAAACCGCCTTGAAGGTTCCATTAGGATAACCATGCAACCATTAAACTGGACCTCGAGAAAGTCCTTTCCAGATGTTTCTGATATGTATATCTTCGAAGATATTTATGTGCATTACTAATCGACAAGCAACTTGAGAAATTTGGGAAAAATAAAGAAAACCCTTTCATTAAAAAAAATAATTTTACCGTTATAAATGATACTGCCATTGTACAAGTTATATTTACCCTTTTTTATTTGTACTCCATAAGGTAATTAATGCTCTTAATAATTTCCTCATAATTACGAAGGTGAAATGACAAATATATTGATACAGTTTTTCATACCTCCTATGAAGTTACATTTTTTTACATTACGACGCTTTGTAGATTATATATCTCAATAATGCTCACCGTCATACTATATTTCTCAATAGGAAGTCGACTGCCCATACGTGCTAAGGCACGTAATGAAAATTCCTTAGCATTTTCCTCTGAACTGGCCTTCGGTACTAATAAAATGAGCAGTCCTCCCCATCCCCAGTGCCCTCTTCCAACTTTTGCCATCCCTCCTCCTCCGCCAAGCATCCACATCACGCCCGTCCTTTACAAGGATAACCCACTCCACCTCCCTGATTCTCTCTCGCCAAACCCACCAATTCTTCGAAGTTCATCGCCACCTTCCCCATCCTCCTGTAGCTACGGAACTATTTCCCTCATCCCTCCTCCCCCCTCCCATTCAGTCCGCCACCCCCCCCACTGCTGCAGTGCTATGCATCCTAGTCCTCCTTCCACTGAGACCCAACCCCGCCCTTCTCGTGCCTCGAATCAGAAGTGTAACCGCGGTAACTCCTCTCTCTTGCTCCCTCCCCCGTTCTCCCGGTGTTGTTGGTAGGGGAAATCTCGCCTCCCCGTCCTATATCCAACATCTTCCCCTTCATCCCTTCCCTCCGAGTCACAAAAAGAAGTGGTGGTGTGGTCGTAAATGATGAGAGCGGGTCATGGAGTCGTGAACTCGAGGAGGGCACGTCTTCCTTGGCTCTTGCCTGCCCACATCCCCTCCCAAGGAACACTCAAATCCACCTCATACACACACACACACACACCTTTCCTTACCCTCCTTCAACCCCTCGCACAACCGTTTGCCTCCTTCCTCTCATGCACGTGCCGTTCCTCCCTTCGAACCCGCCTATGAACAAGGCAACGGTGAGGGGCTGAGTTGGAATTATGATTCTGGGATAATGTTTAAGAAATAGGTTTTTTCTGGTATCCTTAGGTTTTGGATGACCGATGTTGGAGAATTAATATGATCCGTGTGTGTTCGTCGATCTCCAAACGGTCGGATACATTCTCGGAGAGACATTTGCCGGGTGAAATCGATCGTTCATGCTGTCGAATTCGAATACGAAATTAGGTTGTCCGTAATTAAAACACAATTAAAAAATCAATCCCTAGTTTGTTGTGTCATTGGGGACACCGAAAAATAGGCAAAGATAAATCTTAACGAAAAATATCATACCCATGAATTAACTATAATTATGCACATAAATACAGGAACTGAGAATGGAAAAGGTCCAATTACGGTGACATTTTTGCAAACGTGAGTAACTAAAAGAAACGAATTTCTTTTATCGCGCTTTGATTGCATGAGATTGCTTTTCTTTAATTTGAAGTCGGATAAATCCTTAGCAGATATGTTGAGTATAAGCGTTCTTATTTCAATCTTCAATGTTAAAAATATCTAGTAAAATTATTAAAAACTCCATATTTTAAATTATAAAAATGATTACATATAAAATCAATTTTCGTAAAATGTTGAGTGCTCAGTATTAATTTACATTAAATAACCAATTTTAGTGTTTATTGAGGCAGAGTTATTTTTTCAAATATATTGGTAAGTATCACTAAGTTTTAACAAAGTCTGTAAAATAGATCCTGATATAATATTGATCGCAGGCTTTCCCGGCGTATAGAATCTTGGAAGGCTGTTCGGGTTTTCCACAATGACATAATATTATTTTTTTACTGTCCAAACTTAATTCATGCAAATAGAAATTTTGTCCATGAGTTAGCTTTAAGAAATTATGATTCTCTATTATTCTGTAAATCGGTCTTCTTGTTTTGAGTCACTGAGAAAAGTACTAAGGGCACGGAGGAACATAAACAATAACGGGATATTGCGACCGCTTACAAGATTTCACCATTAGGGAATAGAAATAATTGTTGGGAGAAATAAATGGAGTTCATATGTCAAATATGATTTGGGAATTAGCCAAATCTTCTTTTCAAAGGCAAAGTAATGAATAAAAAATTCATAATAACGACTTCAGTTTCCCTTCCTAATGCTCATCATGTCGTAAGTAATGTGCGGTTAACGAGTATGAATTTCATGAGCAAAATTTATGCTAAACATATTTGTTATCTGATAATATCGAAGAAAAGTTCTAATGGATTCCAAAAATAAGGCAATAGCGTGTAGATACCCACCAATGGACAACAAGCTTGGCGTATTGAAAGGGCTTAGGTTATCTTGACGTTTTGGAAGGGGTATCGTGCCCATCAGCAAGATAGACAAGGCTTCTGCGGACGTCTTCATACGACATTCTAGTAAAGTGGAATCGACAGCAGTAGCAGCAAGGTAAATACAAATTGGACCCACCAAGTTAATATCGGGATTATAATTCAGGCATGGTATTAAGGAGGTAGAATTTAGAAGGTGTCATAGCTCTCAAATAAACTTAATAGATTTCTCTCGAAAGGATTTGCCACAGCAAAGGCCATCCCAAGTTATATATGAGTTAACAGTAGAGGAAAAGAATACAGTAGAGAACTACAAAAAGATTGTATAGATTTTATACGGAATTTTACTCCAAATATGTACAAGGAAAGGAAAGCTTGAAAACCAAGGAAAGGAGATACGGGGGACATGTATGTTAGGTTTGTGTGAGCGGAAAAAAAAGAAAAATCGGGGATGAATAGAGTAATAGTTACAGAGTAATTTATATAGGGTGGATGAGAATCAGCGCAGAGTTCTTAGTGCTGAACGCAAAATTGGGATAAGAGCAAAGAAATTGGATCAGGTGAGTGGTAAAACTCTATTGCTTACGCTGAAATCGTGATCAAATAATGTAGTAGTATTCTAAATGTGTATATGTCGAGAAAAAGTTACCAGGAGGTAAAAATAGAAAAATTATGCGTTCAATTAAGTAAATATTGGGAACACCCAAGAAAAAACCTCCTAATAATAATGATGAAATTGAAAGCACTGGTAGGGCAGTGAATATACGAGAGATACGAGGAATATCGTAGGTTGGACAATGCCATTAGGGAAATGAAAATAATTGTGGGGGAAAGCAGTGTAGTTCATATATAGAATGGTTTTAGATTATACCTAGGACCTAGATCAAGCACCATCATAGGAGTGATTGTAAATTGAAGATTTAGGGATAGAAATGCAATAAACAATTAAATTATATCAGATTGCGACATACGTATAGACTGAGATTGAGCTCTCAAACATTCAAGCAAAGAAAAAAGACCTAAAACACTTAACATATAGTATACCGAAATTAGAACAGGGGGATTAAAGCTCTGTGGAAAGTTTGATGGATCTTAAGGTCTGGATAGTAAGAGTCACCACAGAAAGGAAAGTGGTAACATTGAATATTAAAATGTAAAAAGTCATGATTAATGAGATAGATGCTTAAAGGGATGGAAGAAATAAGAATATGGAAGATCAGAAGCAGGGAATTCGGGAGAAGAATGCTAAGAGAGCTGATCAACAAACTTATGGGAGAAACTAGTACGTCTAAGGAAATTTGGTGGAACAATCTGTGTAAGAACATGGAAAATATTCAGACAAAAGGAATAGCGGTAGGGTTATACAAGAAAGAATAAGAATTGTCAGGATATAGCAAGGGAAAAGTACCTACCGTGATGGATAAGACGGATAGTTGTTAAGAGAGTGAGAAGAGATTCAGGGATGTTGAATAATACGTAGAACAGCGTAATGATAAAAATACAAGGCGAGTTTAGAAGTAAAAAGAGAATTTTATGAAGAGGAGAACATCGTTTATCCAGGAATACTGGATAGCGATATAAAAAAACTCGGAGAGATTAAGTGGAAATAGGTAGTAGAAATTGATAATACCCCCACAGAACTACTAAATAGTTCAGGAAAAAATTGTAAAGATGGGATTCTTGGAACTTAAACGCATTGTTTGTAGGAATGAAAGTCGATCAGAAGATTATCTGCGTTATATTTGAATTCCAAATCCATAAAAGAGAAAAGAAAGTGCATGTGAAGAATAGATAGTGATAGGTTTTATTTCACATGCAGAAAAGGAAGTCATAAGAAAAATCAAAAGAAGATTAGCTGAAGGGATTGTTGTTGATTCATTATTTTGCAAGAGCAATCCGAAAAGAATAAGATGGATATACCCCAAGAAAACAAAAGTGATGATATATTTTATCGAGAAGGAACATACATATAAGTTATATATCAACGTAAGAGGGAATCATTTTGAAGAAGTTGAGTATCGCATGAATTTAGGTAGTATTTTGGACGTAAATGGGTATGACAAGAAGAATTCTGAAAGAGGCATTTAAAAGAAGTAAAGAACTCATGATGTTAACTCTGAGTAATGATGCGTATCAAAGATTAGTGAAAAATTTTACATAAGCGTAGTGCTTTATGACTTTTAAGGATTTTAGACTTGGTATTTGAGGCAGAAGGATTTGCGTAAAATGGAGGATTTTGTGAAGTTGCTATAGTGGAGAGTGAATAAACTGAACAGGGGAGGAAGAAAAGCAAATGCTTAGGTTTTAATTGGGGTGGACAAAGATAGGAATTACCTTGGTGAGATCCGAAAAATGCATATTTTGAAGTGAGTAGAGGAAATATGGAACAAGATGGTTATATGCCGTAATACCATAATAAAATGGGGAACGCTGGAAAATATTGAAATGAGGGGAGACGGCTTTTTAAAAAAACATTAAGACAGGCATAAGTAAACAGGAAGTTCAAGATTGAAATAGAAAGGTGTCACGATAGTTAGCATTAAATTTCCGCCTGTTCTACATCTACATATAGTATTTCCAATACCTCGCAAGCCGTCGAAAGGGCGTGTGGCGGGGTGTTCTAGCGCACCACTCGTAATTAAGAAAAAAACCTCCACAATGAAAAAGCCACAAATTTATGCAATCCACAAATATTGGCATGCATTCATGAAAAAATCCTAATGACACAAACACATGCAAACACTCAAACTATCAACTAACATACACCTTGGAATAGTATTGAATTGGTTGGACCCTCTAATTGGTTGCATGTGGAGTTATGGCTGTCAATTATATGGAAACTGGAAATGGTCAATTTAAAATAAACTCAATGAAAACATTCCATGCAAATTTTTAGGCTATAAAAATATGTTGGCAATAAATTTAATCTATGTAACTAAAACTGAATGCCAAACTGTCCTCATTACTGCCTGTAGGAAAACATTTTCTAATTAAATACAGTTTTCTATGCCGTTTACGGGAACATTTCTGAATATTGCTAACTAAATTAAATGGATAGTAAATAATCATTATTTTGATGACTGTCACTGGTTGTTTGACTTAACAGTAACAAATGTTGAAATCATTAAAGAATTAAATATTCATAAATTTACAACTGGGGGAAAATATAGATGCAAACTTTTGGGCTACTGATACCAACCCGTTCCATGTGCAATAAAATACTTCAGTCCTTGTAATTTAACATTTCAAAAGTATTCATGAAATCTTAAGAAGAGCACTACAATACAATGCTCCATATCGTTTGGAAAGGTAATATGAGAATTCTCTCGCTATTCTTTCGCCATAAGTTTTCTCTATGTGTTATTTATCACATCAGCAAACATCAAATGACTCACACAATCCTTTTTGGCATTTTTTCCAGCTCAATACCTATAAATTGTGAATTTTCAGTGTGTACTAAAGTCTTGGTTACCTATTGAAATACGTAGTGTATTAGGCTTTGGGACTATAAAACTGAGGATCGACATATTCAGTCATAAAGTGATGTTAACACCCTGGTAGTAGCACCATCACCTCAACTTTGCGCTTGTCACGTTAGGAATATATTGTATGAGTAAGTAATTCGATGAAATCGATATGAACGTGCGGTCGACCGTCAGAAAAGCTCGAAAAATGATCATGATATAAATTTCATGTGAAGGGAAATCACTCTCCTCAGAAGAGGTCGTAAAAGAAAGGAGGCGGAATTTAGTTATGCGACAAGGCAAGAAAGGTGAATGGATTACTCCATTTTTCACATCTTAAGATGTTTAATAGGATGACATATATATGAAATTTGAGATAAAAGGAATGGAAACTAGATAATTTTATCCATTAATAAATTATAAATTCGGAAAAAATAATGACATTTTAAATGTATTTCCACATACATATCATTGTCATAAATGACATAAGGATGCTTTCGTAAAACGTATTTACATTTACACGTAAACTCATAAACATTTGTTCAACGGCTGAGTAATTAGTAAAAAAGGCTTCCATGACCTTAATAGTACGTATTATGAACAAATAATAATTAATTGTACCACAGCAAATGCCTTCGAAATTCAGACGTAGAGACAAACTTCACCAGTGTAGGAAAAGTTGACTTTTGACAGATTTCAAGACCAACAAAGGGGAATATGCAAAGAAAAATTTCAAGTGCCTGTAGATCCTTCATTCCTTAAATGCTAAACCTAAACGCACACGGCGGAACTTCTTGGTAGGGACAACAACAAAATAAAAGTTTGCTATCTGAATTATACACTTTATTTCCGACTGATCTCGGTAAAGCGTATCGGAAAACAAACGTGTGACATACGCTAGATGATGATACACCGAATCGAAATCGCTCAAAAACAAAATGCATTTCGTGGAAGAGTGGCGCGACTCTTTGTTCCTTTTTGATGCTCCCTGATCCCTTATTAAAACCTCCAATGGAAAATTCATTCCGTGCGCCTCCGGGGAATGCATTGGAAAAAGTCCTACACGATGGATAAAACAGCATTCCAAGTGGGACAAAGGGGAAGAGGGTCTTCGGAGGACGCGGAAGGAAGTGTGGGGAGAGGTCTTCGAGACGGCGAGCCTGCGTACCCAGTGCCCATTTCACTCACGGCTTTATACAAGGGATGGCGCCGCCGAGGAAGGTGGGGAGACCGCCTAGAGGGAGAGAGGTAGTTCGACGGCACAGGGACGAGAGGGAGAAGGGGGGGACTTGGGATTCCACACCAACCGGACGCTTATTTTACAACCGGGAGAAGGGAGTGCATGAAGAGAGTCACCGGGAGGGAAGGGGCGCAGTCGTCCGTTGCTTAGCCACGGCGTTTTTCGACCCAGCCCCGCGGTACACGTGTGTGCGTAGCTGGAAAGATGTTAGAGAAAGTAATAGAAGTGGTGTCTCGGGGGTCGGGGGAGTCTCAGGAAGGCGAAGGAAGACAAGGGACGAGTCCTTGGGGGTTGTGGGGTAAGGAGGAAGAAGGGTTGGGTGGGCGGGCGGATGGAGGATTAGAAGTGGATTGGGACGGCTGGGGGTGAGAGGATGGTTACGGCGAAGGGTTTGAGGTGTGGAGGGTTTTCGGTCGGGAATGAGCGTGCGGTCGGCGTGGGACAGGTGAGTGCCGGCAGCCATAGCCATTCCTATTTACTCCCTTCCTTCGGAGCAAGCTGCTTCTCTCCGCGTATTCTTTACTTTTTACGATTATTATTTTTCCTTCCCCCGCCTTTCCTGCCCGTTCCTCCTATCGCTACCCTCCGCCATCCCTCACCCCTGGACCCCATCCCCAGATGCTTACTCCTACTCCCCCGGCTTGCTCCGAAAGCAAACTGCGTAAACTTTATAGAGCGAGTGTTCCCAATGGCTGTACATTTTCAAAGGGTCGTTCTCATTTGATGCCGTAGAGCGCAGTCGCAAGGTCAAATGACTGCAAGTTGCGGAAGCAACTCCCTTCACTCCCCCTCGCCCATCCTGTGCCGCTGCCTCGCCATTCCGTAACCCTTGTTGTTCCATTTTTGATGCCACCTCCTTCCTTCATGACGTCCCCGGTATTGTACGTGTAAAAATGTATATCGCTTTGAAGTAGCCTGGCCCGGTTTATCCCGTGGTCAATATATTCTTCCAATGAAAGAGGTTAGAGAAACCTGAGCTTCACATTTAGAAAAATGAAATCGAACAATATCCGAGGAATTCCTACCGTCATATGGAATGGAAACTGAGGCAGAGCTCGGAAATTTATTTTCCATGATTACTTCAAAAGAGAATTGAGATTTTGATTTTCGTACTAAATATGTGTACAAACCAACTGGTGATGATAATTCTTAATATTCCATTCCAGTACAGCATGAAATGGTGGCGTATGCAAATTATATTATTATTTTATATGTAAATAAGACATGAGTAGGCATGTGAAACTGAAAAACCAAGTCATACATAATCTACCACGTAAATATTATTGAAATAGTGTTTATCACGATTCCATTTACTATTGAAATAAGCCAAATCGGAAAAGTTATTGATAGGGAGCATTTGAATTACACTTGAATGAACATTGATTTGTCACATATTAACTCTTCAACATATTGGAGATTAGTTTCAACATCATATGCCATCCCATAGCCAAAATTGAATAAATTTATTTCCGAACTGTATTTTATTTCCATCAAATAAATTCTCAGTGGCCTTAATTAGATAATTCAACTACCCTAATGCATAGCTGTCAACTATTATTTCTGACTTTGAAACGCCTGATTCTGTTACCTTTTAATGTTCTTTAATTTCAGAGATTCATTATTCTGCCGTGCAATTATTTAGTCAATTATTTGATAAACAAATGAAATCGGTATTATGCGTACGTTAATTTGAAATGAAAAAGAGTTTTCAATGCATCCGGATTATCGCTTTCGAAACACCAGGAAAAGGTTCTTATGCTAAAGCATTTTGGGGCGCTCATATTATGACGAGATAAAGAACGATGAAACAGCAATCACTCTTTTCAAAATGTATTAAATGCTTGGGGAAAATATCCATTAGATATATTTTATTCATACTTGGATAAAATGATTTTTATTTGTACGTTGAATGAATAAATCGAATGACATTCTTTCCCTTCAAAATTATTTTTCAGGTGAATCTGTTTATCAGTCGTTGTCATAAAGGGGAAAAGGACAAACCATACATAGCCATTGGGCAAGTAATTAAATTATGAGAAACTATGGAAAATAACCACCGAAAAACTCAAAGGGAAATGAATCCACGCCAAAGAAATGAAGATAGTCAGCTTTTGGAAGAGTTGAAATGATACGTACGTAATAGTCCTGTTGGCATTGTGGGACAAGAGATATTTGTGATTTGGATAAAAGGCCAACATAAACGAAATTGAGTTGGCACGCTGAGTTAGAAGAAAAAATAATTGTTGATTCAGAGAGCTGAATGAAGAGCAAAAGAAAGGGGAACGAATTTTAAAAGAAGGAAATGAGAACAAGTGAAGCGTCGGTAAAGGGACAGCAAATAGGAATGATAAAAAAATGGCACAGCAGAATATCACAAGACTCCTAAAAGTAGAGAATAAAAATGTTCATGCAAATGAATTTTCTATCGGAAGCAACCTAGTTGAATAAACGGGGTGTTCACAACAAACCCTCTTAAATTCAAGACCCTCTGTATTTTTTTTTCGGAAAATAATACACAGGAGCTGCAGAGTCAACTGAACTCTGCTACTCCAAACTGGAGAAAATGTGGGCGACCAGTGTCAAATGAAATTGCATTCTGGGAAAAGGAGGCGAGCATGAAAAAGAGAGAACTAGACGTATACCGTGACCTAACTCCTTCGTGGTAAAAATACGAAAAGTTATTCGAGTAGCTATTTTCAAGAAAAAGCACATGTAACTATGTATGATAATTTCTTATCTGTCTTTGAACAACCCACTTAAATACCGGCTTTCCAAAATGTTTGAAAGATTACATTTAACAAAAAATATTCATGTGCTTGTGTCAACAAAATAAAATATAATTGATAATATGTATTTCTACAGAAGCGTAGAGTTGGTACCAAAGATTTCATGATTATATTTTATGCATATGTAAATATCACATCACGGGTAATCAATCCGAGGATTGATATCATTTGACATTGAACACCACATCGGTACTAACGTCTTCTCTCTGTAAAACCATTACCTCTTCCCGTTGATGTTCACCGGCTGACCGACATAACTTTCGAAAGTTTCCTTATTTTTGGCTAAAGAACTTAATTAACTTCACAATCCGAGGATTGTTTTTAGCAGCTTCAGACACCTGTTTTCTGCCAATCATTTATTTCCATAGTAGCTCTTTCCACGAAATTTTACGATACCTGTATTTCTCTAGTTGCACTTGAAATTATTATCTTTGGGAAACTATTGTGATTCAGGCTGAGGTCATTCAATTTCTCTTTGCATTATAAAAGTGTCCTCCATGGACTTCTCTCTTCAATTATTCTTTTAAATACTTATATGTTATTATATCCAAGTATTCTTGTATTTCCAGCATTCTTCTGTACCATCACGTTGGTATAACATCCAATCCTTCCATTTTCCCTGCCCCTTTATTTTCCAGATCTCACCAACATAGAGAGTACTTGTAGGCCCATAAAAATCAATTAACGTATCTTAATATATAAGTAACATCAGTAAAGTTTCAGTTTTCCAAGAAATCGACTATATATATATATATATATATATATATATATATATATATATATATATATATATATATATACTCATTTGCATGGTTACACCTGATTCTTTTTATTGATGACGGATCATTCCTTTCGTGTTGAAGTCCGTTTCAAGTGCTTATACTATCTTGAACCTCTTGGCTTGTTTGATATTATCGAGGACCTTCACTAAATCCAGAAATATTACATGTAATGCCTTGTTAACATACATTATTTTTTTGTCAAATACTTCGGCCGGATTGGAATGCGACGATAGTCCAAGAAAGAGATGGTGATGAGGAAGAGATTACACTTTAAGTTTGAGGAATAACCGCAGAGGAAAGCAATTGTTTTTGCAGGAGACAGTCGTTAATCATCATCAATATTTGGTTTAGACACCACAAAAGCCGTAGGTGTACATGGAAAATGCCAGGTGACTCAAGAAGGTATCAGCTGGATTATATTATGTTTAGACACAGATTCAGGAACAGTGCTATCAATTCGCACAGTTTCCCGGGAGCGGATGTGCACTCTGACCACAATTTACTTGTTATGAAATGTAGCGTCCGATTAAAAAATATAAGGTGTCATGTAAGATAAGTGGTCACAGGGATCTTGAGTTACGATGTTAGGAAAAGGCTCCTTAAACTGTAATGTGGAGCGAAGATATGTACGGCACGGAAACATTGTCTTTGAAGCAGGATGATTGGTGTAGATTGGAGGCCTTTGAAATATGGGTGTACAGAAGGATGTAATCATCATCAAAGGATGAGGGAGGGGATGCTAGAACGTAAACAATGTAACACTAGTTGAAGGGGGTGTTGTGGTGGCAGGCATGTTTTGGGATGGGAAGACTCGCAGATGGGAAAGAGGGATTACAACAGGCGCGATGATTGTTTATCCTGAGGCTCAGGGGTGTGGTGCACTGGCCTATGTAAAATGCCGGGCAGAGTTTGCATGTCAGAAGATAGACTACATTCTATTTATATGGCTGGGCAAAGCCTATCAACATCCGGGTCTCAATGTCGTTCACTAATAATTGAGGGTTGAAGTACACAGGTGCAGATTTGTTTCATGCGGGATAGTAGGATATTTTGTTCATCCGCATACATGTGTGTTATTCTTGGCCTGGGTTTTGACTTTTTGAGTCCTGATGATGACTTTGTAAATTGTCACCTGGGTCGTAGATGTTGTAATGTCTGCTGATTAACTATTTGTTTTCTGTGCCGCTTTGGAATTATTTCCACATCTTCCCTCTCATTCCTATTCCATCTCCACTCCCCTCTGACCTCCGTTCTCCCTTTCCCCTTTCACAACCCTTTCTTTCATCCCCCCACCACTTGTTCTTCCCTTCCCCCGTTCCCTTCTCTGTCTCTCCCACATACCTAACACCAGTCAGTCCTAACTAATCTTTCGAGGGAGACGGAGCTCAATTCCGTCAAAATTATCAAGAAATAACGTGTGAGTGTTCCTTTTATGTGTTCTCAGATTGTGTTGCTGACTAAGTTTTTTATTTAACACTTCCGTGTTACTTCGAAGAAATCATCTATATAGATATACTACTAGTATACAGGATGAAGTTTTCTCGGGTCTTCCACCGGGTCAGGGGTTCCATGTTGGCCGACATTTCGATGCCCGACTCAGTCGGGCATCGAAACGTCGGCCAACATGGAACCCCTGACCCGGTGGAAGACCCGAGAAAACGTCATCCAGCAAATACGCCGGGAAAGCACCAGATCTTACTAGTATACATATTCATGTATATATATATATATATATATATATATATATATATATATATATATATATACACTTCGACGGAACAATAGAACAAAAAATATAAATAGAAAACACGTAACCGCGGGCAACGGATTTGCAATACCACAACCTCCCTCAAAAAATATCTTCATAATCTTCTACCCAGAGCACTTTTCAAGCATGGTTACCCAGATAGGCTCCTACAAAATAAAATTCACTGGCTAATCCAACCTTAGACCATAGGTATATAATCCTATGTCTGAAGCAGGACTCAACATTTGCACCGACTATTTCCCAGGATTCCACAGACTGAAAACCTTTCTAAAAGAAATTTTTCTTATTTTGTACGTAAAAGCACAACTGCCTTCATGCCTTTCCTTCTTTACTGCCCCAATTCCCCTCTCTCGCATTAAGTCTACCCCCCAATCTAAGAAACATTCTGATATCCAGCAATCTTTTGGCGCCCCTTCGAACAAATGTTCTCATGTTTCCCCAACTTGCAACCGATGTAAAACATGTCCACTTATCAGACCTGCTCCTCTCTCCGCACATTTCCTCATTTCCTCCCCACCTCGCTCTCACGCTAGTTGTCTCTCCAAAAATGTTATCTATTTTCTGACTTGCGATTACTATTTGTCATTCTATATAGGTGAATGCATAACCCCCTTTTCCATCCGCATGAACAATCATCGTTATTCTTAGTATTCTGCCTCACTCTCTTCTCTTCCTATCCCTTCACACGCTATTTTCCAAAATCTATCATTCAGCTAGTGTTTCTCCCTAACCATCCTAGAATACCTACCCGATTCAGCCACCAATAAAGAGGTAATAATAATAAGTAACTTGAGAATCCGCGAACATTAGTACTCCGATCTTTTGAATTTCCCGGGTGGAACTGTCACCACTAGTTCCTTAATGCTTTCCATTGCCACTTACCAGTACGCCCTGCGCTTCCTTCGCCCCAGCCCTCCCATCTCCGAAACTTTCCAGCCTTGCCTGAATAAACTCTTAGAAAAGGCCGAAAGCTTAAACTTTCCTTCACTTGTTTTCTATATATGTAGAAAACATTTACAATAGAACGGTACAATGGAACACAAAATAAAATAGTCATAATACGTGAAAGGACAAATTGCACATTGTTTGAGCTTTTGGCCTTCTCTGAGGCCTTCTTCAGGTCAGACATATATGTATTGGTACATATATATTGGTATATATTGGGGCATATATATTAATTGCTATTTATATTTTGAGTTTTGAAAACACTAAATGCTTTAAGCGCCATCTGACGTTTCCATCTAAAATTTTGGCCCTTTTAACGCTAATTTTCTTCAGAACATTTTCTTATTTGATCATAACTTGTGTTGTTCACAGTGACTCGAAAATTTTGTGTCGGAGAAAAAATTTGGGATTAACTCATAAAAATTTCCGTGTGATAATTTTTTACGACTTTCGACGTGGATTATCAAGGCAGGAGTGCATCGTGAATCAACTTACATCCTCTTTTTTGGCGATGAAGCCCCATCCTTTGCCATCGTGAAACGCTGCTATAACGAATTCCATCATGGTCGCCGTTCGCTCAGCGACAAAAGTCGTGTTGGTCACCCAAAATCAGTTGTTGTGCCAGAAAACATAGATTCTGTGCAAAGAACTAATAAAGGAAAATCGTCTTATGACTTATCGTGAGATAGAGGCATCCTTGCGGATTAGTATGATGGGCACCGATAAGATTGTATTGTATAAACATTTAGCTGTGAAAAAAATTTGTTCACGTTGGATCCCGCATAATTTGACAAAAGCTCTAAAAGATGCTCGTGTCGATTGGTGAAAAGAAATACAATCACGGTGCATCAAAATCTGTGTATAACTTCTACACAGACGACGAATCATGGATCTATGAGCCGGAAACAAAATGGCAATCTACTGTATGGTCTTCCAAGACGACCAAAATTCGACAAAAGTGATTCTTTCGAAGCACATCGAAGAATATGGTCGCCTGTTTCTTCGAAATAACTGGACATATGGTCACCGTACTGTTAGAGCAACGTAGAACCGGGAATTCTGAATGGCATACGAACGTTTTTTTTCCAGAAATGCTTGGTAAAATACGCGGAAAGAAGCGGTAACGAAGGATCATTCCTCATCATGACAGTACAAGCTCTCACAGATCGGCTGAAGCTACTAACTAGTTGTCTAGCCAAAACGTCGAATTGATGAGTCATCTTTGGTATATTCCTGATTTAGCACGTAATGACTTCTTTTTATTCCTATTTATCAAGAAAAAATTTCGTCGCCAAAGCTTTTCGGCACCTAAAGAAGCCTTTGATGCATTCAAAAACCATGTTTTGGAGGTACTTCAATCGGAGTGGAAAACGTGTTACGAAAATTGGTTCGAGCGCATGCAAAAGGATATTGACTATCATGGAGAATACATCGAAAAACAAAAAAGCCGTTTTCAACAATTAATTGCTCTCCTTTCCTTATTATGCTGAAATTATAAACCCAACCCTATGAATGACGCAGAAGCACTCACGAGAGCAAAATAACATTTGAACGGCAAAATATAGCACAAAAATAAAATACAGGTAATTAACACGTAAATGGACACTCACAACATGGAAAGTTTAAGCTTTCGTCCTTTTCTGAGGCCTTCTTCAGGTCAGGGTCTACACAGAATACAGCAGAACTCCAATTATCCGTTTCGCCGATTATCCATATCGCTTTAGGCACCGTCTCATGTTGTAGTTTTAGAAACCGAATAGGCCCAGCGGAGGGGTGAGCGTGGCTACGGGCGATCTGTCACTGTTTGTTTTGATTGCTTGTTGATTATGTGGGGATTTTTTATGCGCCGATTTGTTGTTTTCTTTGAGAGTGCGTTTGTTCACCATTGGCTTCGAAGAGAAAACGTGTTGTGATATCTTTAGCGGACAAACTGAAAATCATAGAGCAATCGGATAAGGGAGTTACGGGCAAAAAGTTGGCAGATCAGTACGGTTTTGGACAATCAACGATTTCGGCCATTAAAGAGAACAAACCTAAAATTGTGAATTTTATGTCAGTCCTAGAAAATGAAGATGGAAGTTCTTCGAGGAAATCAATGAAACAAATTCCTGGGTGTTCAGAAATTGGTGTCGACGATATAGGGGAGTGGATGGCGTGTGACTCATCTGACACCAGATTTCAGATTCTAATCAATGATGAGCTTATTGCGAGCGTGAGTGAGGAAAGTGTTGAGGAAGAAGATGATAACGTCGAAGTTGAAGCCGAGGCGGGACCTAGTGCTAGCGAGGCAATTGCTTGTCTTGAAACTGCGTTGAATTGGATGTAGAGTCAGGTCGAGTGTGAGCACATGCAGCTTCTGACTGTCAAGTGGATGCGCGACTTGGCTGCCCGAAAACGGGTTAAAACATCCAAACAGCTTACTTTGACAGAGATGTTCAGGTAGAAGTAACTGTCATTTACCAAAGACTGTAAATTTATAAGTACATATTATATTACTTAGTTGAAGTATTTTCATTGGTAAATAAGTTGATTTAGCTGCGGTATTTTCGTTGGTATTTACAAGTGATGTACGGTTATCATGCCAAAGTGTCACTTATTTTAAATCAGTTAATACATGCATAGCTTTTTCTCATTTTTCTTGTAGTTTCCTTTGAATAGACCCTTCCTCCAGACAAAACTCCAATTATCCGAATTTTCGATTATCCGAATGGGGTCCGGTCCTGATTGATTCGGATAATTGGAGTTCAGCTGTATATCCTAACTTGATAAGTTTACAATATATTTTATTTCAATATTAGGTCTTCTTCTGGTCAGAGTCTGAAGTAAGCCCACATTCTGCGCTTGCGTTGTCATACACAAATCATAATTCCAATTCGTGTTCATGAGAAAATGTTTTCAAAAACGAACTCAAGACTACAATTTTACATTTTGTACTTAAACCTCGCTCTTCTGTGGCACTGTCAGACGGAAAGAGTACAGGTTGACGCCTCCGCAGGCTCACAAGCACTGCACAAAAGACGGGGATAAGTTCACGGAAAAGCTTTATCAGAAAAACTAACGGTGGACATTTGTGTTTTCCTCCGTTCCGTCTTTTTGAAAGGAATTTCCTCATCCCGCGCGAATCCTCCTCACCCCCCTCCGGTCTTCTTTCTTCGGCCTTCAAGGATTTCTTGGATAAAAACCAACAAAACCTTCTTTCTGCAAAAAGATTTAGGCTCTCATCTTTTCATCTCTTTTTATGCCAAAACTCTCCCAAGAGCAATCTCCGCATAAAAAAAAGAAAGAAATCCTTTCCCGAGGTGTAGCGGGAGGAAGGTTGGCGGTCCGTGGTTGGGAGAGTTAAAGGATAGACACCCAAGTAAGGGTAAGGGGTGTGTCGAGTGTGGAGGGAAGAGATGGGACGAGAGGTAAGCGAAGCATCCGGAAAAGTGATGAGATGAAAAACAGAAACATATGGAATTGGATGAGAGAGAATGTGGCGAAGGTGAATAAAAAAAATAAGAATTATTAGAAATGGACCAGCGAAAGTATGACTAGAAAAAAGAGATTAAAACAAAGTTGCTGCCACGAAAATAGCTTTCGATGGAAAAAGCTGGATATCGGTGACGAATAGTTCTTCATTAAAAAATTCGGGAAGGAGAGATAACGCGTTTCTCCTGTATTATTCATTACTTCCTAAAGCGTTAGGCAAAGCTTATCTTAAGCTGATCGTAAAATAAGACTAAAAATTAAATTAGTATACATACGAAAGAGACTTAACGAAAAATGTTAACAATGATAAATATTAGTGCTGTTGAAATTCTTAAAGATTTGAAGGCACCAATTTAAGGTATTTTTGCAAAAGACGAGTGAGATTCACGTTCTTGTTAAGTCACTATCAGCTTAGAAGCTTGGAAAATATTTTCGCAATTTGAGAAATATCGTCTCGTGAGTAATGAAGGCGGTATTCATTTTGAAACTGATAAAATCTGCAAAAAAAATGTAAAATGAATAAAAAATATCTAAACTTGCGTGCATGAAACATTCTGGATTGTTACATCAATAATGTCAATTTTTACACATTTATTTAATAGATCTATTAATTTTTATATCTTTAATATGAATACGAAATTACATTGCTGACCGTTGATAAAGATGTCCGCGGATGAAGTGATGACATGACTCATGAAAGAATCATAATGTATAACAAAATCATGATATTCTGACGAAAGGCGGTCTAAATCAATCATTTCCTTATTTTTAAAGTCACATAAGTAGCTATAAATTAATAGAACATTTTAAAAATTCATGTGAATGTACAGTAAACAGAAAGTAACCATCTCTTAATTCAGTGACAAATTCGATATTCGATTTCTAACAGTCACAAAAGATTTAAAATTTGAGATCACTCATGAATAAAAGGTTAGATTCACAGTTATTACGCAATCACTTTTATGAATAACCATTGGTCAGCCGTTACAAATAAAAAAGAATTCATGTAGAAGGAAAAGCAAAAAATAAATACAAAATTGATAAAAGATTAAGATAGATATTTTAATCCAAGATAGACTTATGCATACATTTGAGGGTGATTAAGCTTGAGGTGTTTTCAATTAAGTCCCTATGTATTAATACTAAATTAGAGCCAATTTCATATACCACAAGAAAATTTAAAGATAACTGTATTGGCAGAAAGTAATACACAAAGCTTCTTTGTAAAAGTTTATAATAAACAATTGATTTTTTTAGTAATTAACTAGTGTAGGTAGCCTCTGAGCCAATTAGAGCCCAAGTACTAGTAAGAGCATCGCGAGTGAGGAACTAACGAAGCAACAGTAATTAAATCGTAGGAAGGAAAATTTGGAGTAGGTGTATACGACGATCACAAAGTGAATTTCTAGGTAACGACGAAATAACTGTGCGGGAGCGTGAAAATTAATTTAAGAAATAACGAGCAGTCACCTTTGCCAAGAAACCATTGAGTACTCCTTTGAGAACTGGAAAAGAGACCTCTGGGTAAAACCTCAAACTACGTGGTATGTATGGAAGACAAGCATGTCGAAACATAGGCAGAGAATGACTCAGACGCATGAAGAAGAGTAGAGGATAAAAAACAAGAGCGTGCGATGATCCGAAAGCATAGAGTACGCCCGGAGTCATTTCCTACCCTGCCACATCGGCTCAACCAAACGGTGCAAAGACGAATAGCCGGAACTGAAGAGGACACTACCCGAAGGAATTCAGGAAGGTCTCGAAGGGTAGTTGGAAACAGGGGCGTGGGATGAGAAGAGAAACGGATTGGGAGTGGGTAAGGGGACAAGGAAAAAGAGCTCATCCGGAGGGCAACGCTGGTGACGACACGTCCGATAAGACTAGGAGAGGAAAGTGGCAATTGGCAATCACAAACGTCTCGTCGGGCGCGCCGATGATTGCTCGGCGGATGAGGAGGGAGTCAGGGGAGGGAGAGGGAAGAGCCTACGGGGACTCAGGGTTGAGTGGGGTGGTTGTGAGGAAACCGGAAGAGTTGGAGGGAGAGGACGGGATAGAGAACAGCGGCGAGACGAGGTGGGAACTTGTGCCAAAGGATGAACAGGGGGCGGAAGGTCTGAAGGGGGGGAAGGGAAATATAATCGGGACTGGGAAGCTGGAAGTGGTAGCGAGAGAGAACACGAGACGTAGGTTAGGGAACGGGCCCCGATAAAGGTGCGGGGGAGTGTATGGGGTAGAGGGATCTTTATAAGAATTGGAGCGAGTGTGGAGAGGGGTGAGAGTGGCTGGTGGGGAGCGGAAGGGAAGGTTGGAGGATAAGGTATCGCGTCCTTAAATCTCCGAGGGAGGGTTTCGCGGAACTCGATGAGGGAAAGAGAGGAGGGGCGTCGGGCTGGAAGGAGAGACTTGAGGAGCGACGGGCAATGGGATTAGGCGAAGGTGCTGCCACAGCGTTAAACTCTATCAATCCCCATTAACGGCAACGGGAAATGGCCCAAGGCGAAGGCTAAAGAGGCAGGACGAGAGGAGGCATGGAGGGGGGCGGTGTGGAAAGAGTTGGAGCGGGGAGGAGGGTTGGCTGTGAGAGAGAGCGTAGGTGAGACCTGTGTGTGTAGGTGGAAAGAAGAAAATTGGGATGAGGGAGGAGAGATGAAAGGAAGGGCGAGAGGGGAGGAGGAGGCGGAAGAGAAGGCTCCAGACCTCAAGAAGGCGGCCAGGGAATTTTGAGGGGGTTTGCGAGTTTGTCGCCACGTGAACTGTGTCCTTTAACTTAGAAGCCCATTGGAACTACCAAACATATGTATATATACACATATAATATACGTGGGATTTTCAAAAAAGTGACAAAAGTGTTATATATATATATACTTAGGTATGTATATATACTCATAGAAGTATATGCACATCACCGTGGAAAGAGAGCTTTGAGAGGTTGACGGAAGAAACCCTTAGGGAATGGAACGAAGGGTTTTAGAAGGTCAGTTTGAAGGTTGAAAAAGGGGCAGAAGAATCAGTGTTTGGAAGGGGTTAGTCTCTGGATGAGCTTTAATGGGAGTGGAGGGGTAGGTACTCAGAGAAGCCTGAGAGACCTGCTCGCAAAAACAATTAAGAATAGATCCGTCTATTAATGAAGAACATGTAGGATAATCGTGAAATAAGGGAAAAGTGGGGTAGGTTACATAGGCTGAAGAAATATATAAATTCTGTAGACAGAAAGTTACATTTGGACAGCGGAATCGTTAAAGCAATCCTTTCTAAAGCCTTTTTGGAGAACACGGTTTTGCCCGATTCCCTGAAGGAAGCGTATAAAACCTGGGAACAACATATATTCTATTTTCTGCGAAAATAAGAATAAATATTATTTTACACCTAGCTACATTTGCCTTGTCTATTCACTAAACGCAACTAGAATATATTTATTTCATTTAATACATCTTTAAGCTTATACATTTTGATATATAAGCTATCACAATATACAATACGTATATTATTGGAAAGAAAAAATATTTATTAGAAAATACAGTTTTCAATGTTTTCTGAAAGACACTGAGACATATTTCTTAAAATTTACAAGTATGTGCAAGTCCTTGTCTTGTATCTTCTAGTCACACATATTCCTGTAGGTGTGTATACGTAAATGTCAGTTTTATTTAATTATTGATATGAAGTAGCTTATTACCTAGGAGCCATGAAACTTTATACATAATATGTTCATAAATGCCAGAGAACTGTTTACAACCTAGTCTAACGTGACCCACCGGCATTATATTGTACGATTACTTTAAGTTGTTACTAGCAAACTTCGTTGAATTTCTGAACTTTGAGGTCCTAAATTTTGAATATATACAATTTAATTGAACGTTTCCATTATAAGTGCTTCCGTAAAAGCCAATGTATAGAAAATATTTTGTTTTTTGTGACAAAATATAAAATATTTTTGTATATTTCTAAAAAATGCTTATATTTCAACCATACTATGTCCTAGAAAATCATATTCTCCCCGCGGTTTACAAGAAAAATTTCCTAAAACTTGGGAAAAAACATTCCAAATAATGCATACTTATTCATTAATTGGCACTATCTCATGAACACAAAGCCGAAAGCGAAAGAATATAATAGTCTAGATGTTGTCAAAAGTTTGTATAGGCAGTTAGCTAGGTAGGCAGCAGGATAGGTACAGAGGAAGTTAAGAGGATTGTAAGGTCAGGGACGCTAAAAACTATATTAAAAGCGAAATAGAGAAAAGGATTTTACGCACATGAAATTTGTGCGAAAATAATTAATGCACAAGATAAGTTAGAGAGGAAACTTCATGGGGCTGAATGAAAATTTGGAACAACGGCAGCGAAAATAGAGCAGGTAAAAACTCTATTGCTTGGATGCTTGACCGACAAGCTAAGTGGTAATCCAGGTCTACATGTCCACAAGAAGTCACCCAGAGGAATAAGGGAAATGTATAAGTTCAATTAAAAAAATATTGGGAACTTGCAAGAAAGAGAGCTACAAATAGTAATGGTGAAATTGAAAGCAGTGGAAGGGGAGAGAAGAGAGGTAGGTCATTACCATTAGAGAAGTAAAAATTGTGGAGGGGGTGGAAAGCAATCAAATTCTACCGCAGAATAAATTGTTTTGGTAATTATTAATTATAATTTTGGTAATTATAATTAGCATTATCGTCGGCGTGGGTATTCACATGAAAGATGAAGGATGAAACAGGCACGCACCGTTTAGATCATATGACGGTACCTCATAGATTTAGAAACTGCGTCATCAACTCACAGCTGCCCAGATGCGCATTCAAACTCGGACGATAATTCTACAGCTGTGCACGAGTATACCTGTCATGAAACAAGTTGGAAATACAAAGACTTAGAAGGGATGAAAAATTGCCTCATTGGTACTTTGACCATTCCGCTGCGATGAAGTACAGAGAACAATTAAATATATATCGAGTTGAGAACATGGGTATGAAAACTGCTGTGAATATTGGGCGGAACTTAGGAACGGGATAGTAAGAGTCACCATTGCAAGGAAAGTAGTAAAATTCAATAGTAACATGTAAAAAGTCATGATTCATGAGATGGATGCTTAGGGGGAGGTGAGAAATTAGAATAGGAAAGAGCAGAAACAGGGAATTTGGGAGAAGGATGCTAAGAGAGCTGATCAACAAACTTATGGGAGAAACTAATACGTCTAAGGAAATTTGGTGAAACAATCTGTGCAAGAACATGGAAAACATTCAGACAAAAGGAATAGCAGTAGGGCTATACAAGAAAGAATAAGAGTTATCAAGATGTAGCAAGGGAAAAGTACCTTCAGTGATGGATAAGGCGGATAGAATGTCCAGAGAGTGAGAAGAGATTCAAGGATATTGAAGAATACGTAGAGTAGCTTAATGATAAAAATTTCAATCCGGCAAGTTTAGAAATAAATAAAAGGAGAACTTTAAGAAGAAAAGTTATTTATTATTTTATGTCTTAATTGGTCCAGAAATACTACAAAGGGAGCTCTAAGAATCATCAATAGAAGAATACAAAATAGAGGAACCGGCTACCAAGTCTGTAATTTGTTGGGCTTCAGAAATGGAAGAGGAACTCTTGGTAAAGTCCAGTAATGGGAGCATTAGTAGAAAATAATATAAAATATAATCCAGAAGTTTTTTTGTACTTGTGGACTTTGAGAAGGGATTCGACCGTGTGAAGTGGGCAAAGTTCATGGAGATATTATGGCAAATTGGAGTTGACTGGAGGGCTAGGCTACTTTTTCGAAACTTGTGTATTAGAGGAAGAAGCAGAGGAAGAATCAGGATGGGGAGTGATTGGCATGGCTATGAGAGAGGGCCTGCTGTCATCGCCGGTACTTCTCGACAAACGAGTATATAAGTTGACGAAACTTTAAGGGTAGCGAGATAATTACGTCAGTAATATCTGCCGTTGTCCGACAATAGAGAGTCTACCAGTCGAATGGGTTGTTGATACTATTGAATTCTTGGCAAGAATAATAGGAGAAATATGGTGTGAGAAATGACCCCAAGAAAACAATATAAAGAAAATCTGAACAGGGGAGGAATATAAGTTAAATCATTAAATATGAGACAACTAAGTGAGCAATTTGGATTATTACTTAATTATTTATTTAGCATTAGTCCGAAAATAATACATTTTGGCTGTTATATTGGACTATTAATAGTAATAATAATCAATACCATTACAAAAATCCAATTCCATGTATTTGGGCAGTATTTTATAAGAAATTGGACACTGACGCGTATCAACTAGAAATGGAATTCACTTAGCATAAGAGGCATTGGGATGAATAAGAGAATTGATGACGTTAACTCCGAATAACGATGTGAAGAAAGGATAAGTAACTGTAGCATGTGAATGTTAGATTTGTTCTTTGCGACATATGGATGAGATTAGATTGGAGGCTGTTGGGATGAAGAAAATAGTTTGGAGAGACAGGAAAACTAATGCTCAGGATTCAAGTAGGGTTGGTGAAGAAAAGATGTTGCACGCTAGAATAATATAAACAGGAATTGATAGAGAAAATATTGATAGTTAGGCTATATTGAAACATGCTGAAGGCTATGATAAAAGGAATAACTTGGGAAATAAGGGTTGACGATAGCAGAGAGAGGGGTTTTCGTGTGTGAAGGCATTTAGAAGATAGGAATACGAAAATAAAGAACGAAGCATAAAGTCCCACGATACTTACATACGGACGTGGACTTAGTCGCTAGGGACCGTCCAAAAACTAACCATTATATTAGCAGAATTCCTTGATATAATTAAAGAAAAAATATTCACATAACTTGCGGAACTACGACTAAAGACATTTTCTACGGAGTAGAATACTTTATTTCTCTCGACTAATTTCCAATGTTAAAATAATCGTCATAAAAATGACAGTGGTATTAGAAAGCTTGAGTAGATTTTCACACTGAAAGGAAAGGACAACCTATTTTCAATATCTAACACTAGCGCACGTTATAATCTAACCGTAATCACTATCACGAGCTTAGCACTAGCATAAATCGCTATCTTCGTATACTTGGGTGCCTTGTGAAAACTATTTGTGAAAGCGAAAGTTAGAAGGTACAAGAAGTTGTTTCTACTTTGTAATATTAAAATTCATTTATTAGTCATACCTGTATTTTCAGTAAACCTTCATTAGATATTCACCATTGTTATTTTTTAATAATTACAATTTTAAAAATAGTTTGACAAAACAGTTTTAATAGAGATATGACAAAAGTTACGTGTAAATAATGTAATATGTGCAAATAATTTCATTAATTGCTTACAACAGATGAATTCTAGATTTTTGTTGAACACAATATTTTTGTTGCAATATGGAAGTTTTAGATTGCTATGAATCCATCATTTGGCACGATTAAAAGGTCTATTAAAATAGTGAAAGTTTAGAATGTACGTACCAACAGATATTCACACTACATCACTTGATAATGGACTAAAATATTTTTTAATTCTTCCTTCCTCGAGAGACAGGGTAAGCGGATGGACAGGTCCTTGAGGGATGAAGACGAATAAATTTATGTGCAAACATAGCGACGCAAGGGAGCCCGCGAAGAGGTTTGAGGCTGATAAACAGAGGTGGTTAAGAGGGGTGGGAAATGAAAGATAGGCAGGAGAAATGGAGCCAACGGAAGGAGTTGAGGGAGGGGAGATAATGGGAGGGCAGAAGGTGAGGGAAGGAAGGACGGCGCTGGAAGGGAGTGGTAGGAGAGGGGGGACAGGACGGGGACAAGTTGTATCCGTGGGATACGAAGCGACGCTTCTTTTGCCATTAATCACTCGCTTCGAGTATGTGCCGCCGCGGAGGTGGCAGCGGATGGGTTGTGCAAAGGAGAGAGGGGCGTGACAGCGGGGGGTTTGAGGGTGAGAGAGGTTGGTTCGTCCATGAGCAGAGAGGGAAGGAGGAACGACGGGGATGGTGGAGGGAGAGGGCGCGCTTCGTCGTACTCCGAGACAAATGAGCGGCGCGTAGCCGCAAGTGAGCAGCTTTTGCCTCGCGAGGAAAGGACGGGAAACTGGGGATGGGTGAGGTGTGTGTGAGTTGGGCTGGCGACGAGGAAGGAGCCCTAGCCTCCTCACGGAATTGGCGTCAAAATGAAGTTGACATTCATTAGCCGTGGAGTCTATCCCTCTTTTCTTTTCCAGCCGAGCCTTGCTTTACGCACACACACATACACACACCACCGCCTCCGTGGCCTCACTCCCACCCAGGCACCATTGCCCCGCGCCACACTTTCCCCAAGAATAATGAGTGCCTCCGTGTAGTGTCAGATAGCATTATTTATTGTGTATTTGTTCTTATTAATGTGTAATAAATTGATCCAGGTTACCCTTGAACAAGCTTGTTAAGTAATTTCCCCCCTCTCACAATGAAACTGATGTGAAACCCTTGGCGAGGAAGGAGATCAAGTAAATTTGGAGAGCACGTGACTTAAAAATATTTTATTTTATAGTATACACCTGGAGGAATGATGGACTTAAATTTTTGTAGACATACAATGCGAATACGAGGAACTTTTATGTTAACTTATAGAAAAATGTGTAGGTGTGTGTTGGTTGGATAAACTTTAGTTGATCATCTATGAGGCAGGAGAAAATGTTTTACCTTTTTTTGCGGTTAATGCTTGTTTCCAGGGTATGAACTAAATGCAATTTCAAAATTATGTGTCATAAGTTACGAGACTTGCTCTTTGCTCCAGGTTATCTCTCCTAGAAAGCGGCGATGCCAAAATGTATAAATATTTCTTGCAGTTCTTTGTTTGTACACTCAGTAAACTTATGAAATGATATATCTAAAATATCCCTGGCTTTGACTCGACGTGAATTATACGCCTTTCAAGGAATTATAATTTTTTCCCCACTTATTTCACTCTCTGATTTAATTCAAATATTTTACGAAACGCAGCACGAAAAGAAATATCGTATGGTTCTCAGAAAACCAAGATTTATGGATTCTCACAAACTCCCAATGTGCTGGTATTTTCAACTCTGGTTGATGTCATGATCGTGGTTACCCCGACGGTTTGCTCGACTCAGCCACGCATCGTCCAGTACTTTCTTGTTTCTAAAGTCAGTCACCCTCTCTACCTTTCATGTTTTCATCTCTCCCTTCTTTCATTTTATATTTTGTGACCCTTACTCGCATTTTGTCCCACCTCATCCCTCTGTGCCTGCACCCCCACCTTCTTTATTCCATCACCGCTACGACTCACTCCCCACCAAAGAAAATCTCCTCAACACTCTCTTTTTCTAAGAATCCCTAGCCCTCTTACACTTTTTCTCTTAGACCTTGTCCTTTAATAATGAAGAGAGAAAGAGAAAGTTGAATCCCCTCTGAGATTTGTTTTTTATTATTTTTCAAAGAGAAGAAAGGAAGTGGAACCACGTGGGTAGTGAATAAAAGAAAATGGAAAGGGAGAGGCAGAAAGAAAGTGAGACAGACGGGCAGAAGGTGTGCGAGGAAAAAGTTGAAAAGAATGTGTAAAACGTCAGGATGGGGAGATAGGGGATGAAGGTGAGAATTAGAATGAGGAGGGGAGAGAGAAAACGGTGAGTGAGAGCTTCTAGAGGGAAATTAGGAAAAAAGGGAAGGCCGCGAGGACAAAAGGACGATGAAATTTTCCGGGGAGATGGGTTACAAGGAAGCCAAAGCGAAAGACAAGAGACGAGAGAAGAGAAATATCCGTCTCCGTCATTGGTTGTAAGCCTGAATGGCGGACGGGAGAGGTGCAAAAGGGTTAATAGAGTCATGTAAGCGTGTCAAAGTTTTCCACCGATTTCATTGACTGTCAGGTCTGAGAACAATCACCACACCCACGCGTCTGCGAAGGAGAATCTTAAGAAGTTTAGATTATAGTAGTAATACAGTCTTTTACTCTAAGTAGGAGTTCAACATGCCTATTATAATTTCATAAATTAATATTAATGAAGAGTTTTGAGCTATCCTATCTCATATTAAAAAACAAGTTGACAGGTGCCTAAAATAACAAAATATTTTTGTTTTCACATTTTTTTTATATATTCTCTGGTAGTACACGGAGATGAAGAGGGACCTGATGTAGATTAGGTTGCTGGATTGGGTTTTGTTTGGAGTTGCAAAATATTTATTTGATAGTTGTGTCCATCCAAAAACCTACCTTTACCGGTAGATTACCTAATAATAATAATATATTCTCTGGCCCTGACTCTCTCTAATGCACTGGTGATTGCTCATCCGTGTCACATTATTTTTGAACAACAATGATCACTGCTGTTTGCGTTTACGATAGTGTTATGTAAATAAGAAATAATGATTTCCTATCTTTTCACTCATTATTTCCCCATTTATTATTATCGATGGGTACACTAATTTTGGTATCCAATTATGAAAAATCCCTTAGGAGTATCGAAAATTATAAATACACAAAAAGCTGGCTAGATATTAAACTTTCATTGAGATAACACAACTGTGGGTAAAGTGATGCTGACTATATTTTGGGAATCGAAGGGTCAGGTCTACTACGATATCATTGGAGACCAGCAAATTATGAACAGCCAATACTACTCTGAGATGTTGAAATACAAACTTTAACCAGCTATCCGGAGCAAACGCCGTGCACTCCTGGCAAGAGGAGTCATTTAACAGCCCACTCTCATTCGAGCGAGCTGACCCCCTTAATAGCTCCGTCTGATTTTTACCTGTCAGGAAAAATATTTGCCAACAGCAAGGAAGTCAAGGCAGCGGTGCAAAGTGACTTTGGGTCCAACCGAAACAATAGTTTTGTCTAAGAGTTAGGAAGCTACAGGTATGCTAAGATAGGACAATAGTATCAATGTTTGGGGTAATTATGTTGAAAAATAGCCCAAATTTTCTAAGAACCCAATAAAACGTTTTTGAGTTATTCCCATTTGTCTCTTTACTCAATGAATGACACTCGTATGCGTTGGCTTATGTGTAAGTGTGTGTATATAATGCCCGTGGTCTGAAAAGTTTCCGACTTCAGAAAATTTCAGAAAGTCTTTGTTAGGTCGGAAATTTTTCAGACCACCCTTGTATGTGTGTGTGTGTGTATATATACATAAACCATAAACACAGTAATCAATCCGAAGGTCGGTTTAGTAGGTGATGGTAGAGCTCACCCATGTACCAAGCCCGACGGCGTGTGAATATTCACACATCAGGGTAGGGGGGCCAGTTCCTTTCCCTGTGCCGGTTATAGTTTCCCAGGAAGACCTGGTACCCGAAAAATCAACTAGCTTGGGTGGAGCTGCAGGTGCCCAAAGTGCCTTGCCCGGGAATCGAACCCGGGACCCTCTGGTCAGCAGTCCAACGCTCTACCCGCTAGACCACCATATATATATATATATATATATATATATATATATATATATATATATATATATATATATATATATATATATATACATTTTCACACATACATATATAATAAACACAAGAGAGGTGGGGAAGGCGGAATCAAGCAGACCACTAATGTAAAAATATTTTCCTCGACCGAGACTTGAACACCGGATCTCTCCACTTGCTTATCCGCATGAGGATAGATAATAGAGCATCTTTCTGGCAAGTGGAGAGATCCGGTGTTCAAGTCCCGGTCGAGGAAAATATTTTTACATTAGTGGTCTGCTTGATTCTGCCTTCCCCACCTCTCTTGTGTTTGTCCTTTATGTGTGTTCCTTTCCCCTGTCCTTATCTCTATTTCTATGTGAATAAATAAATATATATATATATATATATATATATATATAATATATAAACAAGGATACAAAATATTCAACACACAGAAACACAAAGAAATGACACTCACAGGATGTATTTGACGTTTCGACGGCACGGCTGTCAATACTGTGAGTGCCCTTTCTTTGTGTTTCTGTGTGTTGAACATTTTGTATCCTTGTGTTTGTACGTCACCGAAGAGCCTCCATTTCATAGATATATATGTATATATATATATGCATTCACAAATAGAAATAGATATAAGGAAAGGGGATAGAAAAACACAAAAGACGAACACAGGACAGATGGGGAAGGCGGATTTGAGCAGATCACAAATGTAGAAATATTTACTTAACTGTCCTTGATAACCACAAGGTAAGCAAAAATATCTCTTACGGACACGTAGGAGATAGCAGTAGCAGTTGAATAGCAGTCACAGATTTAGAGAATTAACCTTAGACCATTTTATCACCAATATTTGCAAAGAGGCATACATATTTAGGAAAGGTAATTACATGATCGATTGAACTGATAGCCTTGTGAAACTAAGCTAAGAGGAAATAATGCTCTTTCCTCTATTTTCTAAACCACATGCCAGATGCCTATCTTTATTAGTTATGAGAAAATAAAATGGGGAGGCGTTCAGCTGCTTCAAACTGCGTCTTTAAATTTTCAGACTATATGCATTCACTCATTATCCTCTTTTACATGTTTGCAAGACCACAAAAGTAGCAAGATTTCTCTTCCCTAAGTGAATAAATCCGTTCGTGACTAGATAAGAGGAGTCAAAAATTAACGCGAAAAAAATCCCCACGGATGACACGGAATGTTCTCGTGAAAATTATATCCCGCTAGATAAATTTCTGCATTAGGTACTTAATTCGCCATGTTGGAGGTGGGTGGGTGGTGGATCTTGCGACGAAGGCTAGTGCGAGGGGAATGGGTAAAGACAGGCTAGGGTAGGATCCGGCGGGCTGGGACTTGGCCTGCTGAGGGGCTGGTGATAAGCTCAGCAGGGTACGTCGGGAGGGTCGGGAGGGTGAGCGGGTGGTTGGGGTTAGGGGGTATGAATGCCGTGGGAAGGATTTGGATGGCGGGATGCGGGACGTGAGGCGGGAGCGGGAGTGACAGTTTCCTCGGCTGTGGCCAAAAATCGCGCGCTCGGGCAATGTTCCGCGGAAATCCCGGCATCTTTCCTCACCCTCTCCCATCTCAAACCCCTGCTGCTACTCCCGCTCCAGAGAGCAAACCGTCCCAACCTATCCACCCTCGCACCAAACACCCCGACTCCTCCTCTTCCCTTTCAACCCTTCTCCGTGTTCGGTGGACCGGTGACTTTGAAATTTGCCCAAAAATGCATTTGATTTATTAAGCGTCCCATTTTACACGGACGGCGGGGCCCTGTTTATTTAGCACCCTTCTTCATCCTTTGCATCCGGTCGCCGGGTATGCGGGGTGATACTTTTTTTTTGGTGTCAGAGGAACACAGTGGAGGGAAAGAAAAGGGGTACACGGTATTTTGCTCCCATCAAATTGATAACAATAATAACACTGCGGAGCAGGTAAAATTATTTATGTTCCGATAGCATACAGCTTTTTGTCGAAATTATAAACCATCCGTCTACTTTTTCTGTATGACGTAATAGACTAAATAAAGAATACCACACCCCCATGCCCCAAAGCGCAAGCAATATGGCAATCTATATTTATTTAATAATTTATATATATATATATATATATATATATATATATATATATATATAATGCATTTATATTCTGCCACAATCAAGCTTTCGTTTATTAACACAACTTATTTGACATATTATTTAAATTTGGAATTAAATTATAAAGGTCACTGACAGACTTATTTTGATTCTATGGTTCTACTCACTATTTATTTGGTAAAAAGTGGAACCTTTTCTGTATACACACAAAATATCACATTTTTTTTCGTTTCTGTAAAGTAAATATTTTCGTAATACTTCTGTTTTCCCTTGACACCTTGTTGGGCATAGGTAATGAAATAATAGGTAGGTTTTTGGATGGACACAACTATCAAATAAACATTTGGTAACTCCAAACAAAATCAAATCCAGCAACCTTATCTACATCAGGTCCCTCTTCATCGCTGTGTACTTCTTTCCTCCCTTCATTCCGTCCAACATCCCCATCCTGTTTCTGCCCTTTCCTCGCTTCCCTAACATTCTCCCCTCTATTACCTTCTTCAACATTCCACTACCGCTCAATACGCCTTTCATCCATTTTTCCTGCCTCCATAGGATTTCTCTCAACAAACCCCTCTCCTCACCCCCCATCTCCATTTGTTCATTCCACCCACCCAACATCTCCATTCCCCATTTGTTTTCCTTTCGGTCCATTTTACCTTCTCCATTCTTCTCCACACCCACATTTCAAAAGTCTCCAATTTACGTTTATCCTCCTGCTTCAGTGACCACGTTTCCGCACCGTAGCTACGCTCCATATCTAAGTTTTTACAAGTCTTGTCTTAACATCCCTACTCAACGTCCCCGTCATCAACTCCCACTTCCTTGAGAAGGCCTCCTTGCCTAGCGCAATTCTTCTCCTTACGTCCCTACTACTTTGACCGTATTGGTCCAAAACACTTCCGAGATATGTAAAATGTTCTACCTGCTCTATTTTTTTCCCGTCTATTTTAATATTTAGCTTAGCCTTTTACTTTCCGGAAAATTGCATAACCTTTGTTTTATTAATATTGATTCTCATCCCATATTTATCGCACTGAACCTCCAAATCCCTCAGCAATGCTTGCAACCCCTTGGCTGACTGAGCAACTAATGCTTGGTCATCAGCAAACCTAACCGATTTTACGAATTCCCCTACGAATTTCATTCCTACCTCCAGTTCTTCACATGCCTCTTAAATCATTTCCTCCATATATACGTTGAACAGTACCGGTGATAATGGGCAACCCTGCCTTACACCTCTTCCTAACACTGCCCATCCGGACTCTCAGTTCCCCGATCGCACCTGAGCAGTCTGAGACATGTACAGGTTGCGGATCAGTCTCCTGTCCCTCCAATCCATTCCTATTTTCTGTAATACACGCATTAATTTTCACCAATTCACTCTATCAAACGCTTTTTCGAAATCTACGAAACAAACAAATACGTCCTGATTGTGTTCTATATTCCTCTCGATTAGTGATCTCATTACTGCAATGGCATCACGCGTACCTATTCCTTTTTCTAAACCCAAACTGATCATCCCCTAAATAATCATTTGTCTTACTCCCTATTCTTTTGTTGATGATTCTGAGAATAACTTTAGCTGCGTGGGATATCAAACTTATTGTTCTGTAATCCTCACATGATGTAACCTTTGCCTTTTTTGGAATAGGAACTAACACCGATCTCACAAAATCTTCCGGCCAGATTCCTTCTTCATAGATACTACGAATCAGTCCATATAGGGCCTTCTTCCCACTTTTTCCTAAATATTTCAACAGTCTATTCATTTCTATTTCATCGTCGAGTATGCCTGGACCTAAGCTATCTTCTTCTACGTCATGTTCCTTTTCTATGTCTAACCTTGTCGGCCTAAGTTCTTTGCCATACAGTGTTTCTATATATTCCTTCCATCTCTCTTGGATTTTTCCGCTGTGTGTTGCTCTCTAAGTTTTTTATTCAACAATTCCGTTTTACTTCAAAGAATTAATATATATATATATTAATTTAATATATATATATTAAATATAATATATAATTAATATAATACAAATTCAAACACTAATACAAACAATTCAAACAATAATATAAATAAATAATTAATATAATACAAATTCAAACACGGAATACCGCCATATGGTGAATAAATATTCATTCACATTGAAATAGAGATAAGGAAAATGGTAAAGGAACACATATAAAGGACGAACACAAGAGGTGGGGATGGCGGATGTGAGCAGATCACGAATGTAAAAATATTTTCCTCGGCCGGGACTTGAACACCGGATCTCTCCACTTGCCGGGCGGATGCTCTAAACTACCTGAGCTATCGAGGAACGATACTTTAACACTGAAATCTGCGATCTTATAAAGCGCCAAAGTGCTCCGGATCATAACCCAAAAGATGGCGCTACGGAGCTGTTACACCCACCAAAGGAGAAATTGACAAACACAATAGGAAAATGGACAGTAGGTTAGCAAGCTACTGTCTACTATCTACTATCTGTCTACTGTCTACTATCGTTATTGTGTCCCGTCTATTTCTCCTTTGGTAGGTTGGACAGCTCCATAACGCCATCTCTCGGGCATCATCTATCGGAGCACTTTGGCGCTTTATAACATCGCAGATCTCAAGGAAAATCACGATTCCTTATTAGCTCAATAGGTAGAGCATCCGCCCGGAAAGTGGAAGGTCCGTGGTTCAAATCCCGGATAAGGAAATATTTTTACTGTCGTGAGCTGCTCAAAAACCGCCTTCCCCACATGTCCTGTGTTCGCCTTTTATGTGTTTTCCTATCCCCTTTCCTTATACCTAATATTATTTCCTTATTTCCTATATATATATATATATATATATATATATATATATATATATATATATATCTTTGAAAAGTAACGCACTTCGGCGACACACAAAGATGAAAAATATTCAAAACACAGAGACACAAAGAAAAGACACTCACCAAGTGCTATGGATCAAGTGCTGGGGGAATATAATATGAACATCATCAAGAAGAAAACTAAAATCTTTGTGATGAGAAGAGAGAAGCTGAATGCAGATATCATAATTCGAGAGGTGAAACTAGAACAAGTGGAATCCTTCATTTGCCTGGGTAGCAGCATAAAATGGGATGGAAGAAGTTCGACCGACATCAAGCGAAGACTAGCCCAAGCTAAGAACGCATTAATGAAGAAGAGTCAATTAATATGTTCAAAGGACATAAGGCTGGAAACAAGGAAACAATTCGTCAAGACTTTCATGTGGAGCATGGTACTCTATGGTATCGAGACTTGGAACAATGGAAAACAGGACCAGCGAAGAGCAGAAGCCTTTGAAACATGGTTCTGGAGGAGAACGCTGAAGATTAAGTGGACAAAGTGAGGAACGAGGAAATATGTAGAAGAGCTGAAGAGGATAGTACCATATGAAGAACTCTACGACAAAGAAGAAATAGATGGATTGGATACATATGGAGGCACAATGGATTGATTAGGAATATGATAGGAAAAATAGAAGGAAAGATCACACGAGGAAGACCAAGAGACCTGTACACAGGACAAATTAAGAAAGACGTAAAACAGAAAACGTATCAGGGATTGATGGAATTGACATTAAATAGAGGCGAATGGAGGGCTGCCATAAACCAATCCTAGGATTGAAATACATATATATATATATATATATATATATATATATATATATATATATATATATATATATATATATTCGATGAAACGCTCTTCGGCGACGCACAAACAAATATAGAATATTAAAAACTGATGACGACGATGATTTAAAAATTCTGTTGACGACGGCCGTGCCCTCGAAACATAAACTACACACTGTGAGTGTCGTTTCTTTGTGTCTCTGTGTTTTGAATATTCTGTAGCTGTTTGTTTGTGTGTTAATATAATTCGCGTGTATATTATTTATATATAATATTATTAGGTAATCAACCGGTTAAGGTAGGCTTTTGGATGGACACAACTATCAAATTAATATTTTGTAACTCCAAAAAAAAAAACCCAATCCAGCAACCTACTCTACATCAGGTCCCTCTTCATCTCTGTGTACTTCTTATGTAATATTAATGCGTACAGATTTATATAGAACTATTTATTACAAAAATAAATTAAATCAAGTCTCATCTTCCTAAAATATTGCGTTGGTCCCAGTATTTCAATCAGTGTGAGAGGAAGTAATAGTTTAAAAGATATGGAAAGAGAAGAGGATAGATTTTAATATGTAGGCAGAGGAAAAGTACAGAGAATTGTGAGAATTGTATGAATATATAATGTGGAAGGAGGAAGATGACATTTATTAATAAAATTATATATTATATTTTATGAGAACTTTAGTGCTACGTTACCATTAGTATACTTTACACAGTCTGGCGTCTTCATAAGGAATTTAACAATGGCGGAAAATTTACGCTACATATTATTTGATTCTTGTATTTCAATTGAGCATAGGTTTAGCCACATAGGCCATTTCTATAGCCCTATCGCAGGTCATTTCAACAAAGTCATGAACCCCGAATTATTATATATTGGTGAGTCGGGTTTGATATGAAGTGAAAAAAATGAACAAATGTTCTTAAATTCAATATATTTTTTTTCAAAATATCTTCCTTGGAGATAATTTCTAATGATGGCATTTTCAATCTGTTATTTTCATCCTATTAAATTTTAGACTGTAAGATAAAAAATTCTTTCATCAAATAAATACAAATTTTTTGTCAATGATCTAGGCATTTGATTTAAATTCGACAATTTCTCAATGGTATCGGTCCTATGAAAATTCACCCAATCATAACCAGTTGAACTAAATTTTTCTTACAAGTTTTGCTTTAGGTTATTTAAATGCTTTATCATATTAAACAAAATTCAATGATGAAAATATTTATTTTTGTCGGGAAATAATACGATATACTCGAATATTAAAGAATACCGTCAAGTTCATTGTTTCAGTTCCATGATTCATTTTTATAAAAAGGCCACAATGTCGATATTGTATATATATATTCTTGTTTCTTTTTCCCAGGTCCAATAATGATTTTCAGTTTTCGTCCATATAGCCGTAGGAAGGATTGATCGTAAACAAATGAACATATACCGTTCTATCCTCACCCACTCTTCTCCCTTTTGCCGACCTATCCGTACCCACGCCCTCCTGTCTTAGGTCTTTCCGTCGATGGTCACCCCCATCACCCTCCCTGTCCCGTCCTCTCCATCCCTCCCTCCCCCGCTTATCCTCACCGAACCCGCCCGTCCTTCCTCAGTTCCGCCACCTTCGGAGTTGCGTCGTCGTCGCGGCGTTGTGTGTGTGTGTCTATGGGTGGGTGTTTCTATCTATCTCTCACCCTCCCTCTCTCCCTTCCTCTTTCGCTCTCCCTCCCTCCGTCTCACCTCGGGGCAGAAGTGAATGTGAGGAGTGTACCACACCCCCATCTCCCTCCGAGCCCCGGCATAATTCTCCAGGAATCAGGGAGTGTATATGTGTACGCGGGGGGAATACATGGCGCACCCAAGTCCCGACATCCATCAAGTGCAACACACACACAAACGCACACGGAGCGCGAATGCCCGCGCGCACACACTCTCGGTCGCACGGTGGGTGTGGGGTGAGGGAATGGAACCGAGGTGGAAGGAGTGGTAGCGCAAATTCCTCGCGCTGCGACGAGACGGGTAGGGGTGAGTGGTAGGGGGTGGATGTGGGTGGCCGGGGAGAGACCCCCGAGGAAAGGCTTCACGTATAATGTCAGGGTGAGAGGATCTGGAGTGGGAGAGGACAGAGAGTTGTGAGGGGAAGAATGGGAAAGGGGGGGAGGGGAGAGGAGAGTACGGGGTGTTAGGCAAGAGGATGTCCGTGGGAACCGCCCCGGAGTCCCGGGCAGGAAGTGGGGAATATATTCGGTAGTGTTAAATGGGGACGATGAAATGAGCAAGGGGTTGAAGGGGATTAATGTCATAGAGCGGTGAGCCCAAGAAAGGACGGAAGGAAATTAGGTCGAACCTTCCGAAGAAACAGGGTGAGTAATATTAATTTTACGGTTCGTTACTAACAAAACTCTCCCAATCATCGAGATGAAAGATCCGTTTTTAAAAAGCTACCTTTTCTGGAGGAGGTAACGTACTAGGAGTAGCGCAGATTGGAGTCATATGATGATCTATTTTATTATAAAACAGTGAAATAAATTTAAAATTTATCAGAATGATATCGAGGAATTATCATTTTAACCTCAGCTCTAATGGCCATTACTTTCTTCATTTTAAAATAAATAATCTGCTGAATTAAAATAATGAATGCTGCTGAAGAAAAACTTAAAAATTTATCTCATTTACTCTTTTCGTTGAGCCAAATTTGTAAATTCGCATGTCATGAATTTTAACAGTAGTAATTTTCCGAATAGATTTTCAATTCTTTTACTTTCTCATAATGAGTGCTGCAAATGGTAGGGGGAAGAGCATTTCGCGGAAACTAGGAAAAGCTTGGATTTTTATATATACCCGTGGATGCATGCAAATAATGAACAAAATATGAAATAGATGACCTAAATAGAGAAAAGGAAACAGCCAGATGGAGAGAATAACATAAATACTCTATCTAGACATCTATGTTATCTTGATCCATTACGCATTGAAATGTGCATCCATCTATTGCGTACAAATATAACTATCCTTAACTGTATCATTCTTTTGCTAATCAATTGTTTTTTTTATTTCCTGTGTTTTAACAGTTGTTCAAAATGTTGAACAACGTATTAAGTTTTCTTTAATACCTATACATCAAATATGTCATTCTGAAAACCATTCTCTGGTTTTATGATTCATTTTTTTTTCATCACAAGTGGTTATAATTTCTGGGCTACATACAGTGTATTCCAAATCATTAAATTATTTATATATATATATATATATATATATATATATATATATATATAACTTTTGGACGGCACAATAGAACACAGAATAAAACAGATAACACGTAAAAGGACACTCACACTGTAGATGATTTAAGCTTTCGGCCTACTCCGAGGCCTTCTTCAGGTCAGACTGAGAGGCTAAAAACCTCTCAGTCTGACCTGAAGAAGGCCTCGGAGTAGGCCGAAAGCTTAAATCATCTACAGTGCGAGTGTCCTTTTACGTGTTATCTGTTTTATTCTGTGTTCTATTGTGCCGTCCAAAAGTTATATTGCTCTCGTGAGTACTTCGTCATCATCGATATATATATATATATATATATATATACACATAATTATTACATTCTTCATGCCTAAAACAAATAATTTATTGCACATGCACGTTTTCCTTTATGGCGATGCGGTATGCCTCAATGGAATGCTTCCGGAAGCATAGGTGGTGACATTGTACACAGAGACTCTCAGATATTGAGATACCAAAGGGAAAGAGGGGAGGAGAAAAAAACACATTTGGCGGCCAGGAAGCAATTCGGCGGAAAGGTACGTGTCGATCACGTGGACGAAATGGAGAGTGAGGGGATGGGGGAGAGAAAAGAGCGAGGAAGGATTGAGGAGACCGAAGGGAAATGGGTACAGATAAGTCCGGAGAGGGAATGGCGGGAAGGGATTTTTGCGAGTGGCGGCGAGTGCGTCGAGAGCATGAGCTGGATTTTGCCGAAGGGCTAACCACTCCGCATGGGCGGGTGGAGGAAATTGTTTGAGGAGGAGGAAGAAGAGCAGATGAGGAAAGTAGGGTGTAGAGAAGGGCACGACGACGGTGGTGTGATGTGGAAAGGGAGAGTAGGTTTAGGGAAGCGTCGAGGGGGAAGGGTGATGGTGGTTTCTAGGGAAGAGGGGGCGGAGGGCTCCCGGGAACAGATGAAGAGGGGAGGGGTGAGTGAGGCGAGTTTCTCCCTCACGGTAGAGTTGTAATGAAGGTGGGTGGATGGTGTTTGCAGCTGGATGATTCCGTGGTTACATTTGCGTGAAGGGGTCTTTCTCCTCCCACGTCTCCCCCCTCGACCGGCCCCCCACCCCCGTGGATGCTCGCCGCGAACGGTGGATGCCATCGGGGATGGAAGGGTAAGAAATGGACGCCGGTAGTGGAGGAGGAGAGGGGTGGAAGGACAGAGCTGAGAGAAAGGGAGACAAAGCGGGAGAGAGAGAGGACAGTGGAGACTGCCTTTTTTGCCACTTCTGTTCTCTTCTTGCCAAGGCTGTGATTTCGTCCTCGGAGAGCGGGTGTGCGGGAATCTCACTCACGTTAGTTTGCGGAGTGGAGCGAAGGAGGGAGTACGAAGCAGAGAGAATGTGATTGATGCATTTGCATAAGTTATTCCCTCACGTAAGGCAGTGGGAATTTCATATGTCGGCTACCAAGGGTTACAAACATTTTAATGTTTAGTCCTTTGTATAAGAATTTTTATTTGCGGTAGAGGGCTACAAAAAGCGTATATAGAAATGAATGAGAGTATACAAATTTTCAAATAAAGTTGTATTTTCAATGTGTTAGCAATTAAGGAGATTTTAAATACTATATCCTCTATGCTATTGTAATGAATGACTCGTGCATGACAAATTACAATATTTTGTTTAAATTAATAATATTTTTGATAAAAAATTAAATAATATTTAGAAGTATAAGTATTTTTTTTATTTTTCACCTCAAGCTTATACTGTCCTCACTAATGATTTAAAGCAATTATATATTGTATGAAATTTGGCGCTAGGTATCCATTAATCCAATAGGAATTCATTTTTTCAGTTGATTTTAAAAGATTAGCCATGGCCTGAAACATATTTTATTGTTAGATTACTTTATAGATCATCTTGATATGAGAGAACTGACATGGAAATATCCTGCATTTTTACCACAGAGCTATCATAGATTATCAATACAATTATTGACCAACACCAAAAATTGAAATGCTTCATAAAGTATTTAAAGAAATTGCAGCATTTTGACTGTGCATATATGGTCTCCGAAATTCCGAGCAATATACACTGTTTATTCAAATAAAACGCGGTCATGCAGATGATGAGGTGATTTTTCCCTGAAACGTACTGCATTAATTTCTAAAAACAAGCCTTGATTGAATGACAGGGATGCCCCGCATCGTAGCTAAGTAATAATAAATGAAATGACTACAACCATGAGAGCTAATTACCTATTCATATTCTTGATCAATGGTAGCACGCAGTGAAAGAAAAGTGGATCATAAGAGGATATACGAGGAAATACCCGCGTATAATTGCTAGTCACGAAAGCTTTGGATACTTTATTCTCTTTGTAGACGCGAGGTTTTAATCAATACGCCCAATAGTCCAGCTGCAAGAGAAACGAGCTACTTTTGTTCTAAAAATCGTAAACCAGCTAACTCTCCTATCCTTTCCATTCCATCACGACCATTAACCTACTTTTTATCAACAAGTCAACGGGAAATCCATGATTTTAGGCAAAAAAAATAGATGGTGATCGGACCCAGAAACTCCATATCTTTCATCCTTATATTCATTTCTTTTGCATTATCAATCCCTATTCATACTCCCCGAAGAAATTAATTACAATTAGAGTGCCTACATTACGCAAGGACAGAACCCTTAATAGGTATTCCCTCTTCACCATCTCGTAAAGCTTGGAATGTTTCCGCGTGTTTCATTCTCTCCGAGGGGTTAAAGTGTTCCTAACTCCAACCGACTCAAAAGTTTTAACACTCATAAATAACTATAAGTAAGAATGAAAGGATTAAACCTACTCTTAGTTTACTTCCACTCCTCTGACTGCATGAGCGATACAAACCAAATTCATGCGCTCGTCCCGGATGTGATTAAAAAATTTCGAGCTTATTTAATAAAAAAGATAAAGTTCACAAAAGAGCACTCTGCCACATCTCACCTGAAAAAAAACAGTATAAAGCATATCCCATTATTTTAAATAAATTTCTTAAAAAAATAATAATACAATGACTTGTGTGGAAGAGCGGTCAAATGGTTGGCAGATTAAATCTCGCACTCTCTTATTTTTAAAATAAATGTGATATTAATTATTATTATTACTTGGCAGCAAAGGCTATCTATTTTCAGAATTTAATACCAAAGCTCCTCTCGTCCGAGAGATCCTCTGTCTCTTGTGTCAAAAGGGCTTATGAGTCTCGCGAACGATCACAAATCAGTTTGCAAATTTAATTTGAATTCGCCGTAGGTTATCCCTTTTATGACGGCCCCGCGTGTATATACCTTTCTCCAGTGTCCCTGAGAGTTCGAGCATAGTAGGGGAGATGGCTCGCGTCACAGGTAGGTGTGTAAGCATGTACAAACAGGCAACCTCTCCAGGAAATAAGCTTTCCTTTAAAGCCCCTCCCACCAGCGCACACACACCCCTCCTTCAACGTCGACGTTAGGCCTAGATGATATCCCCACTGCTCCTTACTTCAACCCGCCACCTCTTGCACGGATCTCACCCCTCCGCTCATACCACACTTTCTCTCTTCCTCTTGGCAGACGTAAGTCCTCACCTCCTCTTCCTTCTCCCTTGCCCCATCTAATTTTCCACCGACAACTGCCCCAACCCCAGGCCTTCCCTTAATCCCAGATTTTTAGTCCAATTTTTTCCCCGTACACAATACCCCTTCCACGAACAAAAATCCCTTGCTGTAAACGTCCTCTCCATGACAAGGCCATAATGATCCACTTAATCTCAAAAAGCGACTTTGATTCCCTTGCCAGGCACCCGCCTGCCCATCTACCGACCTTCCCGCCCTCACTCCTCCCTCTTCCTCATTCTTTCACTCCCTCTCAAAAGGCTCCTCAGAACTTCCCCCGGCCCTTCCACCCTTATTCCTGATCCTCCCCTATTTACCTCCTTCTACAGTACCCTTCATTTTTTCCCTTCTCAAAGTGTAGTAGTAGAAGGCACCTCAAGTCCAGCTCCTCCGTTCATAGTTACACTCACATACAAACACATACTTCACCGTCATTTCCATTAAAATAGCTCATGGGAGAGACCTTCGCGCGGGGCTCGCGAAAGGACGTTCTTTTGAAGTCCCCCTTTTACCTCGACCCCATCCTTCCCCGACATAGCCTTTTCATACAGCCAGTCAAATGGGGTTATTTTTTACGTCCGCAAAAAGGCCCAACCGAAACGCCAACAATAGGAGGAAGCCACTGGCAGCCCATTTCTTCCGTGTTCCTTCCCGCACTTCCCAGGCCTTCTCCACGCGCCGCCACGGGCTCGCCACCGGCGGCCTTTCTCACGGCCACACACTAAACTAAACACCCGCACTCCTTCAGGGCCCTAGTCCCCAAAACAACCCCCCCTCCTCGCCTCGCCCTCCTCCAAGACGCAAACACACAACACAAACACATACACGCTCACTCACGGATTCCCACATCCAACACAGGTGGGAGTAGCGAGTCGGAGGCATAAAACATTCCAGGAAGGACACACACCGTAACCCTTTCCCCTACCTCCTCAAAACCAACAAGCTTCCCATGCCCGACCGCTCCTCTGAACGCCTCTCCAGCCCAATATTAATACGTGGCGAATCCTTTATGAAGAACGAGGTTTCGGAGAGTGATGTTGGAGGGCCACGGAGGAGGTGGGATGGGATGGTTGAACTGACGCGGAAGAGGGATTTCCCCTCACAAAAATCTCGAGGATACATTGCCGTCTGGGAGGATGGCGGATGGGGGGTAAGAAGAGGAGGGGCGGGAAATTTCGCGAGCGTGAAAGAAGGCGAGGGAAGAGAAGACCGTGTTTTGAGCATCCGGAAGAATCCGAGAGGGGGTGTCGTGTCGGTGGGGGGAGGGTGTGGGTTCGGTGGGAATAGAAGGGTAATGGAAATAGGGCGGACAGAGAAGAAGACTCGTCCTCTCACACATCATCCCCGGCGAGTCCCCCTCGGAAGGGTGGTGGAAGGACCCCATGAAAGGATCACCCCACCCCACCTTTTATACACAGGTGCGTGAGACCCTGGCGAGCGCTGTCACGCCTCGAAGAGTCTCCTCGCCGTCTCGCGGGGAAAGAGGGATCGGGGAGGTGGGTGGGAGATTTTGATATGAGAGGGAGAGAGGGAGGGAGAACTCTATCTTCCTTGGGAAGGGAGGGACCCGTATAGGGTCGCGCACGCGTTGCATGTGCAAGACCGTGTGTGTGTTCGTGAGCTTAAAGAGATGGCTGCGGAGTGAGGGAGACGGGTTGAGAGATGGGGACATTGAGAACCCCCCAAACTCCTCCCTCCCCACGTCCATATACCTCCACACACGCGCGGCACTTGGGGAGGGACTCGGGTGGAGTAGTGAGGAGGACACGGCTGCGGCGGCCCCATTTTGCGGGCGCCTCAGGAGGAGCGGCGAATAGGCGGGCGGGAGAGGGAGGGAGGGAGTGGGGGAGGATAGGGTTGGGCAAAGAGGGCAGAGAGGCGCCGAGGGTAAAATGGGAAGCTCGGCGGCAAGACTAATGGGCGAGCGGGGGAAGGCTAATGGCTGCCGCATGGGAGACGAAGGGGCGACGCTGGATGGAGGCCCGTCTGACGGTACTACAAGGCTTGCTCGCTGCCCCTCGCCCACCCCTCAAACCCCCTTCCTCACTCGCCCCCTCCCGGTACACACATACACACACACTAACCCCCCTTCCCAGTTTATGTATGTGCTGCCTATGGGGTCGATGATTTTCCTTTATCCCTCCTTCCCCTCTATTCCCCAATCCTCCCCCCCCTCAGGAGCACCACGCCCCTCATCCCCACTCCCCCATTCCAAGGGTCCTACGACTCACCCTTTTCCTTCGTCATCCCACACCCAGTCCCTCCTCCCACCCAACACACCCCAAACCCCTACACTTGCTCCTTGATTTATGGAGGAGCCAGCCACCTCCGCAGAGAGGTGAGCGGGTGGGATATTCGGTAGAGGTGGGGAGAAAAGGAGACCCGGCAGAGAGGTCGGCAGGTAAGAAGGTGAGAGGAGGAGAAGGAAGAAGAGGGGAAGCGGAGGGCCGTGGATATGTTTGATACTCCTCTCTTGCACCCCCTTCTGCCCTCCCCCACACTAACACAGCGAGCCAACTGTGCCAGCCCTTCCACAACAAGACCAACCCACCCCCTCCCTGTTGCCCGCCTTTCTGTCGAGAGTTGGGGGACGCAGTGGGAGCGAATATGTGACGAGGGCGACATCGGGCGTGAATCCCACTTAATGCTTATAGCTCCTACCTGCTTCCTCTCTCACCTCGCCCTCCTTCCGTCCCTCCAAACGCTCGCTCGCTCGTCCCTCTCCCACTCCCTCTCTCTATCCGCCCTCATCTCATTCTTTGGTGTCCCTCTTGTTTTGCCCGCACGTCAGCCGAGCACCAAGTTTTTCGGCTCTCTTGATGCCGCTTCGGTAATGGATGGTCGCTGGGTATTTAAGTGACAACCATGTGGAAAAAAATATGGCGAGGGGGAAATGACATAATTTATTCCCTCTTTTAAGGCACATTTGCACTCGCATGTCAAATTGAGCAATGATTTATTTGGTGTATTAAATATTAGTGACTGCACGTCATAGAATTCAAGGTTAGGAAGCGCGTCGCACAAAGAGGCTAAGGATATTATGCCCTGCGGACTCGTCCGAAATATAATTCATGTGCCGTTTCCATATTGGGAGGTACACTTTTATGAACGCGTTCGTCCAAAAAAATATAATTTTCAAAATTTTTAATATTTGGATGTATGTATCTTATGCATTTTGTTCGCTCTTTACCGTGATAAAATGAGTTATAACACATTCTTTTGTTTCTCACAAAAATAATCTCCTTGGGCTCATTTGTAAACCTACAACTTTACAAATCAGATGAAATTCTATTATTGAAATTTTGTTTACCTAAAACAACATTGATCCCACAACCATTAAAGTATTCTCATTAACTCTGAAAATCTAGGATTGCAATTTCCGGAGTTTAACCATTTGCTCTCTATTAATTTTAAATCCTAGCGTGTAAATTGGTACCATAATTAACTAGAACCTAGAATGTGGAATTAGCTCCTAAATAGTCAAAAATATGAATTGAAAGCAAGTTATTCCGTAAATGAACTGTAAATAAGTAATAGCATTCTAATTTTTCCACTAATTAGTATTGGAGTTGCATTAATATATACCTACTCATGTATAATTCCCATGAATCATGAAATATAGGTATAGACAAGCAACTTCGAAAATACTACTATTGACCTCGTATTCCCAGCCTAATGCAATCACATACGTTTTGCGCATTTTTTAATCAAACTCACGCTAACAATCTGCAGTAGGGATCTATATTAAAAAATGTAAAACTAATTATTCAAAACTTAAAAGACCTCTAGTGAATGGGAAGAAGGATAAACAGCAAAAAAAAAAACAAAATATATCCATGGTCACTGTAGCAGAAAACTCCTAGAAAAATTCTCTATGTGGAAATACCTATTTAATCCACGAAACACGAGCCTAAAAATTTGAGCAGACTCAATCTCTACATATACGTACATGAAAAATACGCGAATACAACTAAACGCGTGGTCGGTGACGGACTTAGGGATTACAAGAGCGAGACTTGAGGGACAACAAAATGACTTGATATTATTGGTAAAATTATTTATTCCCATATTTGACAATTAAAATCTTTAGAGAAGATCGAGGGAGTGGCAATAACATTTTGAATATCAACATTAGCGTTTGGAAAACGATGACTCTTGAATAAAGATTTTAAATAGAAATGTCGAAAAATGAGAGAAACAAAGAAAGACATCCGTCGATTGAGAAAAAAATGTGGACTAGCCATCAAATAAAGATTATAATATGTAGATGCAACTGAAGAATTGGTTGTAACTATTCGTTGAAACAATCGTAGTAATACCAATATTCATATTGGTGGCTTTTCATTGTGGGCGATTTTCAAAAACTTTAAATTTGAATCTGCTAGCGTATACATACATTTATTTACATAGAAATACATTAGTGACGTGTGTATATATTCATGCACACAAAAATATAGGAAAAGACACTCACTTGGTGACAGTATTTAGCTGGTTTCAACCACCTCAATCCGAGTATGAGGAGTAACTGACAGGGAACATAAGGGGAAAGGATAAGGGAGGAGAGCGGGCTAAGGAAATACAGACGGATATGAATTATCTGAAACTTTGGAAGGATTTAAATAGTCAAATGTACGATCATTCTTTTGCCATTAATTGGGTTGGTTTACTATCTACTCGTACAGGAGGGGGTAAATAATATTTACATTGTAACTATACATATATAGAAATTATAAGTGTACCGTTAAAATATATATATACATTTATATATATTTTTACGTTATATATATACACATTATATACGTTATATATATTATACACACACACATATATATATGTGTGTAATATATATATACATATATAAAAATACATATTATAACGGTACACTTATAACTTATGTGTGTGTGTGTAAATATATATATTTACACACATAACCATTCAAACACGAAAAACCGCCATATGGCGAATATATACTCATTCACATGGAAATAGATATAAATAAAAAGGGTAGAAAAGAGATGAAAATCTTGGAAAAGTGAAGGCTTTGTTGGAGGTAGCCTAGCATACTAAGCCCAAAGTCTTTCGATATCCACGCATCAAGGTAGAGAGGCTAGTTCATTTCTCTTTCCAGCTTATGGTATTCCAGGAAATTCTAGTACCCAAAAAATCATTTGCTTCAGCTTGGGTGAAGCTGAGGGTGCTCATAATCGTCTCCACAAATCCAGCACGGGTTTTCCGATCATTAGTCCAACACTCTTCTTACTAGACCACTACATTCCCCATTTTCATAAATGAACAAACATTATTTTCTTGTTCTTTGACAAAAATAAGGTAAAAATTATGATACATTTAAATGTAAATACACCATTAATTATTAATTAAAATTTCCAATTTTAATTAATCATGATATTCCACCATGTCATGCCTGAAAAGTCTCTTTTTATTAGTAATAACACCAGTTTGGAGAGCGCTGCATTTGATACTTTTTTACGTAAGAAACAAAAAGTGTTCAAAAGTAGCGTCTGGTATACCTGTAAACAGTTACATTGATTCTGAATTTTACAAAGAAAATATTCCACAAGAAAACGCAATGGGCGTAAATGGCTTCCTCCCCGAAAATGGATCCACTCCCTAAAGCTACGTCTTTTCCCTCACAAAGCCAACTTCACCAAGGTCTTCTGTTCTCAACACTCTCCTCTTTCCTCTCCAAAATTTTAGTATTAGACAGTTTACCCCCATTCCCTCTCTCCGCTAAAGCTCTGTGAACACTCATAGTGGCGATTTAAGTAGTGATTGCCCGGCTGCCTTCGTCAGGTTGCCATTTTAACCCGCGATTTGCTCTTCTTGTGGCCCCCTTTTCCGTGTATTCCATCCTTTAAGTCCTTAATGCGCAATATGACCACCAATCCGACGCACGCGAAGGGACAAAGGGCTCAAAAACTTCATCGAACAAAGAGAGAACGCTCTTTTACCGCCTTCTTATCCCTTCAAGTCCTTTTATAAACTTTCTGCTCCTTTACCATCGCCTACTTTATTCTCAGCTCTTTATTACCTCTGCTCTAAGTTGTGATCCTCGTCTAAACCAGCCGCCTCACATCCAAGTCTTCTTCTCTCGTCACTTTACCTTATTTTCCTTCTCCTTCGAGTTATTTTCCTTTCTTCTTAGCGTACATTTCACCAGGTAAAAAGGCCTCCACACAAAAGGAACTATTAATCCCTCATCGCTGTCGAGAATAAACGACTTCAGACCTGAAACACCATCTTATCGACCGGAACTTAGTTCTCTTCGCATTGAATCTGGAAGTGACTCGACCTGTGAATCAGCTGAAAGAGTAAACCCTCTACTTAATTAGGAAATTATTTTTTCCTAACTTTTTCAAATAATGGACTCGGCAAGAGTAAAAAATAAAATAATAATATCCAATAAATTTCTATTACTCTGGGCTTAAAAAATAAAGTTTGAGATTTTTTTAACACTACGAGTAAAACAAGTATGCATGTGGATCATGTAAGAAGAGTAGAAGAATGTTTAAACAAATAAAAATAATACACTAAATGGTTAACTAAAGTTTCCGTGGTCAATGGTTCATCCATACAAACCTCGTGTGCATTCATTTCAAAAGTACGAGTGTATATATATATATATATATATATATATATATATATATATATATATATATATATATATATATATAATATATATATATATATTCTTATGTGCATTCAGAGAAAGATATATATTTGCATAAACATACATATTTCTACAGATATAATTACATGTGTGTTGAAATATATAAATATATACATATGTATTTATTTATTTATTTATTTACATGGAAATACATATAAGAATAAGAGATCGAAAAACATAAAAGGATGAACACAGGAGAAGTGGGGAAGTCGGAATCGAGCAGATGAAAAGTGCAAAACTATTTTGTTGACCGGGACTAAAATACCTGCTATTTCGACTAACGGGGGATACTCTAACGACTTGAGCTGTGATTAAAATTATTTTATTCGGTCCAAAATGTGACAGAGTTTGTTTCCAGTAACTATAATATCAGCTCAAAAATTATGTGTACATCTTGTTCTCCCTTTATATAAGAATATACATGTTTATGTAAATAAATAAAATATATATATATATATATATTTATATATATACATAATTATTTTTATATAATTATATATACATGTGTATATATTTATTATTATGCAAATACATATTTTTATATATTTATATACTTTGGAAATATATATATATAAACACAGAGACACAAAGAAAGGACACACACAGTATGCATTTGACGTTTCGACGGTATGACCGTCCTCATCAGAATGGCATTCTCTCAATATTATATATCGCCTCTCCTGTAACATCTGTCCAGCCTTCTACGTTGGTGAATGCACGACCACACTTTCCCTTCGCATGAATAACCACCGCTATTCCACCAAATTTCCCACCTTCCTTAATTATCCCATCCCTACTCACACTGCTTCCCACAACCAATCATTTGATGACTGCTACTCTGTTTCGGTGATTAAAACCCTTCCCAAATCTGCAAGTAGCCTAGAGTTGAGAACCCGCGAGATGGCGCATATCTGGGTGCTCCAGTCATTTAAACTCCCCAGGCTAAACCAAGCCCCTTGATTTCATCCAATCCTTCATTTCCGCTCCCCCACCTTGTCCGTTTCCTACTGATCCCTTACCTCTCCTCCCCTCACCCTTCCTTTGGCCATGTTCTCTCCTCTCTTCCCAGAGAACGCCAATCTGATGACGATGGTCGTGCCGTCGAAACGTCAAATATATACTGTGAGTGTCCTTTCTTTGTGTTTCTGTGTTTTGAATATTTTTTATCTGTATGTTTGTTTGTCGCCGGAGTACGTTCCATTTCAAGCATATATATATATGTTTCACGAGGGAAACTTCCCGACCCCAAAAACGCCAATCCCATACTTGAAAAAATACGTCCTTGTAGCCATTAACCAAAACCCCTTCCCTGTAACCATTCGGTTAAAATTTTTACATGTCAACTTTTCTAAATAGCCTCCAATAAATCCTTGGTAGAATGCCTCAAATCTAGCAATAATCTTTCCCCAAAGGAATTTCTCGCCCTCAATAACCTACGGTCCAACTTCAACTTCATAGTTACAACCACCGGTAAAGATTCATAGAAATTTTAAACGTCAAAAGATTTCATTTCTGAAGCCCCCAGCGAAATCAAGTATCCATCCACTTACTGAACTGTCAACAACAACCCGACTTCTACTCTCCAAATATAAATTCCGTCTTTAATCTTCCAATTTGGATCAGCTGAAGTTCTCACCTCCCAAGACATACCCCTACTCTTGCTTCCAAATCCTAGAAAACCCTAGTTTTATCTCTTCCCAAAAAAAACCAAACCCAACATCTCCTGTCTCCCTATAGTCTCCAGCTTCTCTCAGACCGAATGAATCTCCGCTTTTCTTGGCCACCACCTTGAAACTCTTGCACTGTCCTTGCCCTTCTTCATAAAAGATTCATACCACTCCCTTCACCGTTTATATCCTGTTTCTATTCTCCCCAACTCCAACCTGCTTACCTGTATTTTCTCCATCGATGTTACTTCCCTCTACACTTCTATTCCCATGACGAATGCTAATCCTCCCTCGAGCATTATCTCTCCATAAGCTTCTCATTCCTCGTATGCGTGTGTATATATATATATATATATATATATATATATATATATATATATATATATATATATATATATATATATATATATATATATATATATATTAATTTATACGCGTATTGGTGCACGAAAATAGTATAGAAAAACATTAAATATAAAAATGGGCTGGTAGAGAGGGTAAAATTGTGTGGAATGAAGCAGAAAAAAATCCTTGAGCGGGACCTAAATCGCGGTCCGTCACCTTCCCAAGCTGTTTCACCACCAAAATATATATTACGGAAACATTATCATCAATTATTACATTTGTGTAACCAATCGCTCGGTTTCTCTGGCTAAGGGATGGTGCACGAGAGATAATTCAACCACTGCCAGAGAAAGAACAAAAATAGAAGAGGAAATAATAACAGAAAATGCTATCGTACGTTGTCATAAGGAGTAGTTATAGTAAGTTTAAAGGCACACACAGGCAGAAGATGAAAATAAGCAACATGTGCCACATATATTTAAACACGAAAACCCGTAATTTTTTTTAAGCTTTTGCTGTTTTTGTTTTTGTCTCTATTCCGTAGATATATGGATGTATTTTTTCGGATAAATATGCTTTTTACTTTAAACTTGTTCAATGTGATGATTACTTTTTCTAGATACGAGTACGTTTTAACTAAAAATTGAAAAAAAACCACAATATTGTGCAAGCAAATATTGTTCAAGTTCCAGTTGTTACAGTTGTTTTTTTCCCAGAAATGGCACCTACATTTCGGAAGTGTTTTCATCAAACTCCGATTCTTTCCTCCCATGTACTACACCCTTGACGCGGTGAAAGAGCTTGTGCAATCTTACGACTCCTAGAGCTGTGCTGGCGAGAGCAAAGATATTTACTCGTACTCCCAGCATGGTCACCGATGTATCCATTCTGGTCCTTGGTGAGGCGAAATTGAGTAAATTCGAATAATTGACGCTCAAATGGTCGCCCCATTGGACGATGCTGTCACTATTGAGGAAGGCAACTGAAAAACACCTAAATTATTTATCAAAAGGCTGTTATGATAGTAACTATAATGACAATCAATCCGGTAACCATAGGTTTCGGGCCAATCGACCGTGTTTCAGGTCCGCCAGCGGGAGAGGTAAAGCTACAACGGTCGTCATCTCACGAAACACTCGCAAAAGCAGAAGCGACAGCAGTATCACGGGAGCAACAAAAAAAGACCGAAACAGTTAAGATAGATACAATACTAGAACGATGTTAAAATGGGAAAATATAACGAGAGTTGGAGAGAGGATATATAGATATTTTAGAACTTTGCGAGGAGAGGATTTATTAGGTCTCTTATCAAGTTCAAAATAAAATTATTAAGATATATTTATTGGTTTCGTAGATTTCAGGACGGTATTTGACACATTAAATTGGACAGAATTAATGAACCTATAAGATTTGTATTCCAGAAAATAGGAGTAGATTGGATGTGTAAGAGACTTAATGTAACCTATACATATCTCAGATTGTTTAGGTGCTAGTGGTGGAAGATGAGTCGGGATGGGCAGTGCTAGGATGAAGTGTAAGACAGGAGTGTCCATTATCACCAGTGTTTTCTATATATATGGGGAAGATATGGTAAAAATGGCATGGAAAAAAGTGCAGGTAGAATTGAAATTCGGTGAGGAATTCGTAAAATCAGTTTGCTGATGAACAACCTTTAGCTCGCAAGTTAGTTTGTAAACGTTTCTAAGAGCATCGGAAAGCCAGTACGATACGAATGGCATGGCTATGAATGTAAACAAAACAAAATAAGACACGGTTTTTGAGATAAAGGAAGGTGAAGGTTGATATTTAAATGGGAAATCTTAAACTATAGTATGTGAAACAACTTGTTAGAACTCTTTATGTGTGAAGACGTGTTGTACGGTGCGGAAATAGAGTCATTGAATAAGGATTATAGACGCGGTGCATGTGTGGACGAAATGGGCCGAAAGGAAAACAAGAATACGCAGCAGTATCATAATTCATAAAAAAATCTTTATGTTTCCATTAATTAATATGTGGAACATGATTCTTGTGTAAAAGGCCAATTATTGTGTTTACTCTTTTTAGATCTGAAAATTAGAGTATTTTGAATCGAAGTTCCTTATTCTTGTACAGACAAAATATAACTGATCAGTCTTTCAATACAGAGTTTCAATGAGCCAACACCTGGTCTAACAATGGTAATCTGAATTATATTGGCGTAACGTGGTATCTTTTGGAAATGCTCGCAATATTACAGTATATCATTTGTCATTTACACGGAATTAAGCGTTCAGTCGCATACTTTCTAAAATATTGACAAAAAATAAATATATTTGTAATTAAATTCCTAATCGTAATTCATTGAGTCTGAGAAATAAATCTCATGTTCAGAAAATTTTATTTAGGAGATCAAATCTAGACGAGGAGGGACGCAAGAGCATTACGGATGCATGAATGTCATCTTATTCACCAGAATCGCTCTAAAGATTTTCACAGCATTTCTACTCATAAGATTTATGTCTATGTTATATTGAGCCAGATCAAACTGTTGGTAAGATTCAGAGAGAGAAAGTAAAAACTGACCTAAATGCGAAATAAATGTATGGTATTTATGAAACCGAAACTTACTTTTATTTCAGCACTAGTGAATTCTGGATCAGCGCTGAACCAATGGAACGAGCCATAAATCTAGTTTCTGTCAAATCAAATTAGAAAACGTCTATAGATAAGTAGATTTTTGTGAAATAATGACTTCTAAATATTTAAAAGGATATGAATGACAATATGTAAGTGTGCTTTTAACCTGCTTATCGTAATTTCCAAACTAAGGTAACCAATTACTTCTTCATCAACATGACAGCGATTTTAATTGCTTATTTCTAGAGTTATTATAGAGACATTTTTGAGAAAAATGCTATAAGATAAAATTCAGAGAAAAAGAATATTCCCTGATTAAATATCAAGTAACCCAGATAAAAGCAATATATGTAAGAAGATGCATGTGATAATTAGAAAGAGCAGAGAATATTTACAGTCTACTTGAAAACAACAACGCAATTTCTAGATCCAACAACCAAGTTGAACCATCCATTCGACAATACAAAAAAAATTTATTTTTTTCGACCTTTTCAATTGAAATTTGCTGTCCCAAATAAAACTTTTCTCATGTTACTGCGTGTTTTAGTACCAGAGTCATAGAAAATAACAATAAGGAATCTTTGAAACTAAGAAGAAGAAATTATGAACTTTTATTTGAAAAAGAATATTAAACATTCAAAATTGTTTTGATGACGGTAACGCTCTATATCGGAGAGAAAACATTTCGAAAAATTGTCATGTTTCACTTGTTTTGTATATTCCGCGTGAAATTTTTATATTTTTTCTAGTGACATTTTAAATCTGAGATTTATCATAGTATGAAGAAAAAAAGTATTACATCTCCTAATTTCCTGGATCGCTATTATTAATCCGGCATGGTGTAAATACACCTTACTTGGAAGTAATGTCAGCACTTTGCACAAGGTTAATTGTTTCTTCAAGTTACATATTATTCCATGAATATTTAACTGGTATCATTCCAAGGAACGGGGGAAGCTTTTACAAATTTAAAATCATGAAAAATAAATGTTTTACGGTAGACGATTTACAAAAACGATGGAAATGCCACGCATGCGAAATACGTGTCAGAGAAAAATAAGAGAAAATGGTAGCGCTCATTCGGAATATCAAGTAGAGCCTCACTTCAAAGGAAAGAAGGCTTCCATGGAAAGGCACATTTGATTGGGGCAGTGACATGGGAATGAATGAAATAAGACGCGAATTTCTTCTGAAGAAAGAAGGGAAGAGAGAAAAAGAGTAGGATGTAGATATGCTGCATAACGGGGGAGGAGGAATGAAGAGTGACATTAGAAAATGTTGAAGCGTAATGTCTGAAAGGGGGGGGGGGTGGCACAGAAGAGGAGAGATGAAAGTAAGAAGGAAAAAGTTTACCGTATGAAGAAAGTGTAATGCTTAGTAATAGAATTAATTGAAGGAAGGCGGAGAAGATAAAAATCATTGGACAAAATCATCAAATATAAATAATTCAGAAGAAAAAAATGATTAAGTCTCTTAGAAGAACTGAAACATTGACTGTATTCTTAATTTTCAATAATTTCAAAGCAGATGGTGTAAGGTTCCGACATTTGCAATTAAAAGCCACATTGCTTTCCCAAATCTAAAATTATATCCTATTTTATTTTTCGGTCAATCGAATTACCTTCGATAAATAACAATATTTCAACGATTTTTAAGCAATTAACTGGGGAAACGTGAAATTTTAAAAGCGTTTTCAAATTTGGGCAAAATTCTGCCACGACGATATGAAATTAATAACTATTTATCAGATCAAATTTTTCTGAAATGAATATCTAGTTATGTCGTCTTTTTAGCTCAAGATCAGCTTGTGCTTCTTGCTCAAGTGTTTTTCTCTCGGTAGGGAAGCCAGATTCCTCTCTTTTCCTTTTTTAATAGTCACGCAGTCACCCATAAAAATGGCGTGCTGTGTGGCTGTGCTGACAGACATTAACAAAAGACATTCTGAATTCATTTTTCATCTCTGACCTTCACGGCTCGAACGATGCAGACCGGTCGTCAAATCGCACATGAAGGGGCATTCAAGCAATTTGTAAATCACCCAGTGTGACGGAGGAGTGGTCTAAGCGTACTTAAAATAAGGAAGCTGCATGTTCATTAGAGACGAAAGATTGAAATCTGCTGCGTGTATTCGGAAAAATATTTTATTTGGCATATATTTGAACCAGGTATCTTAATTCATTCATAATGTACGCCATGAGTTTGTGGCAAAAATCAAATTAACAGGTTACGATATAACTCGAAGAGTAAAAAACATGGTTTACATGCAATTCGAGCCAAATGATTTTTCCCGCGGGGAAGCTTCACCCACCTTAATGTGAATTTAGTTCTGAACACCCACAAGTAACTGCGCACCGTGAGTTTGAAGGGTAAAAGAAATGTTGGTCGTTTCGCTTTAAAGAAATATATTAGATCGTCCAATTCCATATTTAAAACCAGGCGAAACGATAATGGGCAAACGGCGGCCCCACGTCGAAGGAAGCAGCAAAATGAGGTGAGACAAACCCATTTCGAAGGAATGGGGGAGGTGGGGGGAAGAGAGACAGAAGTAAGGGTTCGGAGGGAGACGTAAACGCGGTTCACATAAAAGATACCTATTAAGGAAAGAGGGCTGTTCTTGGGGTGGGGAGCAAGAGGGATGAGGAAGGGAGAGGAATAAAGGGAAATGAATGATCGTGTGTGTGTGTGTGTGTGTGTGTGAGATGGATAGGGAGATGGGATGGGTAAGAAAAGAGGATGATGAGATGGGACGGAGTGGACGTCGGGTGAGAATGGGATAAGAGGAAGAAGGGGGGAGGAAAGAGAGGCTCGGGGAGGTCGAAATGGGACAAGGGGAACAAGAGGAAGTGGGACCTGGATTGGGAGGATAGAAGTGGGATGAGGTTCGGTGCGCAGCAATAAGAGATCGGGAAGGGAGATATGACACTCAGATATATCGAATGGAAAATAAAAGGCCCGGGTCTTGGCGAGGGAGGGAGGAAAGGTGGAGCTGAGCAGAGAGGACGAGAGGAGGGGACAAGAGCGTAGTAAAAAGGAAGGCATTAGATTGTGGAGGCAAGGGGTGGAAGTATGGGCATGGAAACAAGGGGTCGGAAGGGAAGGGAGAGTTGTACGTGAGGGGAGATTTGGAAGGTGTGGATGGGGAGGGAGGAGAGGGGTAGTGTTTCTTTTTTATGCCGGTGAAACGTAACCAAGGGGACGAAAGCGGAGAGAAATAATCGAGACACGCGAAGAGCTAATACATCGATTTTGTCAAAGGCGTAGCAGTGCCCTTAAGGTCAGAGTTGAAATGTTGGAGAAGGGGATACCCTTAAAAGGAAAGTGAAGCAAGGGAAACATTCAAATGTTGAAGAGAGAGGGAGGGAGAGGTATACAGAGGGAAAGGAGCTGGTGCCTCAAAAAAGGGATGAGACCAAGGTAACTCGGGTATAAAGAAGATAGTGGATTCCGGCGTCAACGGTGCGAGAGGACAGCATGGGGAATGGCATATTTTGAAATTTATAGATCTTGGTGGCACTGGGAAGGAAATTGAATTTATGCAAAAAATGTACCTGTGTACAAGGATATCAGAAGTTGTTCGAGCTGCATATTTGTGAGCCCTGTTACTAGAAACAGACGTCGAGTAACCTCTATCGACCTCTGTATTTTTCAACAGGAATTGCGTATTATCACACGGATTAATCTTTAAAATGTACGTTCTCTAACACAGAGGGAACGGATGGATGAATTTCCCACTAAGAAGCCTAAAATAGATACGCTGCATCAATGATGTGGAATGTGCAAATGTTTTAATCACCAATGTTGAGAACAAAATGAATCACATAATTTGCCAAAACATATATGTGATCGGTCTTGCAATGAAATAAAATTAAAATAATTTATTATAAAATATGCCATTTTAAAACAAACTTGAAAAATATTAAAAAGATAAGGCAGTAAGCAATGAATGAACGCGCTGTATTAAAATTTGATTTACACTATGATTTCATCTTTCACATGTCTAACTTATCATTAATAACTGCACATTTTATTTTTGTCCTTTTTTATAATCATATATTATATCTTTCTATGAAAAAAACTCTTTGTAACATGTAGTCATTTAAAAACATTTTTTTCCATGGGTCGATATGTTTCACCCACTAATTAATCTATGATACTTGCCTCTATTTATAATTTTATCCATAGTATAGATGTAGTTTATTTTAGTAGTACTATACGAGTTTATTTTAGATTAAATGAGATGAAATAAGTATAAAATGCATGCATATTTGTTACATGAGCTTGCTACATGTATATTTAGAGAGGACTTTCGGAAAAAATGCATATTTAATTAATACTGAATAAATTTGTATTAATAATTGTTCATGATGAGCGAATGAAGTTCTTAATCCACGTTTGAATTATTTCAGCTATTTTTCAATGAACTATAAAACTTTAAATTGGATCAATTCATGAGAATAAAGCTATTTTAAACAAGATACTATATACATATTAAGTGTAATCAGTAAGATTGCAAGGGAATACTGTAGCATATTGTTAGGATGTTGATCCTTTGACCTTTACTGAAGGAGTTAGTCTGGAGAGGATTCAGATTATATTCGTAGCCCTCTGACGCCCATGCAGTGTGTTTTTTATTAATTTACAAAACTCTATGATACTTATACGTTACTCATACGAAATAAATATTAATAAAATACTTATCAATATATTTAAGTATTCAAAAAATCATTTTCGCTTAGAGGCAGGAACTGAGCGAGAATCTCTTTCATATTTTCTTTATATATTCACCTAAAACCTGAATATTTTTTTTTCATCTTTGCACCGACCATGCAAGAATAATTTAAACGGTTCTTTTCAGCATCCCTTAAAAATTGAGCACATTTGCAAGGATATACAAGCATACACGTAGATGATTACATATCTAAATATACACAGACACACACACGAGAGTAGGCTGAAAACGAATGAACACCTGCTTGTATATCAAAATCGAAATGACTTTCAGAAGCACTACTGGTGACCTATGGAGGTAACTTTCCTCATCGCCATGCATACCTAGGTTTGAGGTCGTTTCATTTATCCAGTGTATTACGAGAAGTGGAAGCATGGAGACGTGTTCTAGTGTTATGTCAACGCGAAATAAACAGCGTGACTTAGAAAGTGACTCTTACTTAAATTCATCGTGATTTAAAGGCTCCTTATGGTGACTATGCTGTTTATAGGTCTACTGTAAATCTTTGGATAGTAAAATTTCATAGTTGCATCTGGACATCTTCATGGACATGTTTTTGGCTGTGCTTTCGGATGCTCACCAAGTTCATGTGACCGATTTTCTGGAACGAGGAGCAACTGTAAATTCTTCTCAGTATATACAGACTCTAAAACACCTCCGACGTCGAGTTTGTCGTGTTAAAGGCAGCCTGGCGCCAATAATCTTGCAACATGACAATGCTCGTCCACACACGCGCAGCTGGAGAGACTCTGCGAAACCTGATATAAATCACACAGCTTCTTATAAAAATCACATAGCTTATATTTTTATTTGTTATGTAATCTGCCGGTTAAAGCAGGTTTTTGGATGGACGCAACTATCAAATAAATATCGCATATATATGTATATATATGTACATTTACACATATAATATGCGTGTGGTTCGCGGTAGTCTAGGAATAGAGCGTTAGACTACCGACCGAAGGGCCCGGGTTCGATTCCCAGTCAAGCCTCTCTGGGGACCTGCAGCTGCACCCAGCTATGTGATTTTTTCGATAGTAGATAGATCTTTCTGGGAAACCATAACCGGCACAGGGAAAGGAACTGACCCTCCTACCCTGATATGTGAATTTCATACGCCGTTCGGGTTAGTACTGAGTGGACCCTACCATCATCTACCAAACTGACCTTTGGGTTAATTACTGTGTTTATAGATTTGTATATAATCTACGTATTTAAAACCAGGCGAAACGATAATGGGCAAACATACATATACGTATTCATATGTATATATCTAATTATACATGTGTATATACATTTTTAAACCATAAACTTAGTATTCAACCCGAAGGTCGGTTTGGTAGGTGATGGTAGAGTTTAGCCAGTACTAAGCCCGACGACGTGTGAAATTCACACATCATGTAGTGGGGTCAGTTTCTTTCCCTGTGCAATACATAAGTACATATAAGTCAGACTCTTGACTATTAAATGATTAACATAATATCCTTATTTTTTAGTAGCGTGAATTGTTGAAATGATAAAGTAAATCTCAGGAATGAATTACTGCGGTTTTTTTTATGATAACCAGATAATCCATTTAATTACTGCAATTGTTTTAATATGAAACTAAAAATTTTATGCATCTTACAGCCAACCTTACTCTAACAAAGCCGTTGTAACTGCATTAAATCCATATTTTGACTTAAAAATTGGAAAAAAGTATCAGCTCGTATTCAGTGAAACTTAATGCGTTCAACATTCGTTGAAAACCAAGTATTATCCCAATAGGTAATATATTGATTCCTTTTACTTTCGAGAAAGTAATACACAATCGAGAAAGTAAACATTAATAGGTCATGTGAAAAGACCGTGTGGAAAATTAAATATTGTTACTTGAATGTTTAATTTTGAGGTAGTTTTAATTAATTCCTTCCTAGAAAGTCATTGTGAAGACACTAACATCACAGATATGGGCAACTGTTATTTCCCCATCAGAAAAACTTGGCCTTAAACTGCTCTCATTAAGCATGTAAAGTTCCATCTTGGGTACAAATGTCGTCTTTTAAATGCATAAAGGGAATGAGTTCTTTGTTTTCAAAACGCAGAAAGCCGTAAGACCACCTCTGAAGCGATCTTTCCGGCCACTACAAGAAACCAGGTCACTGGAGAACGGCGATTTATTCACAAGATAGGATCGGGGTCCGTGGGAGACTAGTAGTAGGTACGTATACGAAGGGTTGATTGAAAAAAGAATAAGAAGCCTTGGAAAACATGTAAGAGTTAGGAATGACTCACAAGCGTAAAACTCAAGAGTGGACTCTTACTTCATGAACGGAAAAGTTTCTTATCGTTATCTTAATATTTTACCTTTGTATCTTAAATTTAATGATTTTACTATTCTCAAATGAAATGGAAAACGTAAACAGATGTATTCATAGGAACTGGATAATTGTTTTATACACACTTTTGCGACTTCAAATGTATTAAAATTTTGAAATTCAATTTTTGAAACCAAATGAAAATAAATATTCTTTTCATAAATAAAACTTATTTCATTTTTACTTATCATTAATTGATATATCACATTGATATATAATTTAAGCGCAGAGATTTGAAATCGTGCGACTAACTACATTTTGCCCACTCGTTTTTCTACAAAGATTAATTTAGGATTTGTAAATTTCGGTAGCACTTTTTTATATACCGTATTATTTGAATGATATTTGTCCTGCTATATCTCAAAAGACATATTTTTAGAGACGGTACTAAATATGAGATTTGAGATAAACACTTTTTTCCGTCAATGAAGCAATTATGAATGTGTTTCATTACGCAATTAGTAAGTCTGTGCCTAAAATGACGGTTGGCAAAATTCGTTGTTTGATTAATTGAAGAACTCAATGCAATAGGCTCAAGCAAATAACCTAATAAATTATTTTCTATATATTACTCCCTTCTTAATTTGATCCATGGTTATTTATGTTTAGCGGTGAGTAGTGACTCTCTCATCGCTAATGTCCTCGAAAAAAGATATATGTGATACGTGATCGAAGAGCAAAGAGCTCAGCAGCCGATTCAGTATCACTGCTTCATAAACCAAGACACCTTATTAAGTTTATGGCATTCAATTACTAAGTAAGAATAAGACGACACTGAAACTAAAAAGTATGTGAAATTGATCTTATTATAATATGTTGATTCTGTAATAAATATTTTACAGTCAATGAAAGACCTGAATTACTTCAGATGCTAATGTAAAAACTTGTTGAAATAAATTAGGTTCTCAAGTTGCTACGTCATCAGTTATAGTGGATATTTAAATCGTAGAAATACGACAGATCAGCCAAGAAAGTGGTTTCTGATTCACCCATGTATATCTTACCACCCGCGCATCTGAAACTTGTGTCACACATAAGTAATTTATTTTAATGATAATATCACGCTGTTGATCAAATCCAAGGCATACGTTTTGAGCATAAATCAACGTAGCTAAGCAATTATACGCATGAATTATTTTACATGGGGCACATCTAAAACATCTTCGAATATAACGTTTGGAACATTTTATGCAAATCCATCAGGATATTGTGTAATATTTATCATAGGAAATTTAAGCCCAATGAACTCAAATGACAGTTGATATGAAAATTTGAATTTCATCAAGAAAGTGACTGTATAATGAGCACTATTTGCGTCACGAAAAGGTCACAAGGTTTGTTTATTTTCAACGTAGTCCCGAGCTTCGTAATAAGACGGATGCATGGCGATTTAATAAGGTTCAACCAATGGAATCCAAAACAATGACAAAAAAACCCACCACAGCAAAACTATAACACGCGATACGAAGGGCGTAAATATATCCGAAAGTTTGGACGTTGAAAGCAAAAAAAATACTCAGCAGGAGAAAGACAGAGAGAACGGCAGTGGGAAGAATAGGGAGTGCCCGCGAAGAAAAATAGGGGGACGAAAAACTGCGAAAGTGCTGAACAGAGAAGTAGGGGAGAGAAAGGTGCTATCAGGACGTCGGAAGAGTGGCACGACAACGGCGAGTGTGCGTGCGTGTGCGCGCAGGGGTTACGGTTTTGCGACTGGTCGACGGAAGGGGGTCCACACGGAAGGAGTTCAAAAGGGGGATGAGAGAGAAAGTATCCGAGAAAGAAGGGAAAGAGGAAGGATAAGAGACGCATCCAACAACAAAGACGGATGTAGGCAGTGAGGGAAGGAAGGAGAGAATGAGAGAGAGAGAGAGAGGGAGAGGGAGAAAGAGAGGGAGGGGGTCTGTTAAGCGAGAATGGAATGTGTTGAGTGTGTGTGGTCATCGTTCCTGTGTGTTCAACCTGTTGCGTGATTTTGAGGGCTCTCTTCTATCCCTCCGCTCTCACCCCAACTGGGTGAACGAAATGCATGCAAAGGAATGAGGGAGAGCAAAGAGAGAGAGAGAGAGATGGTGGGCGTTAGAGGGAGAGCCGAGGAGAAGAGCAGATCGGATGGGACAAGGAGAGCAGGATGCGGCAGAAGGGTCAGCGGAAGCAGTCGCCGGGATGGATGGGAGGGAATGGGAAAGTGCAGCTGTGGGATTTAAGTGAAATTTTGGCTCAAGGGACAAAAAAATGTGTGAGAAGTAATAAGCCAGGCTGTCCGCACGGAGAAATGTCTCCAAATATGCAACCGGTGTTTTCGCCTACATCTACATAATACCCCGCAAGCCGCCGCAAGGGTGTGTGGCGGGGGGTGTTAGGTCACCACCCGTAAAAAGGAACAAAACCACATGCAAAATCAACACATACATGCAAACTTTACCCAAAGTGACGTATACATTCATGCAAAAATCCTTTCATTCTTCACGAATGCAGATACATATACTATCATATAACAAATAAATACACCTTAGGATGCAGTAATAAATTTATCCAATATCGTGCAAGCTAGAATTTGATAAGTAGAAAAACGAAATTTCACTAACATATGGACATGCAACATACAACGGTCTTCTCCTCAAAGACTCAGGTACGGAATGTGACCCAACACTGCAGGTAGCGGGAGAGTCCCCCTACGGAGAGATACGAGGGATGGAAGGGGAAAACATAAAAGGCAGAACAAGAAATATTGTCACGAGCTCTGCATTATTTAAAGGCATTCTAATAAGGCCATGCGGAAAGAAAGGGTTTTGACAACAAAACATGTTGAGGGTTGCAAGTGGATTTTTTGCTATCTATAAGCCCACAGTTGCTATACTGTATTGTCCGTAGGAAGGAGGAGTTATTGAGTCTAATAGTTCTGACATATATTTCACGGATATTATAACATGATCCAAGCGACCAATGTACGAGTATGTTGAAGTGGAAACAATTTGCGAGACCTCGGTGATGATATACATATAAATCTGAATAAATATAAATAAATATAAATCTGAATTTATTTAGTAAGTTCAACCTAGCATTGAATCGTCTTTCTTCTAATGATCCCCACCCCAACTCCAAAAGCATCTCAGTTACCCTTGTCGTTTGATCATAACAGTTTTTAACTAAATGGGCTGTCCGGCGCTGAACCTTCTCAATTACCCGAATGAGGCCTTTTTCGCTTGGATCCCATACGCTACATGAATATTCTAAATGAGACCTTACAAGAGCGTGGTAACAACGTTCCGTGACCTTGGAGTCGTGTTATGAATTCTGGTAGTTTATTCCTTAGAGCAGAGAATTTCTCAAGACCACAACCTATTATCCACTGATTTATTTACTGTACGAGTCTCTCAAATCATTGCGTGGTTGCGTTCAAATTAAATTGACTCTTAAATTATTATTTAGGCTTCAATAGCTAAAATGATTAAACCTACAACTTTTTATTCGGGGGATTCATTTTACTTTTTTGCCAGGCCTCGTGGAGGCGGAGTAACGTCCTTGCCTACAAACCAAGTGGTTGCGGGTTCTATTCCCGCAACTTCTGTTTTTAATTGTTATCATTATAACGTGGAGAGTTCAAGTGGAAAAATGGACTGCGAAGTGTCAACCTCGCCTCAATAAAGTCGTTAAATTAATAAAAACAACGGTACTCGGTTTTAACCATTATAAAAACTTGCAGTAACCATTAATAGCAGAATCCATAATTTGATTGTGTAAGTCAGACGTTTGTTAAATGATAAGATTTACATTTTAGAACTTGAAGCAAAATGCGTTATTGGTTGAATTTACTTATTTTCTTCTCCAAATAAAACTGAATAGGTATTCAAAATATTTTACAGTTATACGAATTTGGATCAGGATTGCCAAACAAATGTTGACATTCAGAATAGGGCACTTTTCACTTAAATTCATGAAAATAATTTATACAAGGCCTCCAGGCACGGCAATTAGTCAAAAGGTTTATAAATATACATTTTATTTCAAGTTCACAATCGATTTTTATTTGGAGATTTAGTTTCTCTAGTTGTTTTTCATTTAATGAAATAGATATTTCATTTAACACAGATGTACGATTTCAACTCAGTCACATTTCTTTGAGCCAGGTCTTCCAAACCAAAAACCATTTTTTGTGATAATCTTTCGGAGAAAGATATCACTATTTCTCCTATATAGTTATTTCTAAAACTAAATGGTCGTACCCAACGGGATCGTTCTAAAATGATAAATGGGGGGAATTAATATTTTCCATTTGATAAAATATGTTTCCAGTTCCTTCAGTGGCAAACTTTTTTTTCCAAAAGTTCAATAATATTAATGATGGAAAACAAAATTACTTAAGCTCAATAAAAATGTTCCGCAGACAATATTTCTGCCAGCTTGAAATAGAATACTAATGAGAAGTGATCGGATTAAAAAGACTCTGGTTCACACTATCGCCACTAGAATGCGAAATTATGAATTTCAAGAAAAAGGGGGTCGAATATTTCTCAGAATACCAATTTATGTTCTGTAGAAATTTAAAACTAACTGGCTAAGATAATCATTCATAAATTCAAATTATTATTATAGTTGAAGGCTCGTAAGGTATGGTAATAAAAAATAAAAGTACAAAGTGGTATACACGAAAAAATTCGAAATATAAAATGAATTATTCTTTTACAAAGATTTATCTTATTTGATAAATATCAAAAACTGTATAATTATTTAAATAAATGCGTGGCTTCCACACTTTTTATTCTAAGTACATGCCACAATATGTTTCATCACTATGTAGCATAACCATCCGGACTACATTGGTAGAAATACCCATTGGAGAGGGAGAGAATATTATTAAGTCTATAATATAATTCCTAATATATATTAGATATTATTAGGTTTATTTTAACATAAATTAAAATAAACAGAGATCCAATGAGATTGCAAAATTAAACAACGTTTCAGCAATACTCTTTTATTCAATTAGCATGCGATCGGTGTTTTCCTAGTTCCCATTTTTGATAGATGTTTACATAGCTCCTCAGATTTCACTACACAATATACTTGTAAAAAGAAAATCCACTAGAAAAACATTACAATTAGTATGAAAGTACTTTCGAATCTCGATATTGACCTTTATATAATGTTTTCATACATTGAATTTATATTTTACTAATATTTCTTCGGCTAATATGTATTCTGCAAAACAAGAAGATGCAAGAAGACATCATTAAAGATGGAATATCTTATTAATGAAAACGTAATTCTTCTACAATCCAGTCGAATGAGTTTCCCTGGGCAATGACATCTCCCTATATTGAAACTCCACATTCACGAGTTGTAAAGACGAAAATATAAATAACTTTGGGAAGAAAAGGCTGTCAGAGATAGTTTGGAAGAAATCAGAGCAGTCCGTTGATCTTCAAGTAAAAACAAAATAATGATTACAACCCTTCTTCGAGCAATCCAAAGCAAAATGTCTCTAATATTAGAACTGCTTCATTTTTCGAGACAATCTCATTCGGGCAATGAGTAGCTACCCTTATCTTGATCTCCCGTCCTGGCTGTTAAAAGTAACGTAATTTTCCTTTTAATCCAAGAAAGCGCGATGAGGCCAGAATAGAGAGTTTATCACTTTGATCGTCCCAGTAATCGAGTGCCGGTGCAGACGGAAAATATAGGGGTGGGTAATAGGTTTGCGCAAAGCGGGATAATGGGTAATGGCAAAAATGAAAGAATCGAGGAAACTCAGAGATACCATTTCTCCTAAGGATGAGAGCTAGGTGAAAGAGGGATCCCTAAAGTTAAGTAGACGAAGTTTTACGAAACGGTGATTGCTTTTTTTCCTCGTTCTTGGTGCAATAGAAAATCAGGAAATGAATTTTTTTTATAATTTATTTCTGTCCACTCATTTAAAGTTTGATAAATTATAATTAATTTTGGTTAATTTGGCAGTTAAAATAATCTTATAATTTTTATTTCCGTGTAATATCCCGGACATGAATATCAAAGATGATAATTGAGATAAAATTGTGTACGCAGTCATCTTTACGTTTTTCATTTATTCATCGTTTGAGGAAAACAAGGAACATAATTGTGATTAAAATAATAAATTCCAGTTTTCTGTATCGGAATAGAAATCGAACAGAAACAGAATTCAATTCACCAGTAAAATTTGTAATCCAACTAATTTCATGTCTTACGCACAATATTAATTACATATTCTTGCAGTAAACTGAAAAAAAATAGAAAAGATGAGTGAGAAAAAGTTTATAGAATTACAAAAATTATGAGTAAAGGATTGTATTTATATTATTTTGAGTTACGCTTTTGATGACTGCTTAACGTTAGTAATGATGCGACTTCAATATAAAACCTTGGTGGAAACACGTATCAGAGTTGAATGTTTCGGATGATGAAAATCCCGCATATAATCGAGAAAATTAAAACGATTATAAAGAAAGAAATTATGTATTAAAGCAAAAAAAAATACAACAGTCCTTAAATCATCACAGATAATGGGATATTAGCATCAGGCTTATGCCTTTATTGAAAAAGTGAAGAAAGAGAGAGAGAGAGAGAAAGAGAGTTGCTATCGAGTTGGTCTATAGCACGAGAAAGTTGGCCATATAGAGCATCAATTCCTACAAACTCGGAACGGAGTGGTGAAGATCGTGAGACCTTCGGTGGAAACGGGACGATAGTAACAGCACGAGCGAAAGAGGGAGCTAGAGAGAGAACGAGAAATGATGGTGGAAGGAAAAGCAGAGTTTTCCTGATTCGCCATTAATAAAGGGGAGCGCATTTGCAGGAGAGGTTTAGGGGCGTATTCCGTGTCTTTCGCCGACGCCTCTGCGAGGACTATTTCATCTCCTCTCCGAAACGAACCCCATTCGTTCGTCGGAGACGTCGCGGGATTGTCTCGACAATTAGATTCACTTCTGCTTCGAAAGCAATGTTATTTCATAATGACGTCGTTTAAACTCCTAAAATGGAATGAACATCAGCTATTAAAGCTTATGCAAAGTGATTTGTTTTTTTTTTCATTCCTATCGCATTTGAGATTCCAAAATTAGAGTTACCATCGCCGAAGTAAGATTGCCAAAAATAATTTTATGCAATATAACATTCGATGATCATTAGGATCGTCAATTCGAAATTTATCAGTGAATCCCAGTTTATGGGATATAATAATTAACGCTGAATTACCGTTTCATTTTTGTGTGCACTGAGTAGATGGCGCAGACTGCGACATTATTTCCGAGACATTTCAATTCTGTTTAACTGGCAGTTCAAATACAAAAACTTTTTCCTTGGAAAATCTTGCTATTACGTAATATTTGACGTAAAATAATGGAAAACGTAGGTTAAAATTAATTTTTATTATTACACCTGCAAAGGCGATTGTTGTTTGAATGTTTGTTTCTGGTTATAATTAAAAACAGGAGATTATATATATATATATATATATATATATATATATATATATATATATATATATATATATATATATATATATATATAATTATATATACATATATATATATACACCCAATGTAAACACAATTATCAACGGCCGCTGTATTCCAGGGGTAGAGCCTTTTCTACCGGCCGTCGGGCCCAGGGTCGATTCCCGGGGAACCATCTCTTGGCACCTGCAGTTCCACCCAAGCTATGTGATTTTTTGGGTACCATATAGATCTACCTGGGAAACCATAACCGGCACAGGGAAAGGAACTGGCCCCCCTACCCTGATGTTCGGGTTAGCACTGGGTGAACTCTACCATCACCTGCCAAACCGACCATCAGGTTGATTACTGTATTTATGGTTTATATATATCGATGTAGAAGCACTCACGAGAGGAGTATAACATTTCGACGGCACAATAGAACAAAAAATAAAATTGATAACACGTAAAAGGACACTCACATTTTAGATTGCTTGAGCCTTCAGTGCCATCTGTTTCATTTTCGTTCTATTTTGCCGTCAAAATGATATACCTGTATTATTATTAGGTATCTACCGGTTAAGGTAGGGTTTTGTATGGACACAACTATCAAATAAACATTTTGTGACTCCCCACCTAGCAAACTAATCTATATCAGGTCCATCTTCATCTCTGTGTACTTCTTTCCTCCGTTCACCTCGTCCAACATCCCTAACCTGCTCCTGCCCTTGCCTCGCTTGCCCAACATTCTACCCTCTATTACCTTCTTCAACTTTCCACTACCGCCTAATACGCCTTTCATTCATTTTTCCTGCCTCCATAGGATTTCTCTCAACAAACCCCTCTCCTCACCCACCATATCTAGTACTTCCTCTTCCATACCTGTATATATATATATATATATATATGGAGTCATATCTTATCTTCTGAAGAAGACGGAGTTCGAGTCCGTCGAAATTATCAAGATATTATTGTGATATATATATATATATATATATATATATATATATATATATATATATATATATATATATATATATATATATAAGTTCTGTCCTTCCTTCTCTTGAGGAAGATGGTTTAGACCACTGGAGATTCGATGTCTAGTGAGTCTCTCTTTTTTGGTGATTCTGTGTTTTTGTCTTTGTCTACTAGTGCCAATTCCATTTACAAATATACATATATACATACATATATATATATTTATACATATATATATCATACATATTGTACATTTATGGAGCCCACTTGTTTTTTATGCATACTTGCATTTAATAATAGTAAAAAATAAATAAAAATATGAACCATAGCATAAACAACTCGCTTCGATTTTTTTTGTGTTCTCAGCCACCTTCGTTAGGCTACAAAGTGCCATACTCACTCACATATACCAATGCTTATGTATACAAACTAATGCGTATTAATAAATATACATGTGTGTATATACATAAACAATAAGAGCTTAGATGTTCAGGTCAAAACCATTTGGAAGCTTCAATGGTGAGCAGCTGTAATAAGAAAATGACGCTTTCACACGAAACCATTTTTTTCTCTGGAGAAATAATAGGCGTGCACACGGGGGCGTTTCTAGGTTCAGAAGAATGTCTTCACCCGCAGACGAAAAACATGGAACCGGCAGTAGAAAAAAAAGACATCTACATAGCCCCACTCTCTTTCCACCACCCACCCAAACTCCCTTTGTACCCTTACCCTTTCCACTCTCCCTCCCTAATAACTCTTCGCCCTATCCATCACAATTCCACCCGGGCCACGCTGCGCCACACCCCGTGGGGCATTCTCCCTCTCCGCCTTCCGCTCAAACACACACACACACACAATCACACACACACACAATCACACACACACACACTGCTCATAACATCCATTCATCCTCCTCCCCTCACTCTTTCTATTCAAGTCTTGGGCCAAAAATATGGAATACGTTTCTCCTTGACGAATGTCCCGCCATCTTTTTTCCCGCCGAACTTCCCCGTTTTCCTCCAAAAGGCTTTTCTCACCGCGTTCTGCCAGTTTCCGTATCTCCGGCCCGTCTCTACTGCCGTCTATCCAGTCGACCTTTCATCGTTCTCCCAGAGAAGATTCCCGTTATCCCTTTGGTCGTTCACTACTGACAAACAAACGTGATGAACAATCGGTTCCTGGAACATTTATTCTAATTCCATCACAATGCTGCAATTAATCAAGGATGCACGTATAAAGGATACCGACATTCTCAATAGAGTTGACCGGAGAAAAAAGTAGTTTTCACCAAAATTTCGTCATTGGTGTAATGAATCAAACGAAATACTTTCATAGTTTGCTGTCGGTACAACAGTATCCTTTCTTAGTGCTCTGTCCCCGAGTCAGAAGAATTAATTTAGATGACGTAATCCTTATCCTATATATGAGCTGGCTTTGCTGATCGATTTAAATTATCAAAGGCTTTCTTCTTTCGCCGCAAAATTAAGATAACGCTTTTAATCTAACTGCTACTATTATCGTTATGAAACATGCACAGAATCGAGCGCTGTTTACCCTTAATTAACCCTTGTGGACAATTTGGACAATGGTTCTTGCTCTTAACTCAGTATAATGGATACTCTACACCATGGTCACTCTCTCCGTAATATCTTCGAGCGAAATATTTTCCTTCGCGTGAATGAATTAAATAAAAAAATATTTATTTAATAGTTTTGTCCATCCAAAAACCTAATAAATTAATAAAATAATTACCTATTAAAAATGTGAACTAGTCAACTTTTGTTCCATATTTCCCTTTAGAAAAAATAATGCGACATTTGCCAAAATAGAGCGCTTGGCTCTGTGTTAAGCATAATTAGAATTTATACGACATGGTAGCATGCGGTCATAGTTGAAATTGAACTGGAAAACGCCAAGGAGAGACATTTTGGAAGAAATAAGGGAAAGTTCAGAGGGAAGAAATATTCAAATAAATAAGATTTGAAAGTATCTGCAGAAAAAATTTGATGGAGAGATTTTTCAAACCCACCAAACTTTGACAACCGCGTGACGATACATAGTAATTCCAAATACATCGAAGTTCCACTTCAAACTAACCGTTAATGCTAAAACGTTTTTGCACATTCAGCACGGCAAAAGATGTTCTCTTTCGGAAAAAAATAATTATGGAACCTTACTAAGAAAAGCAGGTGCAAATAGAGAACTTATAAATATGTTATTGGAGTCATCTTACGGATTATATGGTATAAAATTGGATTTGATCATATTAGTAAATGAGTGGACACAAAGTTTCATTACGGTAAATGTACACAACGATAAATGATGACTGCTCATTCATATAGGACCTGGCATAAGATACAAATAATAACTGCGGAAGATTGAAAGCAGTATCGTACATTTGAGTCCTTTCCACTTAATCCCCTCATCTGAATGAAAAAGCCAGACGATCGCGGTTCTCGTGGATTTGTCATAGACTCTTATATTATGGTGATGTGGATTTTAACGCAAATATTGAGGTAAGGAAGGAAATCAGTAAACTATTTTTGGCTGGAAATTTTAATTAGACACAGTAAGTTGCAGCAAAAAAGTGAACTCCTCCTTCATCTTCTTGCATGCCGAAATTTCGATCAAGTCAAGCACAGTTACCTGGATAGCCCTCGTCTAAGAAGATCCTCGCTAAAATGAACTTCATTTCCTCCTGAAAGGTGTTATCAGAGCAGGCGAGTGACGAAGATACGATCTCTCCCCTTTGTAATTGCGAGACTTCAAATGAAAGGAGGATGGAGATGAGAGGGCATTTCCCCGATATCTTTCCTTCTTTAGCCGGAGTCGTGACTGGCTTGCAAAAGTTTGTCTTGCCGAATTTCTCACGTAAAAAAATATCTCGCGCCATACTCTCCTGCTTCTCACGTACGCGAATCATTCCCCTGCTTGATCTTTCTCGGTAATGCGTTCCGTGTACTCAATTAGGCAATCTGACATGAGGAAATATAAACCTTGTCGTCGATCCCATGCACGCTTTATTTTTAGTAGTGCTGAACTGATAAAGTCGCCATTCCGCCTTGCGATGCACTTAAACATTGAAACCACGCGAACTTCGCTAATCGCGAAAAGGCTAAAGTCGAGCCAAATTAAGCGAAGTAGATACCCTGCCTGGCATTAATCTTACAGTCAAAATCTATATTTCACCTCCCCATGGGTCACTAAAGTACGTAAATGACATTCCCATGGAAGTGTTACTTCTGGGTGTTTAGTAGGCGGAAATGATTTGAGTGCTCGCCAATTTTGAATTTGTCAAAGTTTTTAATGTAATCAAAGGGAAAACGTGAACTATCCTTGTTTCACAAAGACACATTGAGTGAAGTTCAAAAAAGTGACAGTAAAAGATCATTTTATGTATCACCTGCATTGCATTGATTTGTACTTTTTCCAATTTGATTATATGAATATTTATCAATTGTATTTGGGAAATTAACACGGCCATGATCCACTAGAAATCCAAAAAACTGAAAAAAGCACTAATTTAATCACGTAAATTCCTAATTTCCTTACCCCATATTCTTCATTTTTTCATAGCTATAAGTGTCCGTTAACAGAAATTAGATTAAAACAAAAAGATTTATAATAATTCCATACAAGTTTCTATTCCACTTTAGACATAGTTGAAACATGAAGTGATCGAATTTATAAATTACTGCTACAAATTCATGTTTCTTCTAATTTTGGCAGATATTTTTTAAAGACTTCCAAAAAATTATAAAAAGGATTAATCCAATTGAAATTGTTTTATCGCCACATCTACTGATTGAAAAATCCCTCCAAAATAGTTTTCAAGGCCACCCACCCCAAAAGATGTTAATTGGCACTTTGAATAATTAAGAGCTTTAATATATAAGCATCTAATTTGACTTAGGTTCGGATTGATACCTAACAATGCCTTGCCATTGAAAGCATAATTACAACACAAAATTATTCCACCTCATTCATGTTTATGTAATAGTGGCAACAGAGATGAAGAAAGGGAGCGATAATTAGAATAAATGGAAGTAAATGTAAAATTGAATTGAAACTAAATGCAGCCAGATTTGAAATAAAGAATAGCGAAAGAGGCAGTGTCAATTCTCGCCATTCAATGATGGATATCTGGTCATCTTAGCGTTTTCTGGACCCATTAAGCAACGCGTCAGTGTTATGAGAATAGTAGTTTTTATTAATTTTCTTAAGATTTATCTTCAGATATTTGCCGCCTGATGTTTTCTAGAACGATATGGCATCCAAGAACATCACATACCTTGGATAAATTGGTCGGTTTCCAGAGGTCTCAGCCAAATTCGAATCAGAGTCTACTTACTGGGCTACAAGTGCAACTGGCGGTATGAACACACTTGACTAAACTAACTACCTCAGAAATGTAATGTGAATTCGATATTAACTACTTAATACCAATACTTATTCCAAGTCACACTTGGATATGAAAAGATTGAAACTCGGCTTTCTTCACTTATATTTCACGCCTGCATATTATGATCCAAATCACGGAATCTGTTTACTCCGTTTCAATAAAGAGGAAACTCATTAAACCCCTAGCTGATCTGATAAGCTATATAACACTCAACAAGTTGAGTTGAATACATACAATAATCCTGGTAGTTTATATCCTCCAAATCTTAAAATACGAAAGCAGGAATAGAAAACTGAAACAAGTGCCTTAAAAGCATTGTGTAGAAATTTAAAACTTGGTTTTAACATCTTAGAAAGGTTCCATTCAAAGTCCAAGAAACTGTGGGAGATGCCGGGGAAGTAACTTTTAAGGGAGTCATCCGCTAAGTGTGCATTACAATGTAAAAATTTCAAAATCATTCGCCTTGACAGGGATTCCGGTCCAAAATAAAATTTAGAGCATATGTTGAAGTTCAATAAGAACCTGAAAGTACTTAAAAACTTAATGTAACTGTTTAAGAACTAACGTTCACGGGTTTTGCTCTATTTTTCATCACTGGCCTTTAATAGTATAGGTCTGTTCAAAAAGTAGTAATACTGAGTTGATCTACACAAAATGTATTGTCAGAATTGATACATTCACTCAAAAGTCTTTGAAGTAGCACTTACCACCGTATTTTCCACGCCTTCTAGGAGATGGCGCCCGGAATACTGCTAAGATCCCTCGTCACGGCAGGTTTTAACGCTTCCACCGAGTCCTGGCGACGTCGAGAGCACTTGTGGCACCAACTTCGCACACACTTTTCTCATGCCCATATCTTCGGTCACAAGTCGATATGAACGTCACTTTCAGTGATGCCAAGTTCATCATAAACTATGGAAACACTTAATCTGCGATCCCTGTCCAACAAAGCATTCACTTCTGCAAGAATTGTGTCACTTTTTGCAGTTTAAGGGCGTTCTGAACTTTCGGCGTCTTCAACACTTTCTCTACTCTGCCGAAATAACTGGTGACACTAAAAACCACTCGATCTTTCAATGTTGTTATCCCCGTAAGCTTCCTTGAGCATGCCACGAGGCTCTTTCTCGCTTTTTCCCAGTTTCACGTAAAATTTAATGGCGTAGCGCTGTGCAAACAACCGGTTCATTATGGAACGAGGTCACATTATAAATGTTTCTCAAGCGTACCATCCACACTCCGCAAAGGCTGGGAGCCAACTGCTGCTGGCCTCCAGACTTTCTTGAGATTGCCCTCCCTCGAACCCAGACTGAGAAACCGCCGCCCGTCCGTCCGTCTATCCGGGAAACAATAAGTCATACTACTTTTGGCTCTCACCTTGTATGAACAGTGGTGACGCATTAGCTCCTGCAGTCACGATCCAACCTCCATGAGGTCCCTTTCAACTGGAAAGAATCTTTACACCAAAAACTGACTTTTTTTCCTCTTTGTGGTCAAGTGCCTTATGAACGATTTATGTGCCTTGACTGGATAACGTAATGTAGATTATTTGATGTTGTTGCGCGTAATTTATCTAGTAAAAGCATACATTATTATATTTTCATTATTGCATATTATTATTATATTTTCATTATTACATTCGAAGAAACATTCATAGTTTGAAGAATTAATAGAGTAATTTGTCTATACACTTGAAGTATATTTATCTAATCAACAGGGGGATCAGGTTGATGCGGTGGCTAACGTACTGGTTTTACACCCTGAGATCCTGGGGGCGCAGATATTTTTCAGTGGTGACGCGATTCCTACCTGTGCTTCATGGAGAGCACTCTGAGTAAAGGGACGACCAATGGGACGTTAAACTACGGACTCCTTGGTGCCTTTCGTTAAGAGTTGGTAAATGCCGACGCCGGATTCTTCTCCACCAATAGCGCAAATGACCTGCTGCCAGTTACCTCCCCCAAAACTACCGCTACTTTAATCAAAAATATTGCTATTAAATTCCTACGGTAATGTGATATAAAAATTATGACTGAAATTAGTCTCGAAAAAATGTTATTGTTCAATTAGTGATCCAAAACATTGCACAATGTTCTTCTTCCTTCACCACTCTTATTATATGAATCCAAATAATTAGGCACAATGTTTATCTTTTTTTAAACAAGAGATGTTTAGTGATCATCTCACTTCCCAGAAAAGAAACCAGAGGAAGCCTGAGGAAGGAAGCAGCCAGATAATGATGTCCCTTAATTTTTTCATCACTATTTCCACAAGATTGGCTTTTATGCATCAAGGGTTAGGCAAAGGTTATAGTTGAATAGGCGTATATCATAGATAAAAAATTGGTGGCATATTTCGAAAATAATTCCTACAATGTTTCCATTTAAATAAAACTGTGAACTACCACATAGATGCTTTATTCATATTTACAAGTACGCATGCAGTTAAGATATGATTACTAAGTACTAAAGGGATTTCTTAATTTAAGACTTTGCATTAGTCAACATTAGGTGAAACAAAAAATACTCTCACAATCAAAGGTGTCGCTGCGACTCAAAATTAAGGACGACGCAAGGATTTAATAAAATAAATAAATAAACTTCATTTTAAATTTGGTGAATTTACCCAAATATTTATCACCAAAACACTGAATTAAATAGTTAATTTTGGAATGTATGTTATTACTTTTTTCTACATGAATGTTAATATACGCAGAAAAATTACTTCTAGACTATTAGCAAATAATTCAACAATTGCTAATGTTTTGTTTAATGTCATTTTAATTAATAATTTTTACTTTTACCGCATCCAATTCACTACATTTTCCTTGGTAAGGGAATATGGAAAACTATATGCAAGCATCAAATACAAGTAAGAAGCTACTCTTTCCTAGTAAATTTAATTAAGCCCCAAAAAATTTCCACTTTATGATAACTTTATTATTGCATGGATGGACTGGATACCAGTACCTTCATCTGTTAAGTTCCGAAGTCATAATTTGGATAAATGAAATACGTTAACAAAATTAATAAAAAATATCACCTGAAAGAAATGTTTTACCTTAGTAGTCTATTGGATTTATGCCAAGCCTTACGTTATGTATGCCGTTCAGCATTGTCGCCCGTTTATTTACTTTGTACTCCTCCCTACTTATATATTTACTTTTAAATTAACCTTACGTCTTATTGGAATAACTCAAATACGTTCATTTGTTTTCTCAGGAATATATGGTTTTATCTTTTTAATCTCAACTTTTGCATCGGATGCGATGCATACATTATCATTTTTTTATAAATCTTTTGACGCATAAACACATTTCCTTATATATATATATATATATATATATATATATATATATACATATATATATATATATATATATATATATATATATATATATATATATATGGGTCGTGGTGGTCTAGCGGGTAGAGCGTTGGACTACTGACCGGAGGGTCCCGGGTTCGATTCCCGGGCAAGGCACTTTGGGCACCTGCAGCTCCACCCAAGCTAGTTGATTTTTCGGGTACCAGGTCTTCCTGGGAAACCATAACCGGCACAGGGAAAGGAACTGGCCCCCCTACCCTGATGTGTGAATATTCACACGCCGTCGGGCTTGGTACATGGGTGAGCTCTACCATCACCTACTAAACCGACCTTCGGGTTGATTACTGTGTTTATGGTTTATATATATATATATATAGCAGCATATTAACATTAAAATTATATATATAGTAGCATAATAACTTATGTGTGAAAGACATAGGGTGTGAATAATAGTGTATATGAAGTTAGCACTAGAAAACAAAGACGAAAAGACAGAAACAAAAAAAAGAAAAGATAATCACATGTTTTCGAATTTTCGGTGGTACAAGGCATCTATCTCAAGAAAGAGAAGGAAGGAACTTATATACTATATAAACCATAAACGCAGTAATCAACCCGAAGGTCGGTTTAGTAGGCGATGGTAGAGCTCACCCTTGTACCAAGCCCGACGGCGTGTGAATATTCACACATCAGGGTAGGGGGGCCAGTTCCTTTCCCTGTGCCGGTTATGGTTTCCCAGGAAGATCTGGTACCCGAAAAATCAACTAGCTTGGGTGGAGCTGTAGGTGCCCAGAGTGCCTTGCCCGGGAATCGAACCCGGGACCCTCCGGTCAGTGGTCCAACGCTCTACCCACTAGACCACCGCGACCCACCATATACTATATATATATATATATATATATATATATATATATATATATATATATATATATATATATATCGGCACGTATTTATAATTTCATAATGCGTTCGAATATTTCTCCAAGTTATTATTTATCAAGCAGTGGACTTAAATTTGCCTTTAGCCAATTCTACAAGCTCGCATAACAGATGTAACCAATTTCATTCAATCCTGAAAATAACTGTACCAAAACATTAAATTTAAATGAATTCATGTAGAAACAGAGGGGTTTCACATTTGAAATTTAAAGAGAAGGGTAGAATATGCAGCCTTTGAATTTCTCCTTTAACTGAGGACATTCAAAGAGTAGAACAACAGTGCCTTCATATTCACAATAACCTAGTGCATAAACTTTAAAAGGGCGCACTCGAATGTTTTCTGTAGTTCCATCCTTGAGAGAAGACCTAGCTGAGAGCGCCAATAAATTTGCAAATGCGATCCCATAACACAATACTTCTTTCAGCGTATCGATCGCGTTACAATTTCCTGCCGTATTCACTTACTCTGGCGCCTCAGGGCATTTTGCCACATCCATAGGGTAGTTTAAAATAATTATCTCGGCAGATTGAAACAAATCACGAAATCATTTATGTATTATGTCAAAATTAAATTGATGATAAGTGACATAAAAGTATAAAGTAAATGATTGAAACGATATATTGTTTATTCGGAGAGAGTCCCTGTGGTTTGCTGCATATTAAAATTATTATTTTGATCAATACCTGAGAAATTTACGAAAAATTAATATCGAGCCTCTGCCTGAAAATATTCACAACTTCATTGCTCCTTGTGTGCTTTTGACTACTTATTGCATCTCAAAATCTAAATTAAATTGGTAAATACACGTCATTCATTTTTCGCATGCAACATTTTTCACGTTATCAGTAACGATAGGGTTTCAGGGCAATATTACCAAATCTATAATAGAATACTAGTACGTATTACGCAGACCAATTTCAATTACATATTTTTAAAACCCGTATCACTTACTGAATATTATAATGGACCCTCTAAAATAAGTTAACCAAGCTTTTAAATAAGTTTACCATGTGTATTCTCCAGGCGTTTGGCCGAGAGACAAGAGACGTTTTCTTTCGAGCATTACATTCCGTTCGAACTACGTTCACTAGCGTGGCGCTGTAAATAGCGAGAAGCTGCTGGAAACGCGCTCACCCAGAATAAACAGAAACGCAAACGTTCTCAAAAGAGCGGAGCCAAGAGGAATCTTCTGCACTCAGCCGTCCGATACAGATTCACAAGAATCTCTTAGGACTCGTAGAATGGTCGTTGAGCGCTTAGATAAGAGTCGTTGCTGGATGAGGAGAAGAAGCAGGGGCCGTGCAAAGAGCATGTAGGGAGAACGCGCGGGGTTTTCAGAGTTGGATCTTGGGGGGACCGCGAGGGGGAGGGAGTGAAACCTGGTAGAACGCGCTCGCTTTAAGACGCCGTTAGAGAGTCAGATGTCGCAGAGAAAGAAGGGCCCCTTTTGGCATCCCTTTGTAGGTATAGATCACTTTCTGAATCGCTGCACTTGAATATTTTTCTCTCCTCTCTTTATGGGTCGCTTGCTAGTGCCACTCGGCGTACTCCAACAAATAAGAACGAAATACACGTAAAATCACAGGGGGAGAAGAAAATGGAGCGTTGGAAAGGGGGAGTAATGTGACGCTTGGGAAATGCCAAGAGGAGAAAGTTGAGGCAATCGTTTTTTAGGAAACGCCTCAATTGAAATGCATAGAAGCATATTATACAGAACCGCTCTTCAATAGAAGTGCGTGAACACTAAAAGCTGAGTGACAAAGGGAAAGCAATTACTATTACTTTCTAAATTATTAATAAACTCTAGAAATGCTGTAGCATAATATTTCGTGTTTTTCTGGCACACGACTCAAGTGGAGTTTTCACGTTTTTTCACTACCTGTTCTTTAAGGCCCCAGGTTTGCAGCCACGGAAATTTTGATGGCTAAATAGGTCTTGGAAATGTTCGTCAGCTGAAAACCTAATCCGATTGAAAACTTACGTATACATTTGTAGAATAATGTGATTTCTGTCCCTAATCGTAAGCATACGCAGACACGTTATTCATTTTTACTGGACAGGGGAAGGACTTACATTTGTGCATACTCCTTTAGCAGGCTATGCTAACACGTGAGCGGAAGACACTTCGCTAATAACTACGCTGCGATCAACAGTACTTCGTCAAACTCAGGCTCTGCAAAGACTTTTCTTCGTTTGTTTTCTCTTCATTGTAACACACACACATACAATAACACAAAAACACACGCACATAAGTGTATATAGTATGTTTGTCGTGAAGAAATGCTTTTCTTCTTTCCTGTACACGGACGCTTGCTTCAACCATCTGGCAGTCATCACAATTGTATAACGTCCCTAAAATGAGAGGATATATTTGAAAGGCTGGAGAGAGACGAATAACCATGGGGAATTGTTACGTAAGCAGGGTTTAACCTTCGGAGATTTCTAAAACTTCTGAATGAGACATTCACTGGCAAAACTGGGGAAAAGGAAAGAGAGGGAGCTGAAAGTAGCCTGAATTTAACTTGAAATAGGAGTTGAGCTAATTGTGAACATTTCAATAGACCCCATTTCGTTTGTAAAGCAATACATTTTATGCATATGCATTAAATTCTTTAAGAGGCATTCAGCCAACTTATGAATACTATTTATGCTCTGGAATAGCCGAAGCTATTGAATTATGAGTCAAGGCTATGAGTCTTGATCCGGGTTTGCATTGTCGAGTACTATGGCCTATTAATGCAATTGCATTACCATTTTATTTTTAAAAAACGCCCCAATTTTTTTAGTTCTACGAGCTTTGAATTTATCAATATTAAGTATTTTATGACCGACCATAGTGGGCTAGGAATTAATTTAATTGGCTGTATCTCCTAAATATTTTTCCATAAAAGAGCTAAAAAATAATTATGCGTTTTATAATTATTGTCATTGTATTATTATCTATGGTTGGCTAGTAAAACCATTTAGTCTAAATGCGTCTTTATCTTTACATGATGTCTTTTAGTCAATTTGTAATTTGGTCTATATTTACGGGTTTGATACGACTTTTATCCGAAATGTTTTGAAAAAGATTTACATAAACCAATTGAAATTACATGTTAAACATTTTAGGTTTAGCCTCCCGTTTCGCTCGCTGAAAACGGGGTATACGAGGGAAGTCTGAAAACTAATGCACACTTGCTTGTAGACCACAAAAAAAAGACCTTCAGAAGCACTCCTGGTGGCATGTGGTAGAAGTAAAATATCCCCTCAACACGCATGCGCAGGTTTGAGATCGTTGCTTTCATCTAATAACTTTTGAGAAGCGGAAGTATGCAGACATGTAAACAGCGTGCTGTTATCGAAATGGTAACTGCTGAAAAAGTGACTCCTACTGAGATTTATCGTCGTTTAAAGGCTATTTATTGTGACGATTCTGTTGATTGATCTACTGTAAATCGATGGGCATTAAGAGTTCGTAGCTGCGAGTCTGGGAAAGCCATAATTATTGATAAAGTACGCATCACTGCCACAGATAATACACATCGAAAATTCGTCGAAGATTTGATTCAAAATGACCGGCGAATCACTCAAAAGCGTATCGCAAACCATATTAGAATATCCAAGAAACGTGTCGGCTTCATTATTGAATAATGGAGATTCCGTAAAATCTGTTCACGATGGGTACCACGCCGTCTCACAGACGAGAACAAACAGCGTCGATTGAAATGCTGCGCGCAAACCTCCTTGTTCCCCCGATCTTACGCCTTGCAATTTTTATTTTTTTCCTTAACTTAAGAGAGACCTCAAGGGTAATCATTAAACCTTGGACGATAAGGTGAAGGCAGCTGTTGATAACAGCACGCAGTATATAGAGGAAAACCTAGAATGATAGCATATTGGTCATCAAGATATCTTCTTCATTAAGGCAATTGTAGTCTTCCGGATAGATGCTTTTACCGTAGAAATACGAAATATTCCAAATTATGATTTCATGTTACTTCAATAAACTGCATCTGATTAGGCATTAACTTTTTTCAGCGGTACTGAATGCATCGTAGTTATTTTGTTGCCAAAACAAGAATTATAGAATTTCATTTACAAATGCTATTTGATCATCTATATATATTGATATCAATCCATTGCTCGTTTAGATTTTTCAAGCTAAGACGTAAATACTTATATCCAGCAATAGTAGACCCAAAGGAATTTTCTTCTACAAAATATTCGATTAAACCAAGCAAATGGAATGAAAATTTACCAAAAATTATTAACTCCTTGGGGGTAAGCATTGAAATTCCAAATTACATGCTCATCCATGGTCCTAAAGCTCTTGAAAACGTTCAAAACATCAACAAAGATAAATGTTAATTTTCTTAAAATTACCCCCCGACAGTTACCCAGGGTTCAAGATTTATGATAATTGTATGAAATGTCAACTTTATGTGTTAAATTATGGAAAAAAATATTCTAACATGCTTATAGATGCGCTTTTTCAATTATATCTGGTCTTACACCGGAAGCCGACTTTTCACCGAGGTTTGAAGTCAGCTTTTTCACTACTCTCACCCTTATTCCACTGAAGTAGTACCCATTCTAGTATGTACTTGGGTACTGCTCGACGAGAATTTCTTTTGTGCTTCTGAGGTAGCATTCGAAATATATTGTGAATGGAGGGCTTCTTATCTCAACTTTTATCTCGCACCGCTTCTATCCTTTTCTGGATCGAAGTAGTTAGTGCTCTGTAGGCAGAAAAAACTTGAAAGCCACTTCAGAACCGTCGAACACCTAAGAAAAACATACGATCAACGATAACAATGTAGGTAGAAAAAGAAAAAGAGTCGTGAATTGTAGAACCTTGACGAAGAATTCTAGATGCTAGGGAATCTAAATCCTAAGCAATATACGGTCATTCAAGTGTTCACAAAAATATTGAGTGGTTCAAGGAGAATTTGGACCTTAAGAAACCTTCTTAAAAGATGGTGCTTTTCGCGGTCAGTGTGATCCTAAAAATGATGTCACACGTAGGGATTCAGCTCCTCTCATCGAGATACTGAGCTCGGTAAAAGCCTAGGCATTATTGCGAAATATCACGATTTTACAAAATACTTGCTCGATAACACAGCATTATGATTCAGCAAAAATCCTGCGGAGGAACGTCCTATTTGGCTCGGGAGGAAAAGACAAAATGATGCTCTCTTCTAATCAGGATAACGCAAGCCAACTCACCACCTTCAATCACTCGCCACCTTCGTGGGTCATCATATTTTCACTCATTTGTACAAAAATCTGCGTCCATAAACAGCCTGAACTTGGCGCTTAAGACTATAGGCAACAGTGAGGCGCTTCTAGTGGATAAATTGCAAAAAATCATTTCACAAAGCATTTTCATTTGAAAATAAATTTGATCGAATGATGTTTTAAAGTAATATCCCTCCATAATAAGGGCTACGAAAATAAAATTACAATACAGAAATTCAAATAAATAAAACTCAATGTTATTTTATGAAGAAAGAAACGTGCATCTATAAGCCAAAGTCCTTAAGGATCCAGCGAATACTTTTAACATGGTAGGAAATCATGAAAAATGTATTATATTTACCTCAGTGAAAGTCCCTATTGGACGAAAGGGTGTTCAAAGTGCTTTTCATCGCCGCAGGGTGAGACCGACAGGGCAGTGAAATTTAAGACTCGATTCAAAGACAGATTCAAGGCTAAGACGGGTGCAAAGAATAGGTAGTAAAAAATATTGCGGAGCATGGCGAGGAAGTGGGGTACGAAATGGCCAAAATACCCCAGTATTTGTGAAGAAAGAATTCATCTTATAACATCCATTTTGGAAAGGATAGCGATGGTGAAGTGGCCGAACAATTCACGCTTTAAAAATTCTTTCCCATGGGCGGAAAGTGAATGGCGAAATGGGCGCCTCCCAGCTCAAGAGGAAAAGTGAAAAAAACCTATAAATAGGCTTTGAACATAGAACAACAATAATTTGTTGTTCAAAAGAAAGGATATCGAAAGTGGCATCGAACATCGGTGGAATTAGTATTATCATTTTTATAGAGAATACGGCGAAACGTTGGGTCGTCAAATTACCATAACTAGAAAATACTGAAAATAATATGAGGAATATAGAGTCGTTGTTTGAATCGATATCATGTCTTTCAATGCATTTCCTCAAACGAATGAAGCAACACATTAAAACACTCCATAATGGATAGTTTCTATTGCTAAGTATAATCCCGATTACCTCTTCTACCAAATATTTGATAAGTTCCTATACAAAACTAAATTTGAGCGTAGAAAGTCTAGGGACCGTTGGGCTCAAATTTCGAGTTTTATTCGTAACTTAACGGAATTAAAGTGTTCCGAAAGTTACACAAGTCAGACGATATTCACCGCTTGTCAAGATAGTGTATTGTGTTACCTTTTTACTCCAACATTATCGCATTAGTAGCAAAATCGAGTAGGGATCAGATCAAAATGCAAAATCCTTTTTTTAGCAGCAAATTTGATGTCTGCATTGAAAAAAAATATTTCGATAATTCATCTAATGTGATAAAAATTTAAAATCATGTTTCATTCAATTTGATAATTATACGTACATGTTTGCGTCTGAGAAAATTGGCTCACAAACAAAGTACTTTAAGAATTAATTTTTTTTAGGTGTCAATTTTGTTGAACTTACAACCTTTTTTCGCTCTAAAGCAATTTTGACTTAATGTACCATCGAATTACCGTGTGAATTTAATGTTTACTTGGTGTTACTCAATTAAACAATTATTTTTACTAGTCCAAATCAGTACTAAAGGAGATAGCCGATAAGGAAACGTGAAACAATACATTGACTTACACTGGCTGAAAAAGAAAGGAAGGTACTGTGAAATATTTAAATGGACGGTTTTGCTAGGAAAATTAGATATTCCTGGGAATCTTGACAAAAAAATTCTTTTCTTCTTCGTCAGCTTTTCTAACAATTTGCTCCTTTGGCATTAACATCGTCCCTTTCTCTTTTCTAGCACACATTTTCGCAACAAACACTTTCTCTCTTAAAATTTACCCCTATCTGAAATTGCCGAGCAAACAGCAATTTTCAACTACAGTGCGTGAGTAGCCGCTTCCCATTTGTTGCCTCACCTCTTGCACAGAGTTAACTCCAGAGCGTGGGGGGAAATGAACGTCAACGGAGCGTTAAGTGTCTCCCTCATCATTAACCCCCCGATTCTCATGCATTTTTCTCTGTGGGTTATTCCCTACAAAGTATTTAAAAAACCTTCTGTGAAAAATATGAAATGGATCCCTATAATTTGCACTCAACAGCTAAAGAAATCTTTTTCGTCGATGCGCTTAAATAAGGAATTCAATATCAAATTTCTAGATATCTGAAGTGCATATTATCTGAAAAATGTCATAACTATGTAAAATAAAATACATTTAAGTTCAAATCCTAATACTCACTGTATAGCGAGGATTATTTTCAATGGTATCAAGATCAACCTTGTTAAACCGTATCATGAGGAATCAGGAAAAAGTAGATTTTACAAAAATGTATTGTGGTAGGACTTATTTTACCTCGTGCGCCATACTGTGATGCCATATTACATACGTAACTGAATATTTAATTTATGTGACGAAACCGGTCGTACCTTGTTAAATTTTTGACAAACTACAGCCTATTTCTAAGTCCTCAACATTTTAATAATAATTTTAAGAGGCGATAAGAATTGATTTAAGTTTTGTAAAGATCTCCTTTACAAGAATTATGAAAATTTTCTAAATATGTTCTTCTAGTCCCCTTGCAGTTTTTGCCTAAATGATTTTTTTTCAAACAGAAATAATTGGAAGGATTGGACACATTGTTTGGAGAGTTAACTCCAGCGTAAAAACAACGAAAAAAGTGTGGGAAAAATCTATCAGACAATTGAATAGCATGAAAAAAGACTGATGTAGTAATAGAGAGTGGTATAAAATGGGGAATGGATTATTATGGTTTGGAGAAGAATGAAGAAGCCTTATCACAAGGGATCAAGAAAGAAATTAGTTCTGTAACTAAGAAATTTTCAAATGAAAAGTACTTTTTAGAGTTATTGTGTTTTTTGCAACTACCTGATATAACGCTTCTTTGAATAAATTCCGGATGATGCAAGTGTGTGTGTTGACAATTGTTTCACTTTTATCCCCACAAATGCGAATGCTTTTTTGGTAAAATTTACCACGGAATGACGTTTCTAATATTTAAAAAAGGCTAATAAGTGTTTTTCCAGAATATACTCGTCTGGCTGTAGTAAATAACGTATTGGCAGCGATATTCGACATATTAAAATTTCAATTTAGAATTTCCATTTACATACCAAGAATAGGTAATCGGGTTTTATTGCTAGCCGATGGTCTTCTGACAAAGTTATTTCATGCAACAATTATATGAAATTTAATACGCTTTTCCAGAGAATACCTTTTGCAAACAAATATTACATAGCTTAAAAATACGAGTATTAATTTCCTGTGAATTCAAGGAGCGGGCAGTGTACGTCGCCATTTATGGTAGCATTTAATATCACACAAAAACATTATTGCAATTAATAAAGAAGAAAAAGATTATTAATATAGGTAACTGGCATATGACGCCAAAAATTTCTTTATATTTTTTTCAGATCATAATCGCGTAGAACCGAGAGTTTATTATTTTTCCAAAATAGATTAACCTAAAAGTCATCATTAAATTACATAGTTGGGTACATTTGTTTGCTATTTTAGATATGGAACACACAAAAGTGATGAAAAAGTAATTTCCGATGCACGCAGGTTTGATTTAAATCAGAAGATCAATATAAAAACTGTTAGAAACAAGAAGGAAGCGGAAGCTGCCAAAAGAAAAATCCATTACAAAATAAAATTACATCCATTCATGATCGGGAATTAGACCGGCGGCCTTCACCTGAGTTGGGTCATCAATCTTATTAATAGGATTGGTTAAGGAAATTCGCCTATACACATATGAGGAAAATTTAATGAAACGAGAATTTGCCGTTTAATGAACGGAAGCTGTTATTTTTTCGCGACTCAGGAGAAAATGAAGTCTGTTTTGGAAAGTGTTGCAATTTCAAACTAATAACTCTGACTGAAGTTTCAAAATATCCATTTATTGGTAAAGTGATTGGTGCATATGGACTAATCCCTTTACCAGTTTAATTACTTTTCTAGTGCATTGCAATTTTCAAGAATTAGTTTTGATGATAAAAGGACATTGTGGGACTGACAGTCAAAAAAATTAAATAAATATTTTGGTATTTTTCCACAAATATCTGTTGAATGAGGTAGTTAACGTTCACTTACTGTATCAAGTATTTTTTCATGAGGATAAAAAATATTTAATCCTTTCGTCTGACATTCAAATAGCAATTACTTATCATATCTGTAAGGAAAGCACCTTCGTAGTTTTACTCTAAGAAAAATAATTATGGTGTCAAAGAAATAAATAAATGTGACGTGAATTTCCAGGGGCATCTAAGTGACCAAATTGACAAAAAAATGTAACATCGACATTTAAAAAAATATATATATCTAATAAGGTACATTTTCATGGTTCATATTGTCCTCGTTGCAACTATTTTACAATGCTTGATACTTTTTCATCTATCAGAAGTTCTTTTCAAAAAGAACCACTATATTCCGGCGTTTTTCAATCTTTCACATAATATTAGTATTTCGTAAGCTTACGTGTAACATGGTTATAAGCGACTGGTATTGGAGTACTACGTGTGAAAGTTTTCCGATTTATAATAATCCTGAACAAGTCAATTTTTCTGTGACGCCTGCGTCTCTGCAGAGATTATTAAGTGGGGAAACGTTATGTTCAGTTTACTCATATTTTCATACCTTTAAATTAAAATTTTTGACTTTTTAATGATTTTTGTTTCAAGTAGGAAGCAGCCGATACTGAACCACAAACCAAAATAATACTTTTTGGTTTTATTAATTATTCCTCTAAATATATCCTAATAGACTACTAGTTTGGCGTAAAGGTAGGCCTTGCTGATGAAGAGTTGCGCTGGCAGGAGCACTGATATTTACTCCTGATAGAGCCCACGTGCCAGATAGGTCGAAGGGTAGGATACAGACGAAAGGCAGTCCCCCCAGCGGCTGCAAAGGCGTCTGACCCCAGTGGGGTGTCAATTGAACGATGGCATCACGTTAAAAATCTTATTGAGGAAGGAAACGGGAAGCTACCTCAATCAAATTTCCCAAGCTTCTATAATGGGTATTGATCAGTGTATGGGTCCTGGCAACTACCGAATTCTGGCCTCTGGGCTATGCCGTGCCCAGCAGGGGTCAAGCTTCTGCGGTCGTCATCTCATGAAATCCTGGCAAAGCAAAATCGACAGCAGAGGACACAGGAGGACCAAATCAGTTAGAATGGGGACTATGATTTCAAGGGCAATATTGAGGAAAGGGAATCCTGAAAATGTAAATAAGGAGATGGAGAGAGGATATATTACAGATAATTTTGGCTTCACGGGGTGAGATGGAAGGATAGCATGGATTGCAGGAGGGTTAGATAGAGAGTATTATAAAGCAGAGGGTATTACAGTCAGATAGGGGTGAAAATAGTATAGAACAAAAAGGTAGGAAGAAGCATTGGAAGCGTAGAGCAAACGAGTGACAGAATACTAAAATTAGAAGTAAAAGATATAAACTTGGTCATTGTGAAGGACTACATGAATAAAAAAAATTATAAAGAGAAAATTCGACAGGGTTATATGATCAGCTAGTAGTAGTAATAATTCTATTTCTCGAAGGTATACCGAGAGTGAAATGAAACGCAACGGAAACCAAAGAGAACGTGGTAGTGAGATTAACCACTTCGGTCAATGAACGAGGAATGACCGCGGGGAGAAAGCAAGCAAGTTCTGCAGGAGATTGAGCATAACAATTAAAATAATTTAGCTTAAAAACAACAATAAACGAAGGTGTATATGGAAATGCATACATTTAGAAAAAAGCTTAATGAGTTCCCACTTTCACAGGAGCGGATATCAATTTCTTTCAAGTATTGATGAAGTGTAACATCAAATTCAAGAATATGAAAAGGAAAGACAGATCAAGAAATACATAAAATATTCGAGTAGAAGCATTAAACAGAATGACTAAAAATAAGTATTAGCTAGGTGTAGAGAACAATATTAGCAATGAATAGGGACTTGGTACAATGAATGAAAAATGGAAACATATCGATAGATGTACGTATATCGGAGGGGATAAACAAAACTACAGAAATGTGAATGGGAAAATGACAAGGAAAAGATGGATTACAGAGAAGATTATTAAAGATAGAAATTAAAAGGAAAATGAAAATTGTAAACACAAATTGCCTATAGAAGGAAGTATAAAGAGTTAAATAATAAACTGAGACAGTAATCAAATATCACAGTAGAAGACACAAAGCAAGGTAATGGAAAATTTAGAGAGTGGAATTGGTGCACTGCCAAGGAAATTTGAAGAACTGTCGGAGAGTAAGAAGGGATTTTCCGTGCAAACAATCTATGATAAGCCGGGTAAATAATTTATCGGACCGAGCAGATTCAAAAGCAATAGTAGTATTATATAAGGGAACTTTACGGTAAAGATAATAGGCCAGGAAGCTTAGATATAGAAAGAGGTTACGGTGTAGATGAGGTTAGCTTCACTCTTAGTCATACTTTATAGCGAGATAGAAATAACATTAAGGCAATTAAAAATTAAATAAGGCTTTGGGGGTAGGTAATATTTTCATGAAATCACTTAGGGTTTAGTAAATCGAGGAAGATTTTTGTGAAGTACGAGGAAAAAAAATTAAGAGACGTTTTATAATATTTCAATGTGGGCGGGTCAGAACAAAGTTGTATGCATACAATTACCTCTGTTGATTGTTTGCAAAGCCACTGAAGATATTGAATGAGCAGTCGTTCGCCTGTCGGTGAATGCAGATAACAATGCCCGCAAAAATCGCTGTTCCCACTAGTACCGAAGTGCATGCTACGACTCTATTTTTGTGTAAAAAGGACCATCAGCTGGCGAGTTTCATTAAGAGATGTGGCTAGTTTATGAATGTAGTGTAATTAATGAAGACATGGTTTAAAAAAATGACCATAAACTGTGTTCTGATCGAAAATGGACGATTAGCACTCCAGCTGATATATTTACCCTGGTTATTCTTCTCTGTGTAACACAAATTATGTGCAAGATTGGTACCAAAAAGGTCAAACGACCAACACATATAAAAGAAATGTTAAATGGACGAGCGTTTTTGGCCGGTATCGACAAATTGGAGATGACTTAACCTTACACCTAGCACTTATTACTCCTTTCGCTTGAAACAGTGGTTTGGATGACAACTGTTTGAAGACGCCGAGAAACTCAAGATTGCTGTTACAAAGTGGTTCCAAATCCAGACGGTGAATTTATATGCTGAAATTTCAAAGAAACTGATTCAACGTTACGAAAAATTCTTAGAATTCAACGATAATTATGTAGAAATGTGGAGTAAAAGTGCGTTTGTAGGAAACAAAATTGTCAATAAAACCTTTTTCCAATGAATTTATATATTTTATGACCAAACAATAATATCCTAACTTAAAAAAAACACTTGTATTTCGAGATATTTTAAGGAAAAAATTTGGCCGGGAGGGTACTTTTCCCAAAAAAGGGATATGTAATGATTTTCGAGCAATAGAATTCATTTAGAAGGTAAATAGAGGACTCCAGTTTATCAATCAGATGATTGAGAAGAGACCAAATTTTTAAATTAGGGGATGATCGGATTGGGTTCAGGAAGGATAGAGGCATGCGTGACGCCATAGCAGTAATGAAGTCAATATTAGGAACAGAATAAAATCAGGATATATACAGTTAGTTTCATATATCTCGAGAAGATATTCTGTAGGGTACAATTCATTAATATTTTGCAGACAATAGAATTCCATAGAAGAGATGAATTTTGAGAATGAGATCCATCCCCACCCTGTGCATTGATATGGAGAGTCATTTTGGTCGGCACGGAATAATGCTGTTTGAAACAAGACGATAGGCATAGAATAGAGAGTTTTAAAATAAATGTAATGAGAATATGATCGTGGTGGAGATGGAGAGGGGAGAGAGGGGGTCTGATGAAATCCGAAGAAAGCAGGCAGTCAAAAGGGCAGGCAGGGAAGGACCAGGCAGAAAATAGGCATCACTTCACAATTAAACTTTGTATTCTAGGTATACCTGAAGATGTCCCCTATACGACAAAATCGGTAGTAGCGTTATCCACAAGAGTTTTAACAAATAGACCCGGAAACCATTGAATTCAGAGAATGAGTATGATGGATACTACGAACGGAGGATGTGTGCGGAATTGCAGAGGGGTTTAATTTAGCGTCAAAGGTCAGGTTGTGTTTTGCTACTAGGAGAAAGAAAATATATCCTCGTGCTGTTGTACATACTGTGTCCATTTAAAACCTTAACCGGTAGAGCACCAATAATAATTATCATGATAAATCTCTTAATTGTATTTCCTATGATAACAACCGTTTTCTTCAGTCGTCTATAAAGACACTATAGCTAGACCTTATCAGCAAAAATAAAGTTAGTTATATTTCCGTTAAATCGCACGCAAGAAGCCTTTCCTGTGATTCGATTTATTGAATCTCAATCTATGTCTGGAAAATAATGAATGAGAGTTGGCTTGATTGCCCTCCTACTTTCTTCGACCCTCTTTGTAACTTCTACTGTCAGATTTGAATGCAAAAAATTTGGTTTATATGAAGTTTTGATCATATATACATCATAAAATTTGTTGCAGCAATCAGAATAAAAAGCATCGTCTTTTTCGATTTGGCATGTTGGAAAGTCTTTATCAAATCAATAAGTGCCGTGAATGCATTTTGGTCTTTAAACCTATTCTTACAAAAGACTAAAATATATTTTATTTTACCCCATAATGACCTAAATTACCTCTCTCATTTATGTTTCGAATTATGCAAAATTATCAACGATTTAGGTATACTCAAACCTTTATTGCGAGGAGTACGAAAGCTATTATTTTTAAGAATAGGGGTAATTACATGTACTTGCTTGTTCCCCTGAAAATTCGTCCAGTAGAGTCGTCACGTATGATTTTGAGAAGATGCGTTAGTCTTCTATGCAACAGGTCCTTAACTACTACATTGTATTCCTACCTCAGTGAAGCATTTTCTTAAGTGTGTTCACGAAACTCTTTTCCCTCCCTTTACTTTTGCATTGAGATGTTCCCATTTCAGGATTTTTACAAATATTATTTTTATCTCTTCCATTTTTCACTTCTTTGATTAAAATGTACCGTTTCTCTTTCAAATGGGATTGCGTCTTAGGCTGTGTTTTTTGAAGTATCATCTTATCATCCCAATTTTGACCAATCTTTCCACTAATCTAGTTTTTTAGCATTTCTTCACATGCATTTTTCATCCACACTTCTCAGGCTTATTTTTTGGCTGAAGGTAATTGACTTTCACATCAATTCAATAAATATATTCTCTTATCCTTTTATTTATCCTTAGTTCAAATATAGAACAAGGATCTTAATTTTTTTGCCTTCGTACTGTCACCTATCTTAGTGTGTGGCATTACTTCCTCTGAGATCGGAAACTTTATCTTTACCTCCACACCTTATCTCCTGCCGGCAGTATCACGTATTCCCAGTCCGCTCTAAAAATTTACTATATTCTATAACGCACTAACCTTACAGTTTTACGTTATCCGGTTTATTTTTATAAAGAATAGCAGGAGAAAAGAAATTCGAAAATTACCGTCCTCCATCCCTGAGTGGTTGCCTCCGTAAACTCATGGAGATGATGATGGTGAATCGACCGTTCATTTAGTGTTTTGAGAGAAAAAATCTTTTTTCTCGGGCTCAATTTGTTTTTTTGTGGAATTAGGTCGAACATCAATCATTTGATTAGCAAATATAATTGCAACCAGAAAACCCTTTTCATCAGTTAACGTGCCATGGTTGTATTTTTTTCATTTTGAATAGGTATACGACAGAGCTTAACGATATAAACTTTTAAGCACGTTACTCAAATAGAGCTTTACAGGAAAAATACCTCTCTTCATTCAGAATTCCTTAACTTAACTTTGTTACGGTCAGAATGGGCACGCATTCTTGTGAAACGTATTCAAACACCGGTGATGTGTTCCTTGTTTGTTGATGATTTTTGAAATATCGTTCAAAATTTAAAATGCGTCTAGAAAAACCAGTTGATTTTGAAACGGTCAGAATGATGATCTCAAAGCCATGGCTTTAGTTTCTTCGCTGAGGAAACCAAAGGTGTGCATTTTCCCGCTGTGAGGAAATTTTATTCCACCAACATTACTTCTGGGTGAGCGGAACCTTCCCTGCACGGAAAGTATTCATTTTGGAATTATTTTAGACTTCTTATCAAATTGACGTTATTAAGATCTTAAAGATAAGAATTTTGTTCATAAAATTGTTAGATAAGGTGATCTAAAGTTTTAAATAATGTACGCTTCTCAAACCATTAAAGTGTAGTGTTGATATAAAGACTACGATCAAACTATACAAAACACTAATATAATTGGAAACTAGACTATGGTGCATATATCTGTATTTACTCGCATATGTGGTAGACATATCTGAAATGATTATCGCGATACGGGTCTGCGGTTGGCGATCAGAGTTTTCAGAACCAGTCACGCTATGAACATTTATTCGGACGAGAGGGTACCGCCTTTGTGTACCCGAAGGAAAAACATCCTGTTCAACTACTTGGCCACAGTTTTATCAGTAACCGAGTAACCGCGCTGTAATTCCATTGTTAACTATATTTTTTCTCTTTTTACCAGTCGTACAAAAGCAACGAGGCCACTTAGTATTTGTTTTAATAATTTTTGTCAATGCATTTTTTTTCCAGCTACCGAGTGTGTATCCGGCAGGATACTTAGACGTTTCACCATGGAAGATTCCTCAGCCGAAGGACCAAATATTGTTCACTACGTCCCTAAAATCCCTCACAACTCTATTCCAGTACTAGTTCAGATCCAGGGAAATACTGAATTCCAAATAGCTCTTCATCAGCGCATACACGGACGAGTCGAAATTTGATCCAGCCTCTGCTTGTACCGTGACGTCCACCTATCATTTAACCATTAGGGCAAAGTTCAGTTCATATCAACTATCTACACAGCGGAGATTTTTTCGATCAAGGTTATACTCCTTGGTATCCAGTACAGCGGTCGTTCTTTTCCTATTGTACTGACTCAATGAGTAAGCTAAAATGCAATTCCTGGTTTTCATATTCCATCTCATCGTCCAGGAAACATATTTATCCCTCCTCGCCCTCGCCCATACATGTAAGCTAGTTAAAGAATATCTTCTATTGGCCTCAGGCATATAGGATTTTCCCAAAATTATAAGACTGATTCTGCAGCGATGGAGATCCTGAATGCTATCGATGAAGAATCTTTGATGATGGCTTGGGATTTGAAATTGGCATTGAAGAAGTTATCGCAAAAGCAATAAAATGAAGCCCGGCGAATGGGTACCGAGAGTAACCTTTTCACCTCTAAACCTGTGGCTGCAGCGTGGTAATCCTCTGTCAGATGTACATGAAGGGAAGAGTTCGCCATCACGCGATTGAGAGGAGGGAGAACTACTCTGACTAACTCTTACCTCTTTACTGAAGACTTCGCCTCTCTGTAAAGACTGAAACTCCCTTATCACCGATATACATATACTGACGGTATGGTGCATTTTAGGCCGAGTGTGGTAGATCTAGCCATACGAGGCTTATTTTATACTAGGCGATAACACGAATGCCCGTAGCCGAGTAGTTCAATTTTTTCAAGGAAGCCGGTACCTTACGGCTCTTGTAAAATATGATTGGATTATTACACAAATCACCTCTATAATTTTACATTATTTTGGTTTTAAAACTCACCTAATAGCTTCTTGTTGTATACTTTTCTAATAAAATTGTTTGGATAAGAGATGTTTTAAATACAGGGTCTGTCCTAAAAATAAGTAATATTTTCCTTGTCGTACATTTTGTCGTTTTTCTATTCCAAAGTTATTATACACAATTAGTTCGTGCCTCAGGGCCAGATAGCAAATAGTAAGTTTTACGTGGAAGCCAACGAGAGACTGTGACGATTTGTTCCCAAGAATAAAATGAAGTTTAAAAGACAAGCATTTTGGAACATTGAATAACGTCAAAGAGATCGTGGCAAAGAGACTGAATGAGGTTTCCGTCGACACTTCACTTCAACGAGGCCCTGGCATCGGTGTGTGGATGCCCAGAGATGCAATTTTGAAGAATTTTAGTAATTTTTACTATGATTTGAAGTAATTTTTTTCCCGGAATAATTCTACTAACTTGTGCGAGAGATCATGCCGCCTTTTTATTTAGTGCACCCAAAAATATTTATGTTCACTATTAATGAACTATTTAGCATTGATTTATAATGACAGGCTTGGGTTTAACCAGTTATTAATTTTTTTCGTTTTTCAGTGAAAAAGGGACTCGTTATATGTAATATTTTCGTTATAAGTATGGAAAAAAGAGTGAAGACAAAGAATGAATGAGATCTATGGAAATCCCTTTTATGTTTTGTTAACTAAAAGTTTTTTGAGCATGGCGAAAGATGTTTAAAGTGAAAAGGATCGAATAGAATACGAGATGTAAATCAAAGAGAAGTGACAGGTTGGGAACACACTCTTTTAAAATATCACTTCCAAAGATTTTTGTCGGAGTAAAAACAATTTTTTCATTTATTTCAGTGCTATCTGCTTGTAAAACACGTCACCGAGTATCAAATAGTAAGTCCAATATAAGATGTGTTCCAAATCTCTATCCGTTGTTTATGAATGTAAGTAGTTTCCATTTTATTTATTCCAACGTAGTCCTTTACTACTGTTCTAATAAATAACATAATCTTTCGCAATTCAAATTTTTTCACTGGTAATCATATGTTTTAAAAAATCACGATAAAGGTAAAAAATCACGTTGTTCAAACAACGATTTAAATTCTATCCTATATGTATGCAAAAACTTGTCTACCGAGTTTAACGAAAAACCTAAAGATTTCATTTATATGATTCCGCATCTCCCCCATTCCGCTCATTATCAGCTGTCTTCTCCATCTACTGTATTCTCCATTAACTGTCTTCTCATGCTTTAACCTTCCCTCTGCGGTCATTACCCATATCATCCGCTGTTACATGACAAAGGGAATCAAGGTAGGGTCAGCGACGGGGTGATGTGACGGCGTCAAAGATCAACGAGGGTAATTTGGAACTTTCATACATTTTCTGGAAAGGTTAAGAAATTAACATTAACTTCTGGTTACCTGAAAAGGTTCAGGAGGAAATCATGACTACGCTCGCTTGGGGCCCACACATATCCGGAAGGGATGTTACGAATAATTCTCCATAAAGAAGAAGAAGTATTTAATGGAAGTTTTACAATTATGAGGACGTTGGAGAGAACGCTTTGTGTTTCTGTAAAATAAATCTTATCTTTCTTCAACCTGATGTCAATATATAGTATAATCATCTTTCGGTAGGAAATAAGCAGCATCTAATTACTAATTTTGCCACATATTAAGACGGAAATGTTGAATCCTTTCATTAATTCTATCAATATTTATGTTATAACGCGTGAACTAGAGAACGTTGAAGTTTAATGAAATATGATAATAAGCAAGGACATGGAGAGGCTTTTAATAGCCCATCTGTGAAAGATGTAATGTTGAGTTTGGACTCATAAATCCCCTACTCTTAATGAAAATAAATTATACTTTTAAGTATGTTTAGGATTTAGAATTTTTTACACTACAGACTCTGACTAAAGGAGTAATCCCTCAAAATACAGTAAGTAAACGCGAAATAATTAACGGTTTTGGAGAAATAGCCTAGAGGATATCTTTTTACCCATACGCACTAACGAAGGTATTTCGTGAAAATATAGGATTTGGGCCATTGTTATTTCCCATGATGAGTCTCGGATGAGGGGCATAGAGTCAAGAGGAGAAAAGGAGACTTGTGGAAAGGGGTCGAATGAGGCAGGAGAGGAATGATAATGAGCACATAACGTAGTCTCTTTGTTAGACGCTCCTATCGGGTGAATGGACGATTTTGAGTCTTCATTTCAAAAGAGGTTCTGCAAATACGTGTATTGACTCAATAGTCCAGCTCTAAGATGTACATAACATACATACAAATGTACATCCCTGCCATACTCTCTTTCTACAGCTTGCAGGGAAATATAGAGTTTAGGCGAAATTAGAAAATAATGTCATGTGATTCTGCGCCATCGTAGAATGATTTGATAACTTATGATAGATTCAGTTCCCAAGCGTGGGATACAAATTCTAAAACTGGCCAATTCGTCACCGGTTATGTCTCTGTAATGGATTGGTAGAAGAGTTATAATTTCTTAACAGTTTTATTTCTACTGCTTAGACAAATGAATCATTTTAGTTATTTTTACAGGGAGATATCGCTATTTTAGTAAGATCAATAATTTTATACGAATATTCTATTTACTTCTACATATTAACGAGATTTTTCAATCAAACCATCAGAAATATTACATGTGAACGTTTGCAAGAGTTAAATGGCTTCTTCTTTGATTCCTTAAACTATTTTACTTCCTAGAAATTTATTTTATGAAGAAAATACTCGGTTTTATTTCCTTTAATCGGTCCTTATCACATTCTATTTTTAGACTCATAAGCTGGTATTTGGTTATAGTTTGCACATATAACTAATATGAAAAGATGTTGCCTCATCTTTCTGTTGAATAAATGTGTAATGTCTTCAAGCATACACTAAACAGATACTCGAATGGCAGGATTAGCCCGCACGCAAATTTCTGTTATACTTAGAGTTTTAGATGGGACTTATGAAAAATCAGTTACTAATTCCATTTTAAAATGGTAATATGTACTTAGTCTTCAATATTAATGTAATATTCTGACACTTTGATGATTTTACGTCTGTAAGAAAGGTATAGAGATCTTGAGGGCAGAAGAATCAGTGTCTCATACAAGCAGCAACAGCAGTAGTAGCTCAGGAGCTTTATTAATTTCAATTTTCGTTTACTTTAATGTATTTGACATCCTAATAATATCTGACAAATGATATGTTGCATTACCTGGTTAATTAATATGCAATATTTCCCAGATTCATATAAAGGTTTGAAGATAGCATCATGACATATCTTAACTACCTGAGAGTATCACTCCATTTTTCTATGATCAATGAAATATTTGTGAACAAATTTTGCCTATATTTTTTACTTTAATGCTAATTGCATGTTTTATTAGCAGACCAGTTTTACATACTAAGTCGTACTTTCCATTAAGCTACACGTAATTGTTATTAATTAGCAGGCAATGTATATTTTTGCTCTTGGGGTATAAAAAATTGTTCACGGAAGCGTTAATGCACTAGGCGAAGGTCTGATGGTCATATTGAAGTTGCATTTGAATTGAAAGATTTGGAGTTTTGGATTTCATTGTTACCTGGCATAATATTACGGATAATCAATTAAATACTTAACTTATAATATAATTGTAAATTTATAATAAAATATAATTCAAATAATTTTAAATATAATCTAAAACAAATGTTCAATACAGCGATTACACAGTGTGGAAAATACTTATAAGTATATATTTAATTGCATGCATTTTTGGGAAGGGTTTACCATTAAACCTTGAACCCCTCCCTTATGTTAAATACTACACAAAATGTACCGCTGGGAATATTATGCAAAATATTAGAATTATTTACAAGAGAATCGAAAGTATTCAGGTTTTAGTATTTTGGGCTTTTAATGATTATCATTTAATCTAAAGTATTTGTTATAAAAAACTGGTTGTTTCGCATTTTAAGTAGCAAACTATTCAGTGACAATGGTGAACTAAGATCTTCAGTGACAATGGTGTGCACTGTCATCTTATCAATGCCAATACGATCTGCGATCATGCGCACACTTAACCGACGGTCTGAATTCATCATTTGTCAGGAAACATTTCTTGCCGATAATTTTTATTCAAACCTTGTACGTACATTTTATTCTCTGAATTTCAAAATTTGATATAAATGTGTTCATTATTAAGATGATATATCAGAAATATTCGATGAAAATAAGTGATACCTTTGCGTAAAAACTAATGGGTGTGTGTGTGTGTGTACATGCTGTTTTCTGCCTCTACACCCTGTTTGAGTAATTTATCATTGGCCAAGAATTCCGAGATAAAGTCCGCGCAAGTGTGCATATGTTTTAACACCTTAAAAAAAACATGGGAAATGGTACGAGGATACCAAATGACAAAGTTGATGGAAGTGAAAAGGAGTAAATTAACACCGATGAGGACCTCGTTATAATACATTTTATTCGCCTCTCCCCGTCGCACTCTCCCTTACCAACGGCCAGCTCCCTTACCCACGGCACAGCTGGCAATCCTAACGAGTTGAGCGACATTTGACATGAAAGAGGAGGGTGGAACGGCATGACGAGGGAAAAATATTATTTCTTCGGGGTTGGGAGAAAAAAGAGCGTGGAAGAAGGTTTAAGGAAAAGATGAAGGTGCGGGAGGGGACGCTGAACGTTGAGGGAGGTAGAAGACGAGGTGGCGGAAGGAGAGAAGGGAAAGGGTTTAAGTAAAGAAGTTGAGGGACGAGTAGGGTAGATTTCGTGGTGGTGGGAAAGGGGATGAGTAGGGCGTTTTATACCCAGACGCCGTCGGACACAAAACAAGGGAGATACGTGCCCCAAGGTAGATACGGGGAGTTGGGGAGTGGTGAGAAAAGAGAGGGGGGGAAGAGAGGTGTGCGTGCTTGACCCCTTCGAGATTTTTGCCCCTTCCCATTCCCTCTCCCGAAAACTCCCCACGCTGCATTCGTCTATTCCACGGCATGCTCGGAAGTTTACGCCTTTCCCTTCACATAGCTTCATTTTCTACCTTCATCCTGTTATTTTTAAGAAAGACGCAAATCATCCACGCCATTCTCATTTGCTTATGCCTCCTCGAGAGTCATCCGCCTTCTCAGACGCCTCCTCATTTTCCTTCGGCCCAACCGCCCATTCCTACCTCCAAATGCCAACCTCCGTCCATCCATAGAACAAAACATTGGCCCTTAGCATATTTATGAACATTTTCTTTCTATTTTCTTGCAGTACTTCCTCTCAACGAAAGCATTCTACTTCGATCAACACGATTTCACAAACGCTTTACTTTCATCTGATTTAGACTTTCTGCTAGCAGGTCGATACTCACATTGATCACTTTTGGTACGGCTACTATTCGTTTTTCACATAGAAAGGCTACATTAAGGCTTTTATACCTAGGGACACAGAATTCGGGCTCATGGGAATTTAAAAATACAGGTTTAATTACAAGTACCTGAACTTGTTATAGTACAACGGGCGAACTCTCAATGCAACCGTTAAAGCACAATTAATTACTTTTATAAAATTAACCACTTGTCGTTAGTACTAGGTTTTTTAATGCTCTCGTTAATTTTTCCAATGCATATCCTGGCATATTCTCCATTCGATCTTTAAATGTGCAATGAGTGCATAACATTTTAATACCATAACAATGCACGTTCTCTTCTAACAATCTATTAATAACGGTATTAATACATCTGCCCTCAATTCATGTCAAACAAAATAACATTCAGAAATATTTAACTCATTAAAAGAGGAAAACTATTAAATATTGAAAGGAATTCGTCGTTTTTTTTAATATTTATGCTAGTTAATTAATTATTAAATCAGATATAAAGCATTAATAATGGCGTTCGCATATAATCGCATCAGTACATCTAAAAGAAAACTAAAAGCAAAACATTTAATTCGTTGTAAGATTGAAAACTATTGTTAAAACAAAAAAGAACTTACTTTTCTGAATTATTTTTTGACTGCTTAATTAAGAAATCCAAAATTATATACCGTCTTGAAACTTTAGACCATAAAATAGGCAATTGAAGTTATGACATTATAATTTCTAATTTGTCTCATTATAAATGTTTCCCATAATGTAATTTTTTAAATGAAATTTTATTTCAATAAATCTTTAGGAATTTTATTACGAAGTTTTACGTGAAATCATTTTAAAAATCAGAAAAGTTAGACTGTTATAGAGTCCTTCAGATATCAAATGAGTGATTTTAAAATAAGAGATTTATATACAACAGAATTCCCTAAATGTCGAGTAAATACAATCAGAAGGAGCGGAAATGACCCGCATTCTTTGTTCGAAATATTTCGCTTCGAAGTTTTGTACCAGTGACACATCCTTTTTGATAACACGTCGAGTTTACCATAAGGTTCAAGATAACCTCCTAGATTCTTCGGAATAGTTCTTCCCAAGAAAATGAATTCTTGAGGACAATCCCACTTTATTTGACCAAATCGATTTCACCATTGTGTTCTCCTTCTCAAACTCCAATGTCGATTCTCTTGTATTGCTACAAGCCATTCGCTAATTTCTACCCATGTGTCGATTCCTCTTGAATCTCGATGGTCATCGAATACCGCGAGAGGAACCGAAACCAAGCCGAAGCAAAATACCATTGCGCTACAGAGGACACCGTCACTTGGTTAGACCGATCAAATGTACGATAACCACTGTCAGTCCCCACCCCCCATGAATCCCTTTTCCCTCCTCTCCGCGGCAGTCCATCCAGTGAACTGCGGATGCCTTGAACATGTTGCGGCCATGTCGGCAATCCTTCGCTCACTCAAACTACTAAGGCAGCCGTGGTCTCCCCACTCCTTCTCCCTCCCCCACTCGTAAATCAAACCAGTGCCGCGCACCCTCGCTTCCTCTCTCACACCGTGCAAAACCTCCGTCCCCCGACCCTTCCTATCCAAGCCCGAGACGATGCCCGGCGTCGACCGGCCGCTCACAAACCCCGTTCAACCATTCCCCCGTCACACCTAACCCTGTTCACTCCGTGATGAAGGAGAAGAAAAGAAAAAGAGATGGGAAGGAACGGAGAGGAGGAAGGAGGGTGAGAGGAAAGAGGAAGAAAATTCTCACGCTACGCGGGAGAGGAGGGTACGGGAGGGTGAGTTCACGGAGGAGGAAGGAGAAGAGAGGGTGGAGAGTTTGGCGTTGGGGGAAGAACGGGGAATGAATGAGTCGAGGGTTGAGGGAAACGGTTCGGAGCCGAAGAGAGAAGACTTGCGTGACGGAAAAAAAAGGAAGAAGGATCCCAGGGCCGGGCCAAGACGGACGGGTGAGAAGAGGGGGGACGAGAAGGGTGGACGGGGGAGAACGGAATGACGGGAGTAATGTGGGAGGGCTGGTTGGGAGGCGAGTGAAGGTGTGGTGTGAGGATCGTGACGAAGGTGAAGGGCGCCATGGTGGAGTGCGACAGCCTAGATGAGTGGACGTGGAAATGGGGAGATAAAATAAAAGGTGCGTTTTAGATAAGGTGAGGAATATGTAGAAGAGGGTGAAAGGATTACGGGTGATGAGGGGGGGAGGCTTCTTCAAGAGTCAAGGGGGACGGGGGATGAGTGAGAGTGCGGGAGAAAAGGAAAGAGTAGAAGTCACAAATATAGGAGGCCGATTATTTTGGAGTTTCGTGAATTCCAGAAATATTTGTAGACCTATCCTGAGATGGACGAATAATGCACGTATAAAGTGTTACAGAGAAAGTATTCACCCAGGTTGTGGAGAATTATTTTGAGACGTTGTGTCAAATTTTAAATACGTTCGTTCTTCTAGACATGAAATCCATCTCTACAAATGTCTCTCGACGAAAATTGGACTTCCTGGACGTTGAATATTTTTAGAAATATTTGTTTTAAAGCTTACCGTTTTTCACTGGGGGATCACAAATTCATGGCCATAAATGTTTCCTCCTAACCATGATATTATCTAAACAATCAATCCGCAATCACACTTTTTAGATTTATTATAAAGGAAAAATGTATCTGGCGAAGAAACTATGATTTTTCTCCAGTCAAAATATCGCTTTTTCTGGACATTCTTAATGTACTACTCATGCAAAAAATTGATCTAGTGACTATTAAATGTAATTTGAATTCCGAAGTGAATTAACAATTTCGAATAAGCACAAGACTTTAGGATAAACCGGCGTGGCCAAGAATGTTGTTACGAAAAGACAACGGTTGAAATTGCTTATAAACGCTCATGTGTAGGAGAATATAAATAAATCTTTGACTACCAATATACACTCTCCGTGAGCAAGTATGGCTCGCTTCAATAAGACAGAATTGGGCGACCTTTGGCACTCTTTCGCCAGTACGGGACCCGGCGCAAGGAGAAGAGAATGAGGAGACTAAAAAAACATCGACTGGATATGAGAGCCCAAACTCTGACCCCCATCGGGGTCCCCTCCAACCACTTTTACCGCCCCCTCGGGCCGGCGGCCACCTTCTCCTCGATGTGAGTGCCGCTGCCAGCCTCGCTCGGGGGAGTAGCGGAATGACGTAAGGCGGGAGAAAGTGCCGTGGGGAAGTGACGAGTTGGCGTGCGGAGGCGAGGAGACGGAAAAGGAGAGGAGAGGAAAGCGTGGAGTAAGATAGGGATGAGGTGAATTTGAGTGAGTGAGAGGGCGTGATATTGCAAGAGGGTAAGACGAGTGGACGTGAGGGACTTAGGTGGTGGGACGGTGGGTGAGATGTGGGAGAGGTGGTGCTGAGAGAACGAGAGTGAGTAGGAAGAAAGAAGAGAGCGTCAAAAGGCGGGAGTCTTGGAGAAGGAAGAGGGAAAAAGTATGAGTGGTTCAAGTGAAAGGGACTAGAAACAAGATAGAAGGGAGATGAACGGAAGGTTCAAGAGAGTGAAGAAGTGGCCACACCGAAGAAAAAGAGAAGAGGGGAGTTTTGTGTCAGTAAAATTCCGTAAAATGTGTATATAACCTTCGTACAAATTTTGGAAGATGAATGGAAACGAAGTGACAAAGAGATTATTTAATTATCATCGTAGTGGGTGATAAAACAAGACAGAGGAAAATAAAGGAAAAGGTGGTCTAAATATTTACATTAGGAAAAAAGTCATTCCGTGGGTAAAAATGAAGTCAGAGCAGTCAAACTAACCGAAAAAGAATAGGAAATTTGCCTAATTACAGGTGTTAATTTAATATATTAATTAAGCGTTCAATGAGGGTGTTAATTGCAGGCTTAATTGCAGTATATTCCCACGAAAATATACCTAAAAAGATGACAACGAGCCAAAAGTGCGCAATGATTTTCGTAATTGTCCTCACATGAATTACAACCTGAAGTCAATTGAATCTAAAATGAAATCGGATGTCATATGTACCTTAATTTACGTTTCAAGCTCAGAATCATATTTATCATTAAAGACTTTTACTATGTCTCAATTATAATATTCCTTAGCGGACAACGTATTTCATGATCTTCCAGCAGGTAAAAATAGCCCTCACAGGGACGAGAAATTTTGGGAATAATTAAAAAATACACGTGCCTCCTTAGATAAAATCTAACTAACCACCAGCTGTATGCTGAAGGGGGTTACAAAACGCGGTCTAGAAACATCTAGAAATTTTGATTTCTTATCACCATTTTAAGCTGTAATAAAAAGTGATATCAAGCATCGAGAATGTCTTAAACCCATGCTAAAGCCCTTGTTTAAGAAAACATCTAAAGGTTTTTATAACAAAAGAACACGAACCATACTACGAAATTACTTCTTGAGCCATAAAACAAAAAAAATTGCTTCAAATTTCGAGGTACATAAAAATTTTCCAGAGTTAACCGTAAATGATAGCTTCACCTCAGCTCAAAAGAATTCACCATTTTCATTATTTTACACCGGAAGACTTGTTTCTCCTAAGTAAAGGAAACAGAATCAATACGGATAGCAATGAGATGGTGCGGTGGCTTTTATGTACTCTGACCATCTCGAGGTCCGGGTTCGAATCCTTGAAGAGGCAGGATTTTTCAGTTGCATCCTGATACGTACTTCAAGTACTACATGAAGGGTCTTTCAAATTAATGACACCATCCGTCAGATGCGTTAAGCTGTGGATACCTTGGAATATTTGTAATATAATGGTACTGTGTACGCTGAGTGTGACGCCAGATTTCTCTCCACCATTCCCTGAAGACCAACCCCCACCAAATTGACTACCTGTCCGCAATGGTACAAAGGTCGTTTGTCTCCACTTATAACTAATAGTACTACTATGAACTAATATACTATTTATAGGTCTTACTCTTTCCTTATACAAAGTGAAGTTCGGAAATTAATTATCATGAGTTGAGTGAACGTGGTAAAGGCCGACCCTTTCGAGGCGGAGGCTGGAAAAGATCAATGGAACGTGGCGAGAAAATTATCTCTTTTCGTTTGAATGCAGCGTCGCTTATCGGATGGACAGACGTGTTGAGAGAAATCGACTCAATGGCCGGCATGACTGCCCGCCATCCGCCTCATGTTTTGCCGCCACAGTTTTATCACGGAAAGATAAACGAAAGAAGAGGACGAGCCAGGAACCAGTAGATAGTGGTCGGATAGGAAAGAGAACGTTAGAAAGGAGAAGAATCGCGAGAGGTCAAGGAAAAGCGAAGAAGAGAGAAAAAAGAATGGAGCGTGAATGAAAAAGAGGATTTTGGAGATAATTTGGAAGAAATGAATGAACGAAAATTCTAGGCGGGATATAAGGAGGGAGGCACTGGGAGGGAGAATGTAAGGGGGAGGACGAGAGGGAAAAAGGAGGAGGGGATGATGTGGGTTAAGCAAAGATGTATGGCTGCGGAAACAAACGGTAGTCCCGCGAGTGGAAGGCGTCTGGGAAGAAGGGTGGGGATGAAGAAATGGGAAGGAGGGGGCCGAGTGGTGGGAAGAAAGGTAAACAATGAGGAGGGGAGATATAAAAGTGAATGGAGAGGAGGTGGACGAGGAGAAGTTGGGAGGATGTGGGGGAAGGGCGTGGAGGTGGAAAGGGACGATTTTCTTTTTGACGGAAGTGAAGGTAGGGCACAATGGTTAGAGGGGAAACCAAAAAGAAGAATAAGAAGAAGTAGGGAGAGTGCGAGTGGAAGAGGCCCTGTGAGGAGCAGCAGAAGTTAGTGTGGGGGGAAGAGAGAGTGGTGGGATTGATAATGGAGTTGATTGAAGAAGAAGGGCCCCACGTTGTGTGCTGCTAAGGACAGTGAGTTATGAGAAGGATGTGTTTATGTTGATTAATCGTCGAGGATAAACCACTTTATTAATCATTTAGGAAGAATCATGGCAATTGGATTGGCTGAAATGCAAGTGAGATGGCGGCGTGGGTTTTCAAAAAAATATAAAGACGAGGTGCCCCGGGTGGTTCATGACGGATCTCATAATCAGCGTTTAAATTAAAAGTTTGTGGAAACGCCTCACTTGGGTATGAACCGCTAAAAGGAAGTCGAATATCTCCAGAAATATGAGAGCAATGAGGATTCGACACGATTTGAAATTTCTAGCAAAGGATGGGACAAAAATATTAACCTGGAAGGAATTCGGTTTCTTCAATTAAGATATTTAAAACAGCCGTTATTCTAAGAATGAAAGAGCAGGAAAACAAAAACAACTTATACTCATAAAAAATAGTATTAAAATATGTTTGTCTATATATATATATATATAGTATTTATTCATTCCTTCTCACCATAATGAAAGGGCTTTAATTGTAATAGTTAAATTAATCTTCTAATTAAACGTTTTATTATTTTCAAATAATTACCTACTTTTAAGCTATGCCCTTCATCAAAAAGGGATTCCATCCCAGGAACCTAAGGTGGCCGTCCTACGGAGGTGGCGTGGAAAGATTCAATAAAATTGGCTGTTGGCTAGTTAATATAATGGTTTCTTGACGCTAAAAAGAATACATTTTTAGATGGAATAAATATATAAGGTTATCCGCCGCGTAAGTTTAGGTATTATTAAAGAATGTTTCTTGGTCCCAACGTTGCACTAATTATGCCTATAAATAACTCATTGAAATCACTTTAACTCCTGAATGATCTTAAATTATGTATAACTTTCAATGCAAAATGACTTTTGTATATATAAAACTTTTTATGTATATATATAAGATATATATATATATATAAATTTATTTTAAAATATATTTGTCTTAAGAAACGTTCACAGAGGTTTTTACCATAATAAATCCTTGAGGTCACCATTAAAATTAAAATTTTCAATGGGCTACTACCATTATATTTTCAATTCGATAACAATTAATATATTTCCGAATATTATAATTATTGTGCAAATGAAGGTTTTTTACAAATGGTAAACCTATTTTAAGATAAGTTAAATTTTGATATTGATGACATTACATGCGCAAAATAAACTATGTTGCATTTATATCTGAATTACCTTTTACTTGAAAGATACTAAAAATAGACTAAGTTTTAATAGAGTTAGTTCTAATCATAATGCTTAAAAGTATTATTTGAATCCAGGAAAATTATTCTTCGTAAATACTTAATTCAACAATATCTTTATTGTTAAAAATATTTTTTTTTAATATTAAAAAATTTTATGGAAATTGTAACGATTATATGAAATTACGAGATCATGGAAATCGTACAGCTTAGTCTTTGATTCTTTAGAAACAAAATAATTAGAGAGGTAAACCATTTCCTTTCTTGTTGTTGTACTGTTTTTACTAATGACCGAATATATTTATGATCTTAGTATTAACGCAAAATTAACAACATCATTTAGAAACAAAACCGATCATATTAATGAATTTGAAACAATAAGAAAAACAAATATGGTTGTTATAGGGAAATGGAATCGCTATCAATTTCAACTGCTGCAAACTGGAAGGGAAAGAAAAACTTCAAACTTGATTTCAAAAAGACAAGGAGCTGCTGTAGTTAACGTTCAATCATTGAAAGAAACCATAAGTCTTCGTTGATTGTGAAAACACCTCAGATCCACCCAAATTGGGAGACGGCCGTGTGATTAAAGATTGAAGTTCATCCCGTCGACCGCTCATTTCCGGCCAAATTACTTACAAGTAGACGGCGCGGCGGCCGGTAACACGGCTCCATAAACGGAGAAAAGAAGGAAAGATAACCAGAAATGGGATGAGGAGCAATGGACACAAGCTAAAAGAAAAGACAAAAAGGAGGGGGATATTCCGGCTGGGAGGGGGGGGGAGGAATGAAAAGAATAAGAACGCGGAGGAATATGAGGCGGCAAGGAGGAGTGTGGAACGATGGAGAAATTTGTGGGAAGTTTGATTTTTTGGGCGTCAACGGGATTTTTGCCGCCCACTGCCTCTTCCCTTGGCCCCCGCCTCGAAACCACTCTCTTTCACAACCGGAGTGCCCCGGAACCCGCTCCCAATACACACAAACCTCCCTTTCTTCCCCCCAAATCCTCCCCCGAAAATCACTCCTCTCACCGCAGCAACACATGTGTTCGTGACGAGACGGTGGGATGGGCACAGCAACCAACCCCCGCCCCCTCCATCTTTCTTTTCCTTCCAGAAAATCCCTTTCCAATTCGATTAGAATGGAGTGCTCGCAGCCTTTTATCCGGAAGGGGGAGGGATCTGCGAGTGGGGAGAAGGGGGATTCTGGGAGTGTCGAGGGCAGTAACTTATTGTCAACAAGGGGTGGAGTTTCTTTATCTTTTTTTGAGTCTACCGTGACAGTTATTTATTTTTCCCAATTTCGCATGAAGATTGTGAGCGTGGTAGATTTTAGCGTTTAAATGAAAAACCGAGCACCGGCGTAGGAGCTATTTTAATCCATCATCAAGCGGATTGTGCAAATATAACAACAAGGTTATCATTATCAAAGCTATCATTTCTTCATTCAAAATCTATTTTCACGATTTACAAATCCAGCCGATCGCGCTATCTGCTAAGAGTATTTAAAAAAAATTAAATTCGGACTAAATGCAAAAAAATTGATGCCTCGAATCCATTTTTCCGAGTCGATTCCGATTTAGCTAATTTCCTACAGGTACCCTATACGTCCAAGCCGCATTCAAAAATCCATAGAAAACATTTTCCAAGGCCTGAATTTAATGAAGCTCAAATGGATTAAATATTTTCGATACATAATTGAAAGTTGAATAATAACATTGTGTCCATCTGCATTTATTTTTTAATTATGACAAATTTTATCGACTGTTATACTCTGAAAATATCCATCTTGTCAGCACGTAGACTTCGTCAGTGTCCACTACTTCCAAAAAACCTTTAAATTATAGTTTAGAAATTTAGAGTACTTAAAAAAATAAGGATGTCATCAAGATACTTTAATAAAATACATTTTCAAAAAAGGAGATGAGAAACTTGTTTCAAGGAAGAGATAGTTTTCATAGAAATAATTTCCAGCGTCATTTATTTTTCCTGTTTTTTCTAAGGAATAAATATTAAGACCTAGTGCGAGTTAGTAAAATTAGTATTATAATCTCTCTTACGAGCACTTCATGATTTTGAGTGATCCCTCTTTCTTTACAGGTTCAGTGAATTTATTTTGGAAAGCTTTGCATATTTGCTATGAATGTTGATAAACTCCAATGAGATTACGAAAATCACACTCTTACTTAATCATTTCACTAAATACTTCGAATTTGAATTCTGATGAACTTTGAGCTATGGTTCGTGTATTAATATGCTTAGCAGTGTTTTAATATGCTAAGCAGAAAAGATTAAAAAACATTCATGTTTTTATTCCACGATTTCTGGTTGATAACACTCCTATTATTCAGTATAAGATAACCAACTTTAAACGATAGATAACCAAATAATAATGAGCATCATAGGAAGGGAGACTATTAGTGCTCTATGGCACAAAATATTACGAAACCAAATGCATATCATCACATTTCACACACCGGTACATTTCAATGAAGCATACGTATTCCTCAGGAAATTTTTCATTGAAGAAGTACCAATTTTACTTCACAAGAGATGGTAATGAAAATTGGCAGCGTTGAATACGGTGAAAATGAAATTACATATGCAAGTTTTAAAATTATTAGAGATTACATGAATATTTTAATGCGCATTTACCTTAACTCGTGTTTTGTAACATTTGGTTTTAGTTTTTATAAGGATATACTACAAGAACTAAATTGTATAGCATCATGGATTCCTAAAGGTTATTCATTAATTATGCACACGTCCACATAAAATATGGGAATGGAATAGAAGGAACTAGATTGAGCATAAATATTTCATCGTTTTAATATTCAATTGTATCATGTTACATGAAATGATTGATTTCACAAATGAACAAGTTTTTCAATTAGAGTGGACAAATAGATTTCAAGTACCTAAGTAATGCAGTTTTTAAAGATGAATTTCAATTCTTCATTGTTTCAAAATGTGATGACTTTTCAGATAAGCTCCGTCATCAGTTGGAGAAATGCAAAGGGTTGTATTATTTTCAGGCAGTATTGATATCTTCTCACTTAAAAAAGAAGCAATTAGTAATAATTCATTGCCAAATTCGCCTACCCATGGCAACAATTCGTGTTTAACTCATAAGTGATTGACGTTATTACAGCCGAATTAGGGCCTCCAACCGATAATTAGTGAAAGGGCACTCAAGAATTCCTTGGCTCATTTTCCCCTCTCTCCCGTACCCTGCCCATCCACGAACACTCCTCCCTCCTCGTCATTGATATGCATCTATGCTCAAATTAGCACTATACAAATAAAAATCTTTGCGAGACAGTAACTGTCCTTTTGTTTTTAGCCTCATAACAATTTTTTTGTATTATTTTCCTATTTCCCTAATGAAAATGTCTTCCATTTCCCTCTCCTTTCGTTCCCCATTCCCATTTCAGGGAGGAGTCATTGTTTATTTTTCTCACTTGGGCTGTCAATAAGTTTCCAAGAGGAGGGCAATGCATTCAATCCCAGACCAACCCGTGTCCATAAGGTTCTTCCCTTCCCCTTCCCTGATTTTAATGGGAGGCTCTCCTCGAAGCTCCCTCACTTTCAATTAACAAGGGCGTTGACAAATTTCCCCCTCGGCATATATAGCTTCCGCTGTTACAGATACTGAAATACTTTTTGGGGAGCGACGATTACCGTTTTGTCCGCAGTTATATATATATATATATATATATATATATATATATATATATATATATATATATATATATATATATATATATACATATATATATATATACATATATATATACACATATACATGTATTTATATACATACATTTATATATATATATATATATACACACACACACATATATATATATATATACATATACATGTATTTATATACATACATATATATACATACACATATATACATACATATATATATATATTTATAAATTTATAGTTGCACTCACACTTATGTACAATATTGCATGTTTGTAATTTCTTTTTCGTTAACCAAAATGCGGACTTTACCATTTCCAAGAACCGAAAAACTCTCCTTAGTATTAACGCCACAATCCTATCCGGTCCGCAGCGAGAGGGGAGTTAATTGATACAATTGAACTGGGGTCCGGAAAGGAGCAGGACACAAAAAGCAACATCCAAACCTTACCAATATGAGTACCCCCCAAACATTCCCCATCCCACTGCTTTACCATCGAAGAAAAAGGAAAAGACACCAAGGAGACGAGAGGGCCAGGCTACCCGTCTCGTGAAAAGAGGGCCTCATTCCTTTGCTCACGACCAAGAGAGCATGCTCAAAATCAATATGCTCCCCCCGAAAGTTCGCCAATTTTCCGGGTCTTCTTCCCAGCCGACGTCCATCCTTCACTCCTAACCACCACGTTTGGTGACAATGATTGCGAAGACAACGATGGCCTTGGTAACAATGGTATCGGAGGTTGTAGTACTAGTGGTGATGATGATGGTGGTGGTGGTAGTGGTGTTGGTAGTGACGGCGGTGAATCCGCCGCTGCCTTCCTGTGAGTGTCGATGCTGGATGACGCTCTCTGCGATGCTACGAAGTGGCGGCAGAGGAAGCAGCGTTGTCATCCGCCGCGGAGGGAAATGGGGTGGTGGAAGGTGCGGGGGGGAAGATGGAGTTGGTTGAGGCCGCGGCGCTCATGCGCTCCTTGGAGTGGGGCCCCGGTGACACGAAGAAGGGCACTGATACAAGAAACAACGACGGGATGAGCTGCGAAGAGGCGAGTGCCGAGAGCGATGCCAGCAAGAGGGTGAGCGAGGGCGAGGAGACGAAGGCCGAGGCAGCTGCACGGACTGGAAAATAAAAGAATAGGGCCCGAGTTGAGGGGGTGGTTTGCGTTAGAAAGATGGGGAGAGAGAGATAGATACAGCGAGTGAGTCAGAGGAAAGGAATGGAGGAACAGAGGTTAGAAGCATTCGAAGACGAGCGGGAGAAGTTAGGGGAGATGGGGGGAATGAGAGAAGGGGGAAATGGACAGGACAAGGGAGGAAATGCGCTCGCCAAGTCGTGACAATAAAACAAATGAAAAAAATACATAATACCCATGCACATATACGTAAATAACAGATGCATTACGGCATGAAAAAGTGGTGTACTTTTTTTTGGTCGTAGTTTGAGGGTCTTTTATTTAGTTTTTTTTCTTTTCTTTTTTCGGGGGAATGGAGCGAGGGAGAGTCTGAGCGAAAATAAAAGGGACGGGAGCTCGAGGAATGCACGTTTCAAAATCATAATCTTGCTGAAAAATGGCAGATGTAGCAATAGAAAAGGAGTGTGTGGGTGGGTGGGGTTGGGGGAAGAGGTCGGTGATGTGCTCGCTCGGCGCGGGCCGACATATTTACTTAGGCAGATGCACGGAGACCCGTTTCCCATCGCGAGATGAAACTGACCATCTTAGCTGCTCCCTTTTAGGCATACGTACTGTAGGACATTTTAAGATTGGAATATGAGAGTGAGTGAAAATCAAATAAACGTTATTGCTTATATCAAATTTTAGCGGGGCTATGCAGTGAAAATAAGCGGCAGAGATAGTAGCAAAAGAAGTATCTAAGGGAGCTTACGATAGGTATATTGAAAATACATGAATATACTTTATTACACCATTATATGAATCTTCTTTGATATAGTTCTTTAGTAGATACTGTGGCTCTTTATAGTTCTACCTGATAAATGAACTTAATATTAATATGGTAAAGGAGAGTATAATCCAAGGTAACAAATAAGCATTACAACAGTGGTTTTTGAGCAAAACAATCGCTTAAATTACTATTTGTAAACAACATAATGTACATTCAAGACAGTCGGACATTTATTGTCATTCCAAACAAGAATAGATAAATAGATGGAGTTATTCATATGGGCGATATTGAGACCAAATGGTTCCTTCCATCTAATCCATACGGATGAGGAAGGCAAAACTATATGAAGTTAGGTAAAGTATATATATATATTTATTTATTTATATATGTGTATATAAATACATATATATCGTATAGTTATTCCTCTGGGTCGTCCCATTTCATATAAAACCGATACAAATTTTAGGCAATAAACATTTGGAGGGAAACCGCTGGTGGCAAAGTAGAGGAAGAAGTTTGCCCATCTGCAATGCATTTGAGGCCTTGGGTGAGCTCTACCTCGCGAATAAAAACCAACCTTCATGTTGATTCTCATTGTTACGAGTATTACGAAAATATATAGGTTTATCCAGCCAAATCAAGAATTAAAAAAGAGTATGAAATATGGGTTGGTATTTTTAGTTCATTATGACTCGTATATGTTCCAAAAATGAGGAAGCAAAAATCGAGGAGACATAATGCCTCGTAAAAATGAAAAAGTAATATATAACGTAGGCCTCCATTGGATTTTCCTTAGGAATTTCACCTGAAAATAATAAGGGATCAGATGAATAACGACCAAATAACAATGAATTTCTAACATAAAGTTCATCATCCTCATTTGTCGTTCCTAGAAAAGTAGGAGTATGCACTTAATTTTGGTTAAAGTCCTGCTTGTTACGCAAATAAAAGTGTGTGTGTGTGTGTGTGTATATATATATATATATATATAATTAAAAAATATTATTAGGTAATCTACAGGTGAAGGTAGGTTTTTGGATGGACACAACTCTATCCAGCAACCTACTCTACATCAGGTCCCTCTTCATTTCCATGTACTTCCTTCCTCCCTTCATCCCGTCCAACATCCCTATCTTATTCCTGCCCTTTCGTCGCTTGCCCAACACCCTCCCCTCTATTACCTTCTTTAACATCCCACCACAGCTCAATATGCCTTTCTTCTATCTTTCCTGCCTCCATAGGATTTCTCTTAACAAACCCCTCTCCTTACCAACCATCTCCAGTACTTCCTCATTTGTTTTCCTTTCGGTCCATTTCACCTTCTCCATTCTTCTCCACACCCACATTTCAAAAGCCTCCAATCTACGTCTATCCTCCTGCTTCAGCGACCACGTTTCCGCGCCGTACATAGCTACGCTCCATATCAGAGTTTTTACGAGTCTTGTCTTAACATCCCTACTCAACGTCCCCGTCATCAACTCCCTCCTCCTTGAGAAAGCCTCCTTTCCTAGTGCAATTCTTCTCCTTACGTCCCTACTACTTTGACCGTGTTGTTCCAGAATACTTCCAAGATATGTAAACTGTTCTACCTGCTCTATTTTTTCCGCTCCCATTGTAATGTTTAGCTTATCCTTCTTCTTCCTGGAAAATCGAAAAACATTTGTTTTATTAATATTAATTCTCATCTCATATCTATCGCACTGAACGTCCAATTCACTCAGCAATGCTTGCAATCCCTTGGCTGACTGAGCAACTAATGCTTGGTCATCAGCGAACGGTATTATTAAAATAAAAATAATTTAAATAAAATTACTGGAGCCAAAGACGAATCTGCAAGAATAATATTCCTAATTGTGTCAATATAAGATTTTTGCGGAGTATCTAAGATAAACAATGCTAGTATGAATACTGTGTCACTTTACATGTTAATTACATGAAATTCCTGGGGAATATTGATATAGATAACGAAGAATATTTAATAGAGAAACATTTTGCGTTGTCCACGCGCGTTTATTTTCTCACCGTTAATCGGTGTTAGTACTACATGGTATTTTAATGAATGCATACCGTATTACTTCCGTTAAATATTCATTACATGCTAGTAACTCGGTAATTATAATTTTGAAATAGCCTATTTTCCCAAAACTGTTTATTAATAATATTTCTGATTAATTTTGAACGATTAACATTTGATAACAGAACATATTTTGTCTAACAACAATATGATGTAACATCGCGATACGTGGGAGGGCTTTCAATGCAAGGAATAACAGGTGAATCTAATGAGTTTGGATATTTTTCTGATATGTGAGGTCCAGGGCATTGATAGATGATTAACAAATTACTGAAAGAAGAAAGACATGAAAGGAGTTTGAAGAATTTTGAGAAGAAGTTAGGATAGGAATTTTACATTCTGAGTATACACATAGAATCTCAATATCACATTAAAAATTTATACCATTGGAAGAAAGACAGTGATATTAGGAGGGGGTAGGAAAAGATTTTATCACTGAAGCCAATAAATGCCTAGCGTTAGAATATATCAGGGTGCATAGTTGCTAAGAGATAAATGTTCGCTTCCTGACCAAGCCTGAGGAAAACCGGAATGAAGGCTCTGAAAGGGGACCGAGGAGACCAAAGGTTTCCAGGAGTCATCGTGGCAACGAAATGGAAAACCTAATTCCCCTAAAGCGCCATCAATTTGTTCATAAGTGCTCGGTTGACTGAGATCGTTTATTCCTCTTCCCAGTATTCACATTTCCCTGATATTGGACTTAACAGAAGTTAACAGAGTGGGGGTAAGGACGGAGAGAGACAAAGTTCCCGTCCCCACTCCGGCTCTGCTTGGTGGTGGGAATGGCGCAGAGGCAGGATGATGATAAGTGGAAAGAGAAGGCTGAGAGATTCGGGGAAAGAGAGAAAGCGCACCCGGAGAGATAATTGAAGGCTTACTCTTTCACTGCTCACAACCTCACTGAGGGAGAGAGAAATCACAAGTGAACACGACTGGGTCGCAACCTAAGAGGTGACGAAGAACGCAATTCCGTCGCTCGATAACGAAACGGGCGACAATCACATCAGTTGAAATAGGCATCTCTCAATGTATCTCATTTATGCTTCCTCACACACTCTTTGTCCTCTTACTCCGCTCCCTCATTCCACTCACCATTATTACACAGTCATCTCGATCAATCCCCGCCCCCTTTCCCAAACGACAGCCTCCTCATTCGTTATCTAGCTTTCCCTTTCGAGCAGAACACAATTATGAGCAAGAGGAATTAGGAAGGAGCTTTCAATTCTTCCTACCTCTTCAGAATTGAGATTTGCATAATTTCTCAATCTTGAGGGGATTAGCTTTTATGTGACGCTCTCAATTGTTTTCTCACTTATGCCTCCGCCGTACATTAGGATGTCCCCCATCAGTGGGAAAACAGATGATAAACTTTTGCATTGCAAATTAGGATTAACCATGAGACATAAGACTTTATCAAAATATCAGAGATTTGCGCTTATAGTAGCCCGGAAAGACTGAAAATTCTACGAATCCGATAAGGTGAACACTATTTGGGTACAAAAGTTGAAGTGAAATACAAATTTTTACCTTTATAAATTCAATTTAATTTTTTTCTCATTGTTTATGTGAAAAAACTCTATTCCATTTACGTCGACAGGACAGAGTGGGACCTTCAAAAATTAAATTCCCTTTTTTGAAGATAACTACTATTTTAACGTTAATCAAACAACAGTTAAGAATGCAACGTTTACGAAACTAGGGGAAAAACAGAATAGTATTTAGTATAACGTAACACAAATTATGAGTAAACATTATGCTGACTAAAAGTATATTGTACTTATTACCTGATAATAATTTATTTACTCATCCATCCATTATATTTTCTGGCCGCTTATGAATTCAGAAAGCATGAAAAAAATATATGAAGATTTCCATGATCATTGATTTGACTAAATGAAATCAAAATATTGTAAATGCTGTCTACCGCCACGGCCTTATTTGCTTTCATCTCCCTTAATGCCCTTTCTATTTCATCTTCGAGTATGCCTGGACCGAAGCTATCTTCTTATACGTGATGTTCCTTTTCTTTGTTTAACCTTGTTGGTCTAAGTTCCCTACCATACAGAGTTACTATACATTCCATTCATCTCTCTTGGATGTTTTCTGGTTCAACTTTTATCATACCCCAACTATCTTTAACTGTTAGCACAAATCTTGCCTTCTTACTTCCCAACAATCACTTAACCTTTCTGTATAGCGAACCAATTTCACCCTTCCTCTGTAAACTTTCCAGTCTCGCATTGCGTTTTCCACCATTCTTCTTTTGCTTTATTTGTTCCCGCCTCAACTTATTGTTTAACTGTTTGTACTTCATTTTGCCGAACTCTGTTTCTTCCATTTTCTTCTCTAATCCATCTTTGCAATCATCTCATCCGTTACCCATGGTTTCTTTATCCGTTTCTTGTTAACGGTTCCTATAGTCTTTTCCGGCTTCCGATATCCCTTGCTTGATAAATTCCCAGTTTTCTTCGATAGTACTCAGCTCTTTACCATCATCCATCATTTCCTTTACATCCTGCTGATACTCCTTCCTCGTTAATTCATTTAATGCTTCTACATTCCATTTACTAACCCGCCGCCATTCTTGAAACGGACGTTTCAAGACGTTTCTTATCTTCTTGAAACGGACGTTACATTTCATAACAACTAAATTGTGGTCAGAGTCCGCATCCGGCCCTGGGAAACTGTGCGAATTTATCACACTATTCCTAAACCTGTGCCTAACCATAATATAATCTAACTGATACCTTTCTGAGTCACCTGGCATTTTCCATGTATACCTACGCCTTTTGTGGTGTCTAAACCATTTGTTGGTGATGACTAACTCCTGTCTCCTGGAGAGTTCAATTGCTTTCTCCCAGCGTTCATTCCTCGTGCCTAACCCATAGTCCCCCACCTCACCACCCTCTCTTCCTTCGCCTACCGTCGCATTCCAATCCCCCATCACTATCAAATATTTCCCTGCAGGAAAATACGCGATGATATCCTCTAACCTATCGTACATCCTATCAACCTCTTCCTCCTTGTGGTTATTCGGTGGCATCTATACCTGAACAATGGCCAAGTTCGTCGGTTCGGCTTTAATCTCTAAGATTATTCGAATTATAAATATCAAACTGGTTTTTCTTACACAATATCTTTCTTTCATCTTTCGAGAAAATTTGTTATAATCAATGCACCAAGTGGTTGAACTCAAATCTGCTTCCAATATCCTGAAATATAAATGCAACTCCACCCATTTCCTTAAAATTTCATTATTTTTACAGAACGAAAATTTGAAATAGCTGTTCCCAGTAGAATCTCTTTTATACTTTTTAATGAATCTCTAACTTTTTACAGGAAAAAAACTCAAGGAAGACAACAAAAGGCCATGAATACAATGATTGTTATTCGTAGCAATGAGATTAAAATAAAAAAACACACTTTGTAAAACTATACAAATATTATAACTATGGGAAGGAACGTTAGTTTACCTTTTACGTTATTTTTCTCCGATTTCATATGAAAATAGAATCAATACGGAGAGAATATCATGGGTAGTATCTTAAATGATACAATAACATCATTGCCTTCGGGACAATATTAAGTGTAATACATTTGAAAGCTATACTTTTTATAATAAACATACTCCTAAGCTTTGGTAATGTATTATAGTCTTGGTAATTATTAAATATTATAAAAAATCATTTTCAAAACAAACATTAAAATGAAAATACATTAATTTCATGGATATGAGCCAACTTAAACCTAAATTTTACATTTCCGTCATTGAATTATCTGATAAAAATAAGGCAAATGTCAGTCAAAGTATTTATAAGAATAACCGAAAGAAAAATGAATATGTATGACAGTTAATTTGCAAAAGTTCGTTCGCTGGATTAATGGATTATCCCTTAAGTCGCTTCTTTTCTGTTCTCTTTCCACGTACTTTCGTAAATACATTGGAGCTTTTAATCATGGAAGTAATATCAAAAAACGTTTTTGAAAAACTGTTTGGTGGCTAATTTCATTAAATTAAAATTATCTAATAATACGTACTTGTATCGTATATTGCGAAATAATCCAATATGGTCACACAACGAATACACATTTGCCGTGTATTAAATGAGAATTTGTTTGAAGACATATTTGTAATAGCATATGAGAGGTTGTCCTTTTTAACCTTTTGGAACAAAAGAGTTCTACACAGTCTACCATCCCTAAATTCTGCACAATTCATCCAAATGATCGCAGCCAAAGAGCCATCTTGTATTTTATCCTGAAGGTTATGTAACATCTTTGACGAAAAGCATCGCGTTTTGCCTATACGATGGGATAAAAAGCTGAATCATTTTAGGACTTGGTGGACCATTTACTCTTCAAGGCCATTTACGTACTGTCCAAACTGTGGAAGCGGCAGGATGTCAGCTATTGTTTCCCTCTTCGCGCCGACCTTGTCATGTAAAAAATGGAATTCACGATCGAGCAACGTCACGGGGTTATTAAGTTTTGTGCAAAACTTAAAAAGCCACTTGAGAAAATTAACAAAATGATTCGTGAGGCTTACAGGGACTCTACTTTGTCCTACTCACAAGTTTCAAGGTGGTTTAAGGCCTTTGAGTAGGGCCGAGAAGAGGTTCACGACGAACAACGCTCTAGGAGGCCCTCAACCAGCAAAACTGAGAACAATGTGCCTCGTGTTCGACAGTTGATGGAGACTAAACGTCGATGGAGTATCAAGATGGTGTCAATGAACTGAAGTTGTAGTTTACTATTGTGTTTCGTATTGTTATTGAACAAAAATATGTATCAATGACGGAAAAACGAGGGTAAGTAATGTATAAATGCTTTTAGAGCACGAACAAAATCAAATAGCAAGATTGGGTGAAATATACATTAAAGCACAATTCTTAATTTTCAAAATAATATATATATATATATATATATATATATATATATATATATATATATATATATATATATATATATATATATATGTATGTGTGTGTGTGTGTGTATGTATATTTCAGCATAGTCACCGTTCAGGCTAAAACATTTCTCCCAACGTGTAATAAGTTTTTTCACTCCGTCATTGAAAATCTTCCGACTTTTCTCGAATCCAGGCCATGACAGCTGCCCTCACATCATCGTCCGAGGTGTAATGATTATCCTTGAAGTGACTCTTGAGTTAAAGGAAAAAAATAAAAATTGCAAAGGTGGGGAGAATAAGGAGGGTGTGGAACGGGTTCAAATTTCAGGTTTCATAGCGCCTCCCCAGTTGCGCGCGAGGTGTGTCGACGAGCGTTGTCATGTTGCAAGATTATTGGAGTCAGGGTGCCTTTAACACGACCAACTCGACGTCGGAGGTGTTTTAGAGTCGGTATACTCTGAGAAGAATTTACCGTTCGGCCTCGTTCCAAAAAAATCGGTCACATAAACTTGGTGAGCATCCGAAAACAGAATCAAAAGAAGTTCCATCAACAATTATGGCTTTTCAGATTCGCAACTACTAAATTTTACTAGTCATCGACTTACAGTGGAACTATCAACAGCATCGTCGCCATAAACAGCGTTTATACGACGATGAATCTCTCTAAGAGTTACTTATTCATCAGATAAAATTTCGAAAACGGCACGCTGTTTAACTTGCGTTGACATAGCACTAGAACACATCTCCATACTTCCGCTTCTCAAAATATACTGGACGGATGTAATGACCTCAAACCTGCGCATGCGTGTTGAGGGGGAATGTTACTTCCTTATGCCAACAGGAGTGCTTCTGAAAGTCATTTTGTTTGTGTTGTATGAGCATGTGTGAATTTGTTTTCAGCTTACCCCCGTATATGTTACAAAGTCGCTGTTGCAGGCAGAATAGCTTAGGAGTGAAAGGAAGTGCAATGGTTCGAATCCTGGTCATCATTTATGTTTTTGTCCTAATTAGGCTTGGAGTTCTTCGCTTAGAAATTTTTTTCATCTGTCACGTGGAGTGCTGTTCACAAGCGATTTTTTCAACGTATTTATATGTCCAAATTTTGATTCTAAAACCATTACTGATAATCTATATTATTAGGAGAATTATAATACTTGATGCGTAAATGTTAAACATTATTTTATGGCACAAAAATCGTATCAAAAAATTGAATTTAGCATAAAAACTCATGGCACCTTTGTAAAATAGTTGTGAGTAATTTAATGATTGTCATAAATAGTCAAGAGTAATTTAAATTTCTTTACAGATGAAAAATGCTTAATGAGGGACATCGAGAATTAAAAATAAACATATACTAAATTGTCATTGGTCATTGACGACAAAATTGAAATTGAAATTCCTGACGAAAAAACGATACACATAACAGTACAAAAAATCCTTGGTATCATAAAGTCCCACAACTGTAGCTGTATTACTGCTATTTATATTTATTTCGGTTTATTATGCAATTGAGATGTATTCCTAATGCATGACAATTATCTTTATGAATGCTTTTCTCTTTCCCACTAAATTCAAGATGCGAACCATTTCCGTAAAGTCATTAAAATATTCACTTTAAACAGAGCATTAATGAAGAAAAGGTGAATAGGTAAAATGCTTCACCACTGAAAAGGAATTGCACTATATACTGAATGAGAATTTAATCACCAAAATGAATTAAGAATAAAGAAAGTATTTCACCACTTTTTCTCACCACAACACATAATTTTGGCCGCGAAACAAGTCATTTCATTAACCACATCCTTCTATTTCAATGCAAGAGAGTGGAAAATATATAAAATTCTATAAATATTATAATCATTGCAGTTAAAGTAGTATTATCCTCCAGTATGGTAATATCAACAAGTGGAAAATTGTATAATTGTGATTTAATTGACGGAAAATGAAAAAATCAAAAAAGTTCTAAATTTGCATCCAGCCGGTATGGTTTCCATTGCTATAAATTATGTTACATTAATGATAACTACAAAATAAATTGAAAGTAGAAAAATAGAATAGAAATAGGTCGTAGTAAATAGAAGTATGTTTATAGAGAAGAACATTTTAAATAACTACCTTTAGAATAAATTCCGAGAAAAATGAAAGCGAAATTTTACTTTGGGTTAGGGAAATAATATAGATTATAATATTGTATGCCATCAAATATTCACGGAAAAGGGCAGACACTTTGCATTTTGACTATTGGCTTCAACGACTTTTTGCCAGCTTCCACTTGGCATCCATCACTCACGCTTTCCGTCCTTGTTCATTTTTTATCTTGGGCACATCAAGTAAAACGTACCTATGAAAAAGGATTCCCTGCTGTCTATCACCGGTGAGAGGGCGGGGGAGGCGTCCGGACCGTCCTCCCTTCTCCCCTCGCCCACCGCCGCTCCTCTGGACTCCAGTCGCGACTCCACGCTGCCATCACCCTCCCACAGGAGGGCGGAGATGGTAGCCACGCAACGCAGTCGGATTATCCGGGAGTTGTGATAGGGGCTCGCGCCGCCGCTGCCACCCTCCCTCCTCCGGCTGCCCCGCTCCGATTCACCGCTCCCCCCGCCGCCCGGACCCGGCTCCAGGAACTGCTCTGGACGGGCTCGGAACCGTAGGCCGAGGACGGCACTCATGAGACCGTGGGTCCCGTGCGGGATGGGATCTCGTTGGATCAGCCAATTAGGGCTCGCCTTTATGCCGAAATCGAAACGAAAGGCAGAAAGAGTTTGAGTTGAGAGAGCGAGAGTTGGGTGGGAGCAGGGTACAGTGAGAGAGGGAGGTGGATGGACGGAGTGGGCAAAAAAACTGCAGAGCACGAATCGGGGAGTCGGGTGTGATTGGTGGGTAAGTGGAGGAGCTAAAAGTTGATGATGATGATGATGTCAACGGCAAAGGGAAGGAGGCAAGAAGTGAAAACATGCACGTCATGAACGGATAAAAATTTAATTGGACCGAAACAGGCCGTAATGAGAGCGTACGGTTGGCCTGGTGCTTTCAAGCTAATTTGAGAGAAAAGAGAAATTCATTTTATCCAGGTTTGTCAGATTTTCGAAGGTTGGTTTGGGTACGTATGATCGGTTATTGTGTTACCATTTCCAAATTCACAACCAAATTATGAGAACATAAAATCACGCTCTTCATCAGGACCAGAAAAAGAGAAATTTTTCGCAAGAATCGTTCCGAACAAGCGATTCTTATTTTTGCGGATTTGAAACGAAGCAAATGAAGGTGATTGAATTATTAACATTTTGTTTCTACAAATACAAAGCTAGAATGATGTTTTGTAGCATTTGTGAAATAATCTCGGTAATTAAAAATTTAAAGGAAACATGGTTCAAAATATGAACAAGAATTATTTTAGAATTTAGAGTTTCAGAATATATTGCCGAATTAATTCATCGTAATTAATGCATAGAGATTTCATGAGTTTTAAGAACTGTCCAATATCTACATCAAGATAAACTTAACTAACCTATTATGGTTTTTTCTTTTGTTAGCTCCGTGTAATCAATCAAATATTTATTTGAGTACGCCATTACGTAACTCCTTCATACAGACACTAATGAATATGAGTGTACACTTTCCTGCTGATTACGGTACAACTATTAACAAACCACATCTTAAAATAGCTATTTTGAAGCGTGTGATGGAGGAGCCGAGTAAGAGGTGTAAAAAGAATAAGAATGTACGACGGTACAAAGGAAATATGCAGTTTATTTTAATGTCGGATTTCAAGTTGTCTTTCAATAGAAGAGGCAAATAAATGTATCTATGCCCAGCCTGTGTTCAACCCAAACCTACCTCAATGGTGAACTACTTAACAATAATCTTTCTACCATGCATGTATATAAACGACAATGACACTTTCCAATGATGGTTTTACTTGAACTTAAAGGTCCAGCTTTGCTCAATACATTTAAAAGACATATTGAAATATAAAATCCAATCCACAAAATCCAATATAAAAGCCAATAGTTGCTTGTTATTTAAATATTTTATGATATCCCATCGTATTAGTAATCTATTTTTATATAAAAATATAAAAAAATATATACTGAAGTTTTTATACTGAGATAATAGAATATTTTGAATTTCAGTGGTAAAGGTAAAAGTATCTTAATGAAATGACTTCGTACACAATATTTATGTGAACATATTTCTCGAGAAACTATGAAATTCGAACAAACTTAAACGTACATAAGGTGATACGAAAATCATTAAAGTTCGTTATTTTTTAGGGTATATAACTTCTACACATTTACCTCATGAGAACAAAGCATCACTTATCTTCTAATTACTGAGGACTCTGATTGAAACAGCATATGGTATTTTATGGCACCAGTCACGATAGGGCCTGCGAGATACTTTAAAATTAGTTCGGAAAATGTAACACGATCATGCTTTAGATCTCCATTGCAGAAAAAATGGTTTTGTAAGATGATAAGCTAAGTGAAGATGGATGAGGTCAATCGGTCCGTCCAGCCAAATAAGTCTGGTTCTGATATTATATATATATATATATATATATATATATATATAGATATATATATATATATATATATATATATAGATATACATATATATATATATATATATATATATAGATATACATATATATATATATATATTTATATGTATATGTATATTTGTGTGTGTGAACGTTCATATAAAATATTTATCACACTTACTAATTGGAAATATACAGGTAGATGAGTAAATGAGCGTGGAGCAGTTTTTCCAAAAAACTTACCGGATAGTCATTGATGAACCATCGGAGAGCAGCTGCTGGATGTGACTTCCCTGCGGTACAGTTCAAATCCACCCAGTCTTCCATGTCATAAGTATTCTTTCCACCCGTGATTTTGGGGGGTTCTTTAGGTGGGACTTCTAGGGACCAACGAAGGATGACGAGTGTAAATGAGAACAAAAGGGAAAGAAAGTAGTGAATAAGATGGCTATATCACGCAACAATTCCTACTTCACGCTAAATTTATATGTTACAAATAGTTAACAGTACAAAATTTGGTCAGAAATCCGAACCGATAGAATCGCAATCTTACAGGGTTCGTCCGGAAAATAAGTATACTGATTTTTTCACGCCGCTCCAGGCGCGCCCAGCACCGCTCTGACGGGCTGCGATTGGAGGGGGGTTGTTGGCAAGCGACGCTGAAAACGACGAACCACGGCCTGGACGCTCATCAACGACACTCATCGACGAAAATGTGCGAAAAGTTCGCGATGTGCTTAACTCTGATCGTCGTCTTAGTGTTCGGATGATAGCAGAGCAGTGTAATGTGCCAAAAACAATAGTGCACGAGATTATTAGGGACCAATCACAGATGCGAAAAATTTGTGCAAAGTTGGTGCCGAAAGTGCTCAGTGATGATCAAAGAATCAATCGTTTGGAAATCGCGACACAACTTGCGGATCACTGCAAAAGTGATCCACACACCACCGGACTTATTTCTGTTCCCGAAGATAAAGAGGAGTTTGAAAGGAACGCGATACGGGACTTTGGACGCCGTCAAAGAGGCCGTGACGACGTGTCTTCGAGAGGTTCCCGATGATGCCTTCGCGGGAGCGTTCCAGGAATGGGAACGCCGCTGGAACAAGTGTATCGACTCACAAGGGTCCTATTTTGAGGAATATTAGCTTAAGATATGTAAAAGTGTAATACATTTTTTATTCCTGAGCTCAGTACACTTATTTTCCGGACGAACCCTGTATATTATTTTAAACCAACTTATATTGTTCTTTCTCTAAATGGAATCTGAAACCAGTCTATCGTACATGAAATCATTTATTTAACAATAAGACATGCCTCAACAAGTGCATATGGAAGTAAATCATCAGTTATCAAAATTCCTTCGCACTATTAGACTAAATAAGGTAAGTCAATATACTCTAGTCTTTGAAATAAATGACCCCATAGAAGTATTATCACTATTAAAACGAAGTTAAGAAAGAAGGCTCGTGATTTGTGCAAATGAAAAATTTATCTCTTGGATTAGATTATTATTGAACATTACGATTCCAATCCTCTTATGAGAATATGAAAAAAAACGTATTAGGCCCCCGTCCCTCACGGATAAATGTTGAGTTCAGTTGTTTTAGAAGCAATTGCTGTAAGACAAATAGCGTTGACATAGTGTAAGTGAACACATATACTCAGCGTTTCGAGTTCCTCTACAAAACAAACTAGTTTAGGATGCCTTTTGTGCGGATTTTATTTTTGAAGGCTACAATATACGGCTTGACGTACGACTTAAATAGTTGACTATTAATTACCTGCCTAAAATTTACTCACAGACTGACGCCAGAGCACTATTTAGCACCTACCTTTCGACTTTGTTCTATTCTCTGACCCCCACTAGCCTCGGTTTATTACACAATGCAAGTGCATAAACTCTAAACCCATCCCCGGCCCATGGGCGTATACAAAGGGCCTATATGCCGGCGTTCACTTTATTTTGTTGCTGCTTTGAAATATGTGTGACTAAATCCATCACAGTCCAAATTGTTCCGAAAGAAATCATTTCCTCTAATAAAGGAGATACATTATTGAAGTTTTCATCGTCCTTTTTTAACGTTGGACTACTCAAAAATGAATGATATAAGATAAATGCGCATTAGAAATATTCATTTGCTCTCCCAAAATATTCTAACGCAATGGTTTTAATGTTTTGATTATTGGAATTTAATGTGTTCAGTATTAACAAATCTGATGGCGACTGCAAGTGATGATATGTGTATGAGCACTTTACTGGGATAAAAGCGTGAATAAAAAAATTCATTACCTATAATTACTTGTCATGATTATGTACCTCTATTATTGCAATTAATGAAAAAATTTATTGAAAAGAAGTTTCGTTATACTGAGTGAATTTAAATGCGTCATTCCTTGATAAGTTTATAAATATTTTAGAGAAAAAAAACAAATGATTATATTTGGAGTAAGAGATTGTTAAAAAGTTCAGATGTCGTTTTACTTTTCGGATAAATAAATTAAATGGGTCATGACTAATCGAAACTTATTTCACCCAATGGTTATTTTTTAAATCGTTTCAGTAATGGTAAAACGCTGGTAATTTTTTTATCGTCTCTGCTTAACAGAAATAAGAATTTATGTGATAGCAGACAAAATACTTCTGCTTTTCCGCTTGCCCCTCAACATGCTCCTGATTGTAATACGACCTAAAAATTTTAAAAATTTGTCTCAGCGATGGGCTTACAAAATGAACGATAAATTAATACTATTTTTTGCAATAAAAATTTCGTCTTCATATTAGGATTTTCGTGAATTCAATGTAAGGATGTATTTTACTTCACCTTTTCCACACTGAAATTTCATACAATGCAAAATAAAGTTTTTTTTGCAAGGATAGTTAGGGGGGATATTCTGGGTAATCGGTAAAATTGCAATCCCGGCGGTGACAACAATAGATGTGCTATAGAAGATAGCACAAGTATGATTAAAGAATATGTTCAACATAGAGCAGCGCGAAACAGCTATGACTACACCAAACAGCATCCATCTTTTTGGTACAGATAGAACTCATTAATCAAAGTGTCACAAACATGTCACTCCACCATGCCCAACCGCCTATTATTCGTAACCGTCCCTCCACTGGAATAATAGTAAGCGATCGTACGTTTTCAGAGTGCTCCTTTCAAATCCTTTCCCAACGATTGCTTCTTACATCCCTTCGATCCTCTTTCTTCCCTAGCTAATGTCCAAGAGACCTTTTTCTTACACTGTGACCACCCCGTAACTATCAATCTAAGATATGGATTGCATTTAGGATTTCCAGCGATGGAAACTTTACACTACGATACTGAATTTTTTCATCGTTAAAAGAGGAAAGTATTATCAATAGAGTTAAAATAATATGATATTGTAGGTAATTTTATCTTTTTTTTCTTTTAATTGTGTTGTTGATTGTTCAAAAATAATCCAACCATATTCACAGTGATTTTTTTCATAGAAAAAATTGTCAAAAAAATGTAGTTAAACAGACATGATCACTTCTATTGTGGCAATGCAATCAGCAGAGGTATACTCTGTCACAATTTCGGGACTTTGGAAACCCAATCAAGGCTTTAATTTCATCAATCGCGTCATTACATTGATACATGTCTCATCAACCGAAGTCAGTTGAAAGTTCTCGCAGTTAAATTTGAATTCAACTCCAGTCAAATAAATCATTAGTGATCATCCCTCTGATTCGTATCATGATGTGGTTCAAGCTTTTTATCTTTCAAAGAAGTAATAAATGATGTGTAAAAACCACATGAAAAATGAGTTATTAAAAATTTTAAGAAAATAGAGGCTCACGCTTATATTTGAAGCTTTCACGCTTTGATATGAGCATTAAAAACAGCGAAGTTGCAGTAAACATTTGCCTTGCAGTTAAATATCAAACCTGTGCATTCGTTGGTACTTTCCTAAAGTATAAGCCTTCCATTATCTCATCATTATCACACCATGAGAGGAATTACTAGCACGAGGGGCTGTACGAAGAGAAAAACATATTGCAACGCAGCTGAACCCTAATGGTCTAACTTCCAATTGGCTACGCCAGAATGGCTTACTGTTTGTCCCACCATAAATCAACTACCATTAGGAAAACTGGAATCTGAGACGAATAATTTTCATTTTTACAGCTGAACATATTTTAATTCCAAGCAAGATCTGCAGCAATTGTTAAGATAATATGGAATTAACACGATGTAATTTAAAAATTGGGCTCCTCGACTAAAGAATTGTAAATTTTTATTTTGACTAAAAAGTATCATCAAGATGTTTTTGAGTTATTTCAGAGGTATGCATACATACATTCCTGCATTTAGAGCACCAAAGTAATGACACTGACAAATAAAAGAGGATTATTTATGAAGTATTGCATTGAAGTAACAAATTCTTCCTAGCTTATTTTCAACATGTTTTCAGCTGCCTCATGGAGATCACCCGCATCTGTTAAATAAATATATCAGTGTAAAAATGGATAAAAATCTATTCGATATAATCTATTTTATTTACCTAAAAGTAAACCCAATTTAAAACATAAAAATTACGGGTTGTGACATTATTTCAGTTTTCTTTTTCCTTCCAAATATATCTAGTTGTGTGTGTACCTTATACCCAATTGAAACACTCGAATTTTCATTGGGTCATTTTAAAGCCAAGATACTGAACTCATACGCCATTAACAAAGTGGGACTAAAACACTAGGCATTTATTTGGTTTACCGGATATAAGAATTAGATTCAATTCAATCCTTCACTCAATTTTTGAGGCACCTATAAAGAATAAACTACGATCGCGAGCACTCACATACAACTTCCATCCTTCCTTCTCCGCTGGCCGATGAGAAGGAGGGCGCCTCCGCCGACACCTCACATCGATACACTCCACTTGACCTGAGGGTCACGCTGCGGAGGAACACTTTCATGCTGTCCGATAGATGGTGCTGCTCATGCGGGTGGGGTGATGACGAAAGAAACAATCAATGAAAAATTAGCCATTGATACATCATGACATTCAAAAGGGATTTTAACAAATCCCGTGACCCACACATTGCTCCAAAAACATCCGCCGTAAACAGGCACGTTTTCTCATTCACTGATAGTTTACGTGCAAGTTTCCCTTGAGCCACAAATGTAACTGAAACTAGTTGATAAACGATAATTTTGATAAATTTGTAAATTTGTGATAAGGTTAATTAATTATCCAATTTTCGTCTAAAATAATTTTCGAATTACTCATTGGGTTCCTCGTTTATAGATTTGTGAGGAAGCATTTTTCTAATGCCCATTTTCATATGACCAAACGTTATGCGTGCTCTCTTGTTCACGCTATCAAATGGCATTGCATATACTCACATCCACTCGTACTCCTTCCAATTTGTATGAGTGTTGACGAGGGGTTGCTCTTGGAACGTATCGGTAGAACTCCTCGTTGTCCTTGTACCACTTGACGCTGTACAGGCGATCGCCTTCCAGCTCGTGGCCACACTCAAGGAGAGCCATCTCACCACGTATTCGATAAGTTGGGATCGACACCTTGGTCAGCCGCAAGCCTAGAGCAACTGAAATGAACAATGAAATTATCCTGATTACAAATACGGCGAACACAAAATTATATTAATCTCTGCCTTACTTTTTTGTCGACAGCAACATTAAAAAAATTAGGAAAATTTTCATTTCAAGTATCTTCTGTCTCTCATGTAAATACTTTAACCCAATTAAACACAATATTATTAAACATAAATTTTAGAACACTACAATAGCCACAAAAAATTTAGAAAAAATGCGGAAAATTCTCTTCTCAAGAAAGATTATTCGTTCTTAAATATGAAGCAGTCCAAATAATTTCAACTTTTGTTAACTAGCTGAATTTTGAAAGCAGGCTACTTCGCCAAAAGGACAAATAAGTGATCTCATGATCAATTCTGAAGGGTGATTTTAATAGTGTTTACATGCGTAAGTGCACTTATGAATACACTATCGCTCGTTACTGTGCTTCTGACATGTCATTTTCCTATGGATTCTGGTCACATAAATATGTTTCCAAATCAAGAAAATTTCAAAGATTAAAACCTTGACCGTTTGGTATTTTTAGTAAAAAAGGTAAGAATATTCACTTCGCCTGAATCAATTGCACCATTAAGTGATCTTTCCAGATTTCTTCTGTTTAATTATTTAAAACTCACTTGTCCTTTGAGCGTTCTGTTGTATCTCCAGCATCGTGAAACCGACAATGATAACGCAAAATCATGGATATAAATGGAATATATGCCCACAAGCGTTCCGAGCATTATTCCCATTCTAGAACACCAATGCAGAGTTTCTGCGAGTTCAAAAGCAGTCTCTCACTCCGTACCCCCGTTATGCTTCGGATATAGGCACAACGCCCTCGAACCTCCCCACTTCATCCAACATCCCAAACCTGACACTCTTTCCACCACTTCACCTCCTCCGTCCAGCACGAAACCTGCGCTCGCCATCTCTCTTCCTACCTCCATCTTCTGACACCAGACTCTCCCCGCTCCATGCTGATGTCATTGAAAATTCATGGTCTTTACTCTCTTCTCAAACCAGGCCCGTCTGTATCGCTTCGCCTTTTTCAAATCCTCTCTCTCCTCCCATCGTTCTATCAAATTCCGTTTCTCCACCATCTTATCTCACACACTCTCTCCTTTGCAAACCCATTCGGATTACATTGATCCATACTCTTTCTACATCGAAGACTTAAATTTCTTATTTTAGCACCAAATAGGGCCACGGAGTCTGAATGCGCTGGAGAAGGCGTGATTAAATCGTTATCATTCACGCTATATGGTAACGAAAGTATTTATTTTTATTTAGTTAATCGTTTTGAATTTTGGAAGCCTAAAATTTTTATGCCGTCCTAAAGACAGGATTTATAGAAAACGGTTTATCTTTCATTTGTTTTCGCTAAAACGTATTGAACTTTTATCTAATAATACTTCATGGTACAAATCCTTAATTATGTCTGTCATGTCTATTGAACCGATAGGAGATACCATAAAAAATTTGAACTTTGAGGACAAAAATTCTTCTCATTTGGTATGAACATATATATTTCATTAGAAATTTACCTTCAGAGCAATCATTTATATTTAACAAATCATTACTAATATCCTCTTTTTTACCTAATTAGTACTCAGAGTAATATGAATGCACATAAAACTTTGTTCAAATAGCAATACATATTAAATGTCTTCGTCAATGACACCGTCATTTTGGTCTCAGGTGGAACCTTTAACTCAACGTTAAATAATAGCTGAAGAAATACTTCTCTCCAATAACCTGGTATAACTCTCTCGGATTTACTAATAAAATCCAGTTGTTAAAAAAGAAAAAAAATGTTTTTGGGAACATATTTCATATTTATCTAGGGTTTAGTAACCCTATGATAAAAATTAATGTGTTTAGCAAGCAATAATTTTTAAATAAATAAATATCTAGAATAGTACTAGTTTTTTTCACGAAGTCCGTATCCAGACTATTCAAAATGAGGTTATTTCATCCGTATGCAATAATTGAAATCAAAGCAGCAAAACACCGACTTGAGAGGGAACTGAGGTTGGGTTGTAAAACGCAATCTCTCTTCTCGAAAGGTCATTTCTCTCACACCAGCACAAAGCAAACTTTTCCCTCCATAATCTTTCCTTTTATTTACCAAATCCCTCAACCTTGGTACACTTCTTATGAAGAGCCGAGCCAACATAAAGTAAAATATTTGTTCTCCAGCTTTCCACCATTCCCTCACTTGCGTTCATTAATTTCCGCCACTTTCAATCTCTCTTCTTTCACTTCTATCCATTCCTCTTCCTTTAATGCGGTGCTTCCTCCTCTTGCTCTCACAGCCTCCAGCCCACTACACTTCCTCGTTTCGTACCCTCATAGTATAATCCTGTCTGGCGTTGCTCCGTCTTCCTTCAACCTGTCTTTGGTAGACAAATCCCTCACCCCTTTCCCTACCCCTTCATAAATGTTTAAATGAGCGAAGTTAAAAAACGACGAACCTGGATATTGGCTGACTACTCTATCTCTATCTTCCATCCTCCGAAACCTCTCGTCCACACGATTTCTCCATCTCTCAATTCCCTCCTCCTTAGGAATCTCACATCTCTCTCTCGCATCAGCTATCCACTCTCAGTCTCCCTCACACTAAGAAGACTTTGAAGATTTTTCATTTCCTGGCCTGCAACTATCTTGAAATTTTCCTAAAATGTTTCCTACAATAATATTATACCATACATCTTTCCATTCCAATTCTCTAATTCCCTCCATCTTCCTAAAACTGGGGTCTTCTCATCCTAATACAAAAGCTCCTTTTCTCAGGTCCATACATTTCTTTTGTAAATGTGATCATCCGTTTCAATTTTCAAATCTAGGGTGAAATTCATGCATTTACTCCAAGATATACACTTATCTACTATCTTTCTACCTTATTGAAATTGAATTGATATTTTAGCTCAGTCCTGATGTAATTCTGACATTTTATAAAACCCTTTTGACACATACCGAATATTCTTGGGGTAGGGTAATGTATTCATTAAGGGTTTAGATAAATATTTCACGTACTTTTATAGATAAACGTAATTATTAACAACAAATAGTCCTCACATTTAATTTCAAAGCTTGATTGAACTTATTTTATTGATTTGATGAAGCAAATACTGTTCACAATGCACACAATTGCAAATATATATTTAAGATGATCAGAAACTACCAAACTTCGTTGATGTATGTTGGGAGAAGTTGAATGGAGGAGAAATGTGAGAAACCGGGAAGTAAAAAGAGAGGTAGAAAATGATAGCTGGTATAGAGCGATACTTTTTCATCCCATATATAATGAAAAAAAGAACCAGATTGTTTGCGAATAATGCATTGGTTAGAATGATGTTACAAAACAAAAGAAATGGAATGATGCCAATGATAACACGAGTAGACTCGGACAATGTTGCAAGTTCCAGTTTGTGGAAATTCACAATGAATACATATTTTAAGTAAGTAATTATTCAATTTATCTACTTTGTTATTCCAATTTACAACGCGTTTCAAATTTACTGTGTCATCTTCAGGCGCATGAAGATGACATTTTGTAGATTGAAATAAATTCAGAGTGGAAAACGACAAAATTAAGTTTTTAACATTCAGGAGAAAATTGCTTAAAATTTGGAGTTTGTGGCTTCGTACACCAATTAATGGTATATTATTGGAGCTGTCATGGCTTACGGGAGTTACTTGAGAAGATGGAAGAGTGATGCATTAACCTTTCAAATTGGAACACCGGTAAAGAATTTATACCCTATTGGATCTATTCTAGATTCTATTCTATTGGATCACAAATCTAGAGAAATATGTCTTCCGGAATGAAAGTATTCAGAAACGATTTTCAACCACAAGCTTTATAACAATTCATATGGTATAATTATCATATTATATAATAACTTCATATTCCCATTCCGCACTCTTTAAAACTTTCTCTCTCATTCATTGGGCACGTGTGTGCTCCAATCAGAATATCCCCACGGAAAAAAATCCTTCAGGTATTCTCATTTCATTTGTTTTAACTCGAGTCAAAAAAATATTCATTTAATTTTATGTGTATCATTTTGATGAAACACATGTCAAAAATGTTATCTTTTGAGATCCGACGGATTTTGAAGCATTTTTCTTTCCTAAATCCTAGCTTGGATATGATAAAATGATTCCAGGTATGAGTCCTTTTTATGGCACAAGATTTTTAGTTATAATGATAGACGTAAGCCTACATATCACATGTATCAGTGGCAATTTATTTTGACTGTGTCAGTCCTACCTTTAAAGCATGGAGGACCACTTGGGCATTTGTTTTCTTTCATGCTTTGATTTTGCTGCCCACGTCACTCAAATCGTCAAGCTGGTTGTTTTCTGGGCTTTGCTAGCGCTGTGCGACTGACGCCATCTCGCGCTACCCATTAATTCTATTCTCTTTGCATCTGCCTGGGGAGTCTATGAGAACTACTCGCTTATTCTGCTCTGTTTGTGGACAACTTCTGGCGAGATATTTCATGTGTATGTGCATAAATGAAGCCTCGAAGGGAGTTTTCCATTTAGAGAGAATATAATATAGGTCTAGCGCTCACGTATGTCTGCTGAGTCACAGTCGATAATATTATACTCTGAGTTGGTATTACTTCAGTGAAATATTTATCAATATGATGGAAAAAATGTATTTCAATAAGGACACGCATCAACCTTCACAAGGAAGAATATTTTCAAGAAAATTGTGGATTAAAATACTTGTTTTAGACGAACAACAAAATGCTCTTTAAAATATAGAATATTTGAATAAAATCCAATTTACAGATATTGTCGCTTTCAAATTAGGAATTATGAGGCATTACCAATTAATTATTGGATTTTAGTCATTAAATTCTTAAATAAAAAAGCAATGGATTGCAAAAAAATATATCGTAATTAAGAATGGAGACGAAACCCATTAACACATCGACATCATTAAATATATCGACTGAATATTGTAATATGACAAATGTATGCATATACAAAATTCTGTATAGTGGTAATTAACGATAAATTGATTTCGTATATCGGAAAATTATGAACCCTTTTCTGAATGAGAGAACAAAATAAATTTTATTGAAGAAATTTTCACACGCAATGAATTGCAGATTAATGCGTCATAACCGAAATCTGAGGACCGCATTTCCATTGTAAGCTACATTCTATTTAGCTCAACTGAATGAAAGCGATATCCATTATGTATTGGACGCAAAAAAGTCATTTCCGACCCGTAGAAAAAATATATTTAGAGGAAGTGAACAATTTTTTTATCTACCATTTAAAACAGGAATACATGGAATCAATAAACGACTATTATAGATAGCTTATAGACTAGATATATACAATACTTTTTTGTACCTAATCATTAAAATAAAGGTCTTATACATAAAAATGCATATTTCTTTCTTGGAATTTGAAATAGTAAATTAAAAACGTCTCTACACGCAGGATAGAAGTAGATCGAAATAATGACCCAACCTAAATTCTACTCTCAAGCCTTTGCCTGCGAAGCAAAATATTTGAAGAACCATGTAAATTTCTTTAAACCTTCAATACTTCTGTTTGACAACGCACTTTTTTCTATGGTACAGGATATTCCTCAACATAAACCCTGAGCAATAGTATATAATTCCTACAACTGAGGATGGAAAATGATCACATATTGGTAGTACAGCAACAATCTTCTTCAGAAAAGTACCATTATTTCATAAAAAAAACTGTAAGTATTTGAAATTTTTTAACTTGGTACCTAATATTATAACCTTATGGGGTTTTCCACCACTGTCAAATCATTACAAACTATGTTCCTCTCGACAAACGTTATCAGAGTAAATAGCAATCTGCCACCCACATTGAGAGATAAATCATCTCCACTTAACCCATCCGGAGCTTAAAAAAATAGATGGGATAATCGCTAGGGAAAACTCCCAGGAATATAAGTCAAGAGCGGAGCAAGAAATTGAACTTTTCCAACTACGATGCGTCAATTTCCTCGAGAACCTTAATTCTTCATCTACTCTTCTTTCTCGCAAAACAAACTTTGTTCATCCGCACCTTATTCACAGCTACCCTTTATGGCCCCCGCTCACAATCAAAACCCTAAACCTACCCCACTCCGCACAACCACCCCGCGGACAGCCACCCTTTCCGCCGTCCGCCAGCCATCTCCCATTCCCTTCTCCGGCGAACGGAAAACCTCTCAAGGGGGCAGTTAGAGGGAGGACGGGGAAAAGGGCCGGGAATGATGAGGGGAGGCGACGGCCAGGGCATTTGGGGCAAGTTTTGAAGGGAAACATTTCATGCCTTCACTCTATCACCCCCGTTCCCACCCCAATGAACCACACCGATCCCTCCATCCTTCCCACACTCACACCCGCTTTCTCCTACCACCACCCGTCACCCTCACCGTCCGCCCCCACCCCAACATCCGCCGACATCCGGGTCCGTCGAGACGAAGATAATCCGGGAAACTGACGCTTCACCACCCACAATCTACGCGAGCGGGAGAGTTCGGCGACGATAATTTGAGGAGATCGATCCCGATAGGCGCCATCTACTCCGCGAACGACGATTGGGTACGTTATGTTTCAACTCGAGGGAATGAAATTACTCGGCTCTGCTCGTGTTTTTTTTCCTTTCCCTATCAAACGTCAAACTACAATGGACGCCTGAGAAACTTCATGATGACGAGAGCTGAATTTCAAGTGAATCCCACGGTGACGTGAAAAGGAAATTTTTTAACCTTTTAACTGATATTTTTTCAGCTATGAATAGTCGAGACAATTAAGATATTATTTCGAACTTATTTCACACAGAATATTCTATAAGAAATACAAATGGCTTCTTCAAAATGCACGAGAATATGGAAACAAATAGGTCTATACTTGAAAATATATAAAAAAAAATCCGAATTACACAATGACGACACAAATCATTTCTATTCCAACTGTTCAGTGAAAATAAAACATTTAAATGTAGTGATTATCCAAGAAAGAGTTGTTAGAAAAAATATTTGAAAAAAATGCACTTTAGTGTTGAAACAAAAATTTTCAATTTCCGTTTTAAATCGTTTATTCAATTTCTATACAAGAGGGTACCACGAATTGCACCAGCCAGGTACGCGCAATGAAATGAACTTGAATGATGTTATTCTGAACGAATTAGCTCTTGTACCAAACCTACCTACTCTTGCCGAAATAAGACAACTGGATTCAAATGATACAGTACAGATATCAGCTTGCTATTTTATCCTGCGGAGATTTAAGTAGGCGTCAAAACGACCACGTTAACTCGGTCGTGTGAGACCACTCACGATTTCTCACGCGAATCGAAGCGGCCTTTCTTATACTCGAGTCTCTTCAAATAGTCGACCTTCATACTAATTTAAGTACACTCTAGCATTAAGCATCGTCCCAGAAAACATAATACCAGGTGAATCCTCCCGCTACCTCCCTCTCTATTCCTTTCGATTGGAGTAACGCTTGGACCCGCACCGCTAAGTTTTAGAGGGAACAGGTCCGAGAGAGGGAAAAAAATAAACTTTAGGGTCTCCCTTTCGGTCCACCCGACCCAAATGCTCCTCCCCGTGAAAGAAAAGAAAAGACGACTCCCACTCATTCGTCCTCCTCTCTCTTTTTCCCTTCATGCTCCAACTACCCCCTTACTTTTTCACCACACTTCCAAGAGGGGACGCACACCTGAAGCCAATTCGTCCTTAACTTCCAGAGGACCGCAACAGTGAGGCCATATTCACGCCACTCTTTCCACTTCCACCCCAACTACCTCACTCCTCGACTTACCTCTCCAAACTCTTGGCTCAATATTCTCCCTTTCTCTCACCCAACACACTTTTCTGTCCTCCGCCACTCCATCGTCTTGCTACACGTTTTTCCTTTTCCATTGTGTTCTTCTCAATGTTTGTATTTGAATGAACTTAAAGTATGTTATCTACACAATCATCAGTTCTTTTTTTAACTTTCGCTCATGCATTAGGAATTCTAAGAGTAAATGTCTTGTTCCAAATTGTGAATAATCCATGCAACCAACGTCACATGGTTTTGAGGACCAAATATTTTGGAAACGTTAGTCTAGCACTGAAACTTAATTATAGGCTTTGCTAGATTAATTGAAGAATGCTGACGTGGCACCTGGATAATATAATCGAACCTTCACTCAAATGAAAGACTCATGGTTAATTTTCTAAGGCATCAACACATGCCATGGATATGTGAATCGTGATGCTTCAAGTAACTCCCAGTAAGTAAAAAGCATTACCAGCTGACAAGCGGGAAATACAAGCAAACGTTCTCATTATGGACTAAATGATTATTTACCTTTGAAAGAAAAGAAATTATTTTTACTCGTATGTTGCACAGTACTGTTTAGATATAAATCAAAGTTGTGCGAACTATTTTGGAGTATGATTGCATCGGCCAAATAAAGCGTTGAGCGTAGTAACCGTAATTTACGCGAGGCGTAATGGAAGCAATGATCTACTTTAATGTATAGTATTTGAAATTAAACTCTTAATCACATCTCCCAGTTCTCGAGCTACAAACATTAATATCCTCCCACTCCTTAATTTATTTCTACATAATCCACAATTTCATGCCTATGTCCTCATTTCTTTTTTCCACGCTCATTGATCAGCTCGCACTTTCTCCCATATTTCCCTTCTCCTCTCTTCCACCTCTCCTCACCTCGTCCTGTTTGCTTCATCTCACCCCCACTCTTCACTCCACACTCCCTCATCCTCTCATTCTTTCTCCCATTGCTTCACTAATCTCCTTGGGGTATTTCTTTTTACGTTTCTTATCTCCGTCTGCTCCAATTTTTTTTCAACCTGTATATTTCTCTGGGGCGCGCTAAATCCCCACCAATTACGCGTGCCCTTCTCACGCACAAAGAAAGAACTTTTGTTTCCCGTTTTTGTTCATCCTTTTTTTATTTCATTTTTCCTTTAACTCCTTGTTTTTTAATCACATTTCGTAAGGATAAAATACAGGAAAAGCGCTCGTGTGTTCAAACTTAAACAATATACCATTTTGACCATTCTTTTTAAAATAAAAATATATATAAGAGAAACCAGAAGTCCTAAACTAAACAGATGATATCCTCAAAGTGATGAAAATTTGGTTCACTTATAAAAAGCGTTTGGCAAAAATCTTAGTTGAACGGAAATTTAAAAGTGATATTTTTTTCCAGACTGTAAGTGTTAGGAATATTCAAAGAAAAATAATTAAGTTTCAATAGAATCCATCATATACATAAGGCAACTCCCAAGTTGCAGGGAAGCATTCATTTTACGTGATGATATGGTTCTCTAACTTCCAATTAATCGAAAGTGAATGTTTACCAATAGTTTTCCAGGTAAATTAACAAGATGTTGCGGAAATCGACACATTTAATTAATTCAAATGCTGCGGGCAACGCTGGAATAGAGAACGGGATAAACTATAAAGTCGAGTTAAATATACATAAATAATAAGTGCGAGCAGAGAAACATCTCATGGGATAAATAGAAATGAACACCTATTTAGAAGAGGGAAGTTAATCTTCGGGGAGCGTGATAAAAAAATAGCATTTCTCTCTCCAAACTTAATGTTTGTTAGAATTTACCAGTGAATTACTGAAAACCTGAACTTCTTCACCATATAAAATTTTAGTAGATATGTTTGGAAGTCGGAAATAGCGTTCCGGAAACATATAATGTTGAATTAAGAGGTAAACATTACAAAATCTAGAATTAATTAATGAAATTTACGCACGCAGCATCTTTCCCTAATTTATGACTGTCAAATTTATCGCACATTTTATCCAGTTTAAGGACTTCTGTCCCATAATCACGTAGTCAACGATGTAGTTTTCATTTGAATTTCTCTATTTGTGGCAACTAAGCTTTTTTAATTTCAATAGTCAGTAGAAAATTTCAATAAAACATCTAACATTTGTAAAGTTCAGACTTACAACTCCTTCGTGAAGGAAGTTATCATTTCGGAAAGAATCGGATGACGAGGTATTTTCCGATATTCTCCACATACATTTAATAACAGCTCCGGGGAAAGTAACCAGCAGGTGGTAAAAGACACTTACATAAATCTAGTCACATCTATAGTGTAATGCACGGTTTAATATCTCACATGCTGGACATTGAACTGTTATGACTAGCACAACATTTCGCACACTCCACTTGTGACCATAATATCGACAAAACCTTCCTTTCCAATGACTCGAGTACAAGAGCTAGTTCCTTAGCAAACTAATCCGATCCTTGCATATTGGCGATCCACAAAATTTGGAATAGCTGAATATTAGCTGAACTATAAAGGATAGAGGAATGAGAGCTTGCAAATTACTTTTAGTTTTCACGTCAACGACTTACGAGATGTCCGATCAAATCTCAATGGTTTTCATTATTTTTTTCACGACCTTTCCCTTTTCATTACAATTGCTTCGGCTTTCGGTAATTTGAAAATGAAACTCTTTGCCAAACCCCAAAAAAATATTGTTTGTGACGGAACAGCGTTCACAATAAATACAGCATTCAGATTTCCTACGTGAAATTTATATTCTGCGCCATTGAGTCATAATCTTCCCATAAACTGCTCTCGAAGAGTGAAAAATGTCTCCAGAAGCGGATTCCACTAAAAGACGTTAAAATGGAGCTAGACTCTGTTCCCGAGGCCGCTTCCCGCAGAGCTTTAAAACAGAGCTCAATTTGTGGGAGTCCGAAGCCATCCCAAGACCACAACTTGCGATCTAACCCGAAGTTGTGGGTACAGCAAAGGTGATAGGGAGAAAGAGAACGAAAGAAATGAGGGAGGAAAATAAGAGAGGCTCAAACTGGACCGAGAGTGAAGAAAGGATAATTTGACGAGAATGGGGAGAGAATTCTCGAGGAAAGAATGGGACGACGGAGAAAAAGATATAAGTAGTTTAGACGCGCGGCGTTGCGTCGTCGCGAAGGATGCATTTGGGTATGAGTGGGGGAGAGGAGAACAGTCACACAAACGATTTAGGGAACACCGAAATTGGTATGGGTGTGAGAGAGAGAACGAGAGTACGAGAGAATAGGTAATGGCTAGTAAAGTCGACTAGAGAAAGATGTGGAGGTATGGTTGGGGAGGTGGTGAAATAGAACAGCTTCGAGAGAGAGAGAGAGAGAGGGGCGGGAAGGGAGAGAGGGAGAAGGAAAGTGAAAGGGGCGAAAGGGAAATATGCTTACCGCAGGAAGGGGTGCCCCTCGCATTAATCCCAAAGAAAAGCGCCCGCTTTAGCATTCCGCTCAGGGCCGTCCTAACGTCGCCGAGGCCAACTCTCTTTGCCTCGCTTGATATCGTCTACATAAGGCGCTTTCGACGAACCAGCCTCCACACCGCCTCCGAATCACCTACCCTCTCCTCCCACCACCAAACCATTTCCAAAATCCCCTACGCGCCCGCCCATGACTACCGTGACTCTCCCGCCCCGAGCCACACACACACACACACACACAAACACACCCACACACGATATCTCTCTTCTCCTCCCGTCTATTTCCCCAAACTCACCGCATGACATCCGCCACCTGCTCCACGACTCCTCCGCCCGAGTCTTCCTTCATTCTCCCCCTCTCCCCCCTCGAAACCCTCTCCCAAAACCCTTTGCCATTGCTAGGCCTTGCATCCTTGGCCTCTCGGGGGATCCCCTTCCTTCCCCCGCATCCGTCAACTCTTCTCCCCCCATCCCCCGCTCATCCCTTTTACTCACATCGCACCCTGCCCCTCCCCCAATCCGCTCCCCCATCGCGCTGCGCTGCATCACTTCCACTACCTATCCGTCCATTCCCACTCTACCCGGGTACGTATATTTTTCTCCTTTTTTGCCTCTCCTTCCTTTCCTCCAGACATTTTCTTCCTTTCACGAAATCTACCTTCCTCTCTTTCCATACCTCTTCCTCGACCCCTACTCTCTTTATCTCTTTCTCTCTCCCCCTCTCTCTCTATTTCACTCTTATGCCAGTTTTTTTTTCGCTGACCGCATACATGAGCACATATAATACATATATTCTCGAGCGCGAGCAGTAAAGAAATCAATTGGACGACGTGAGAGGCAAGTGGAATTTGAGCTCGCGGGAAAGGCAATTGAGGGATTGCGAACGAGGGGCATGGGAAGGGAGGGAAGGGGTTACGACGGGCGTGGATGCTAGGAGGAAGTGTGGTATTTTCAGACGTGGAGTGGGGAGGGGAACGAGTTTGGGAGTTTAGAGTGGGTCGGGCTGGGGAGAAAAATGCGGAAGGGTTGAAAAAAGTGGGACGGGCGAATGGTTAGGACGAGAAGTAGAAAAGAAATAAAATGGTGGAGAGTAAAAATGGAAAAAAACGAAGAAATGGAGAGGAATGGAGGGAGCGAGGAAGAAAGGGTCAAAGAGGATAAATGATGAAGGATAGAGTTCGATGAGGGAGGAAGAAGAAATCCTTTGGAGAAATTATGAAGGAAATAAGTGACGTAGGAAGATAAAGCAGTCCCAAATGAGAATCGTTTGAGAGACCATATTACGGAAGGAGAAACTGAAGCAAAAAATCAATCCACGGAATCAACTTTTTTGCAGAAGACTAGATCAATCGTAAAAATATTAATTTTTAGATTTCAAATTATGATATATTCGTAAAATAACCTACGAGGATTTAATTCTTCTGGGATATTTTTTGATGGCGCCAAATTGAAGAAGAAAATTCCTGTGCAAGACATCCCAGGGATGAATTGACGAACGACGTTATAAGAGGGTAGCGGATTTTAAAGTAGACACTGGAGTATTCTAAGAAAAAGTACTTAATAAATACTTTAAAGTAATTGCCGATAACCAATGAGCTTCATAGGGGTTGCATTTATTTAAAATTATAATGATTCAAATTAAAAGTATTAATCTTAAGCATGTTTTTATTTCGATGTATCCGATACGATAGATAAACTCCTATATTTTCTACTGTCTAGACATTATCATCAGATTTGCTCTTTCGAAAAAATATCAGAAGGTGTTCGAATACAAAATTGGAAAGGTAAATTATGTACTTGTTTTTAACACTAATAATAGGATTTTTGCCAAAACTACACCTGTCGATTTACTTTTTCAGAACCATTTTAGAAAATTATCAGGTCAATTTATCTAGTAAGAATTATTATGGAATAATCATATTGATCAATAGTTTTAATTACCCCGTGAGCTGGTCGATTTTTTTCCAATGCCTTCTGTTCTATGTAGCCCGTTGCGCTAACGTTTTTCAGTGCTTTCTCTTTTAAATCAGTATTAATATTCCCCTTCGATTGTTCCTTCTTTCTAGGTTTCATTCACTCAACGCAGCAAAATCGTGTCCAATAGATTCCCTTCTCATTTTTAACTTCCATCATTGATTGTAAAGCAATAAAACTACGAGTATAGTTATCTATTATTAATAAAGCTCAGTTGCATATAGTATGTTAGACGTAGATAAAATGACTAAATTTTGTTGATGATTTATAAAACACCGGTGGCAATTAAAAGTTTTAACAAGTCTCCTATCAGTGTTCATCGCCTTAATACGAGATCAGTGATGTGGATTCCAAATAAGTTACGAAAATGTGAAACCAATAGTGCCATCCACTGTAAATAGGCTTCACTCATGGCTCTTGGTGCGTAACAGGATATTTTGAGTGCCCCTCGTGCACCTTTACGAGGTTTCTCTAAGCCCCAATGACGAAAGTGCATAGTGAATTATACTTTTTCAAAGTTCAAACTTTGGGAGTTCCGGAGAGAAAAATCAAAATAATCTTCAAAGGTAATTATCTTAAGCTGGAGGTTCTAGACAGTATAGGTCACAAGCATGCGTTAAAAATAGTATCTTGTAACATCCCGGGCTGTTATGTTTATGGTACATAAATTTAATAGGAGCATTGGGATTATTTCTATGATTTTTAAACCAGCTATAATAATTATAAAGCACGGTGGCTTAAATACAGGATGAGCAACTCTATTTAGATTTACAACTGCAGAATTTGTTGTGATGTTCTTACAATTGTATGTAATATAAAGACTTTCAATTCGTAATAATATTGTAGCCTTAACAGCAATTCTCTATGTAAGAACTAATTCCAGGAGTAATATTCTGGGTACTTTCTAAGTTTATTAAAATCACTTGTTAGACTTCTGCACTTTATTTATTAAACTGATTGTGAATTTGGCACTCAGGGCCTATTTCAAGGTTTCAACCTAGAAATTGGCACTTTCAATTAATTGATTTCAATTCTGCTGAATGACAGCAATTCTCTTATTTAACGCGATACCTAACAATTTTTTACACACAAACACTCTCCCTTCTTTATCATTTTAATATTGTTGATATATTATGCCATATTCTGAGTGAAATTACAAGAATAAATCTTTACCTTTTTATTAAAATATAGTCAAAAGGCGGAAGTAAACCAAAGAAAATGTCCCCAATAATTGTAAAAATTCCAACGCGACTGAGAATAAGTATTTTTAGCATTGATTTATAGGCACACATATATTTTACTCTCCCAATGATACATAAATATAAAAGTGCCAGTAAACTAATAACATAGGATTTACTGATATTTCATTTATGTTTCAAAGAAAACACAAATGAAAAATATATGATTTTATGTTACCTCGTCAAAAATGATTATACTTTCGCCAAACACCAAAAAAAAGACGCAATCTTAATTAAGAACGTGATTCTAATTATCTTATTTGTCAGTTGTTTGAACCGTAACATGGAAATGAGCTACTTAGCTAGTGATCCCAATTTCTGCACATGCGAATATGACTAACCCTGCTCGCAGTACGAAAAACTTCCGCCGTCGTAATTTCGACCTCATTCACAGTTGATTAATGTGCGGCGCTTAATACTTTTAGGCCATCCGCTCGAACCAAGAGTCAAAGAAATGTACTTTTTCCCTCTATTTCGAGAGTCAAAATGGTTTAATTAACACGCACTGAAGCGGAGAAAATGGGCAAAATGATTTATTGCGAGCGGCGAGAATCGTGCGTATTAAAGTGGAATCGGAATTAATGCGTCTCGGTTCGATGCCGTCTCAACCTCGCCACTCTTGCTCTCACGTTATGCCGGTGCAAGAAAGCACTCTGCGGTGACAATAACTTTCGGAGGATCGCTGGAACGGAAAACTGAAAAAGAACTGCCCAGCGGTCACGTCTCCTACTCAACCCTCCCCCCTCCCGGGACGGGTGTGGATGCACCACTTGGCTCTTTCGCTCTCGAGATTGCTCGTACCAGACACACACGAATGCACAGACACACACACACGAGAAAGGACACAAGCTTGCCCAACCTAACCGGGTCCAAAGGGTCGAGAACTGCTACTGCCACCGCCCGCTTCACAGTTAACTCATCCCAAAACTCCGTAGTTATCGAAGCGCGTGAACCGCCAGTTGGTCATGGAGTTGGCGAGTGATTGGGCGAAAGGTAGGAGGGCCGGAGAAGGTCCCTAAAGAAGGGATAAGGGATAGGGGAACCGAGGGCATTCTTTTCGGGCCTTGTCCCGTGGGAAAGCGAAGGTAAAGGCAGGGGGATGTATGCGAAAGAAGTGAATGGATAGAGCCAGGGAGGGGAACAGGAACAAGGGTTGTGGAAAGGACCAGAGACCGGAAAAGGCCGGGGATTTCCAGGGTTTCTGGGTCCGTGGGACAAACTGCGACAGGGTTTGTGGGAGGATAAGGGTGCGAGAGTGCCGAGTGAGGTCGAGAGCCGATAGTTGCCACTTTGTGGAGGCTTTCTCTGGGTGAGACGGTTTGAGAGGCAAAGAAGGGTGATGGGAGGGTGGAAGAAGAGGGAGAAGATGAAGTAAATGGTGTGGTGGGCACGGATATCTTCGAAAATGAAGTGTTACTTAAATCACTATGCATCATCATTGCCTCTACGGCTTCATATTGGCAATGGCTTTTGAAACCTTTTGGGAGTCCTAGAAGAAGGAGGAAAATATGCCATAGCACACCAATTTCTGTGCCGTCCTTGACGTATATATTATTTTATCCGAAGTTTTTCACAAAAAAATTTCAAATTGTTGGATTTGGAAATATAAAAGTTGTTTTTCTTCATTAACACATGCATATCTAATCAGCCTTAAATATTATTTAATTCTAAGAAAACTAGATATATTTATCTTCAATGAAGTAACAAAATAGAATTAGATGTTTTCATCAAAATGAGTAACAGTCACTGAAAATTTTGGAACACAATTACTTTTACAAAAATTACAATTACTACAATTGTAATTTTTGTATTTATTGTCAAAAGTCTTAAAAATATTGTTAAAATGCTATTCTCAATCATAAGAGAGTCTATATATAAAATATATATATCTTGATGAATACCATGATACACATTTTACTATAATAATTTATCTATTTACAAAAATCTACCTGTTTAATTTAAGAGAGAGTAATATATGAACACTTACTATACCTGAGAATAAATTGTCTCATTGCTTTTAGTAAAATATAGTATACAGGCTCTTGAAAAATCATAAAGTCATCACCAAGATCGTTTGTTATCAATAAAATCTAGAGTTGAACGACTTTTCAGACTGAAGTATAAATAGTGGAAAACCTTAAGGTTATTTTAATATATTTTATTTTAAATACTTATTACCAGTTTATAAATATATTTTGTGCTAAGCCTAAGATAGGTGAAATATGAATATGTTTGCATTAAAATAGAACTTGTCACTAGGAAAAATACAATTATAACAATGTCCATATTAATTAGGGAAATACTTCGTTAGCTGGAATAAATCGGTGTAAATAGTATAAGTATTTCACAAATGTTTTAATGATTAAAATCTTAAGAATAGCTTAATAATTATATTTTAATCGAACGATGAATTTCAAAGGCATGGACAACACATATCCTTGAATCAGCACGTCTAATTGGAAGTCTGAGAGAATAGTATTTTTTCATTTTTCTTCTTTTTCCAACGCGCGAGAAAAAACTTGGTGGGTGATTGATGGAAGCCATCTCATGAGTAATAAAAAGTGACACTTCAAATTTTCTTGGTGTATTCACTATATCTGCGCGACCGCAACACCACATTAGTTATATGAGATAATGTTTTCGATAGCTCTGTTTACCCTAAGGAGTACGACGAACGATACAAGGTAAAAAAGCCCGAGCTGAGCCGAGCAAACACGTAAGCATCCATAGGACCGCGCAGCAACCCACACACCTGCGTCGTTTCACGGGGCCCAACGCAAACAAAGTGACACGCACATGCGTCATTGTGGGAATATGAGTGGATAGGCGGAAAGGGGATTATTTTGGGCAAAAGGGACATCGAATGAATCAAGACAGTAGGGTTTGGAGGGCTCAAAAGTGGGCGGACTGAGAAGAACCCCCAACATCACTACGAGAAAATGTGAGAGCTTTCGTAGAGGGAAGAAAGAGACTTACCCGATGAGGTATCGGTTGAGAAGGGAAAGAGTTTGTGAGGACAGAGGATCCGGCGTAAGAAAGTTTGAGTTGACAGTTTGCCAGATCGTACTTTAGGCAAAAAAATTGAGTGTAAAACGTCATTTCTGTATCCATCGCACCAATTTTTACCAAACGTAATCCTGTCTTTGGATATCAAGAGAACAAAACTCTTGAACGATGGGTCCTGAAGGGAAAACATTCATTAGAAAATCGCTAAAGAAAAATAATATCTCCTTAAACTGATCGCTTTTTACAACTTGAAGTTAAACGTGAGCCTTTTTTTATACTATCCCGTGGCCTACCGCGAAATACAGAAGACTCATATTTCTAATAAGGAATCATGTATTTAAGGACGAGTATACGTTTAATAGTATTGAAATGAATTTTTGAGTTGACCTATGTCTGTGAAAAGGTGATTCAGTGACGTCAAACATTTGTTCACTTCACAAAAATACGCTATAATAGCGAAAATTTTTCAAGACGTTTTTAAAAAACGATGTAATAACATATTATATTAATTTATATGTACATTTAAAACCGTTGTAGTAGTAAATACTGATTTCAGCAGAATAATTTGGCATAGAAACAATATTCATTCTTAATGGTGAAATATTACAGCCGTATGCTCTAGAGCTACCTATATCCCGAAATAAGTTTCAAAGTTGTTAATTTGTCACTCTGTTTTTTACCCTGCCACTTTACTACTAGTTTGGTAAAACACAATCAAGGACTTGTGCTAATATATCCATCAAGCATCGATTGAAGAAGTTAAGAAGACAAGAGCGATGTCTTTAATGAAGAACCAGAGAGGGTCGTTAAGAGAGGATGAGGCGGAGGCGTACCAGACTGAGGATCGAAAGACGACTACGAGAATTCGCATATCCCCGCATCCTTTCTCTCTCATTCTCGGTGAGCAGGTTTAACTGAATCCTCCACTCGTGGAAGCCAGGCACTCAACAGTCCCAATACCATTCCGACAATTCTGGGCATGGGAATTTCGTGAGGGTGGATAAGACTAAGGGCTTCGGGATCCGTACGTAAGGAAGGTGACGGGGAAGTGGGATAGGGTGGGGTAAAAGAAGGAATGGCATGGGTAGTGTGTGTATGTATATGTATACACACATTTTTGTGTGCATATATATGTATGTATATATATATATATATATATATATATATATATATATATATATATACAAATGTAAGTATATATTTACGTATATATGTGCGAAATGGGGAGGTGGGAGATGACTCTGATTTGCCGCGGTAATGAAAGGAAAGGCGAAGAGAAGAGTGAGGGGAACACTCAAAAGGATGCGTGGGACCGAGTTTGAGGCGCGAACGCAAACAGCGAAGCAGGACCGAGATAAAGGAGAGAAGAGTGAATGGAGAAGCGAAAGGGACGACGGAGGGTTGAATGGTCTTATCTCCTACACCCATCCCCACCCTACCCTCGCATGCATCGCGCGCACCCCCGCCCTCAAATTCATCCACCGCCCTCTTTTACTCCTCTCTTTCGTCGGGTCACGTGGTCCCTCTCGTCAAAATCCTTCTCCGGGTGCCAGCCTTTTTTTCCGACTCAGTCTCTGGACAATTCAATACGCTTTGCCATCGAAAATCACATTTCCGCAGCGGGATCTGTGAGTTTGTGTATCTGAGAGGTGTTTCATTTCCGAAGAAACTCAGAAGCGTCGCTGTGAGCAGTACAAGTGGAGGCTGTAAATGCGCTACGTATGAGTACTGCCACAGGAAAAAATGTATGTCTCCATCTAAGGAGGAAGGGAGTAAAATGGGAGTGGGGAGTTAACTATTGGCTTCTAATTACATAAAAGTAACATGTACGTTTACGTAAAATTCTGCGTTATTTATTTTTTGAGAGTACTACCAGGACAAGTAACGTTTTAAGGTATTATTTTCTACTCAATGTATGGCTATTGATTCATTATTCAAGCATTCTGTTTAAAAAATTAAACAATTCCATTTAAATGGTTATTATGTATAACCTCTAGAAAATATTTGTAGAGTTACCTCCAAAAAAATATATGAAAATCTATTCATTGTTTCCGAACATTCGCCTCATCAAGTTAAGTCATAAGTGAACACAAATAAATCCCTCATAGAACAATAGAAAATATAGTTCTTAAAAGTATTTCACAGAAATAATAACAAATAATCACTACGTTACTATTAAGAACGAATGGTAAATTATCTATCTAAATATATTGATGAAGAACACTTGAGCCTATGATGGCACTCATATTTAAAAAATGCCAAATAAAGATTGAACTAGGCGCAAATATTGTTGGAAATCAGATCCAATACAAAGAAATTATAGGTAGCAAATATGATTAGAGAAATATTTTCACCCAAAAAATATATGACCATAGATTCTCTCGTTTTCTTTAGGCCTAAGAAGAATGTTGCTATATATTTGTTCAGTGCTCTTTTGTGAACTCATAGCTTGAAATAGGAATCTTAATATGGATGCATACAAAGTGAAATGGCATTTATTTTTGCCAAAATTCCAGGCTAAATATTTATCTGCTTTTGCCTGAGCCCAAAGACATAAGGTGCAAAATTTTCCAGCTACTGATAAAAAATATCAGTAGTTGGAAATATAAAAGCAATAAAATAAAATCCCAGAATAGGATCGATTTTGAATGTATACGTATTCTACATTTCATACTTAATTCAGACTATTGTTTAATTTTATTAGGGAAATGAATGGTGGATTTTAAGCCTATAAGATAAGGTTAATGGATTTTGTCTTCTAATAAGTTTCAAGATTCTGGGTCCTTTGGTACAGAGTCACGCAAATTAAAATGTGCCCAAAATAATCCAAAAGAAGGCTTTCAATTACTCTTCCCGCAATTTTGAAATCCATATGGCTCGTTTCGGTGTTACATCAAATTTATGACATTGACTCTGAGGCTATGAACAAGCAAAACCCTCCCCACACCCACCAGGGGCGTTTAAAAGGAGCTCGTAAATTAGGACATCAACCTAGATATTCCATCTTCCCGCCCTCTGTGCACGTTTTCCCTCGTCTTATCGTTTCTTCCCGTCTCCCCTACCATCTCTCCGCACACCCCATCCTTCCTTTCAGTGTCTCTCATTTTCAACCTCTGGCCGCATTCTTAAAACCCATCTTCTCCCGCCCCCCAACCTCCGTTGCCCCAACTCCACCCACCTCATTCTTCCCATTTTCTTCTCTCTGCTCTTCTAATTATTCATTTGTAAAGCGAGAACGGCGACACTGCGGCGAGAATAACAACTATTTCAGCATGAGGGAGTAATGAAGCCATTTGTCGCCGCTCTTCGCCCGTTGACAGCACCCCCTCTGCCCCGCCTTCCCATTCCCACCCTTCCATCCAAACCCCATCTTCCCTCCTTCTCCTTCTATTCACCCCCTTTCCTCCTCCTTCCCCCCCACTTTCCCCCTCCCTCTCTGTCTCACTCTCTCTCCCACCCACGTCTCCGCTCTCTGCCCCATAAAGCAAACTCTGTGCCCTACCCTGTCGTCGCCGCGAAATCTCCCACTTTCCTCTTTTTCCCCCTCCTCATCCGCGGTCTCCATTCGTCCCCAACTCCAACCTCTCTTTACCATCAACCCATTTTCCGGTCTCCTTGCGAGCTTTCCTTCCTTCCTTCCTTCCATCGACCGGCACTGCCAAATTAGCAATACCTTTTACCCCTCGTTCGCTTGGTCAACGCTGAGCTCGGTGGTATATGTATATTTTTACTTTTTCTTTCACTCTTTCGTTAGGCGTGATCAGCATTTATCGTCGGCGAGTGGATCGGTGACGCTCCCTCCGCTTGACCAGTGAAATAAAATCACTATCCCGAATCGCTCAAATGGACGATGCCCCACACTATTTTACGTGGCGACAAATCAAATGAATTTAATTGGAAAATTGTATGGAGATTTTTTATAAAAAATGTTCATATTTTTTCCTGTAATAATTTCTAATCCTTGCACGTAAGTTTTTTTTTGGAGATTTGCATAGTTTTACGTAGTTCACAATAATTAAATAATTTGCATTATTCTTACCGTCGCTATTGCTTTTATTCTTCACTAATTGTATCCCTTAAAAACCGCCTAAATTCAGTTCGGCTCATTTATTGACCCATTATGATTGACCGTTTTTATTATTGTGAGAATAGAACAAAGTTAATCTCCCAATTTATTTTCTTCCAAACAGATGTAATGGAAAAGTCATCATTTCAATAGAATTAAATTATCACTTTATCTATTATGCTAATCCTTATTTCTAAGGTGTTTTTCTATGTAATTCATTTGTTCATAGATAATTATATTTTACGCATTCAATAGCTCTTATCATGATTCAGTCCAGATTACCAGACCCAGGTCTGGTAATCTGGACTGGATCTGCTTATGATGTTTCGCCATCGAAAATATTTAACATCTCATTCAGATTAATATCTATGTATCATTAAGTTAAGCAGATTCAGAGATTAACCTGTTAAGTATTCTTTACATTTGAAATA
>CM073772.1:59478157-59560865 GCA_037158775.1 Hetaerina titia
AGGCTAGTGGACGGTGTTTGGCTTTTGACAGGAAATTTCGTAGGCATAAATTGGAATGATTTCCGTGAATGCCTTCACGTTAATCCTAATGTTTGTTTTTACATGACAGGTCTTTCTGGGAATCTAAAAACGGCACGGAATTGAAAACCAAACTAAATATATGAATTTCACTTATAAGTTGTAGCGTCACTTATCGAATCAACTTTCAATTTTTTTCCTGTAGCTCGATATCTCAAATTGAAAACTTGAATGTAGTATACAATACCTTAAGCGAAAAAGGCGAAACAATCGTCACCTAATTAGGTAATCTACCAGTTAAGGTGGGTTTTTGGATGGACACAGCTATCTAATAAATATTTTGTAACTCCAAACGAAATCCAATCCAGCAACCTGCTCTACATCAGGTCTTTCTTCATCGCTGTGTACTTCGTCACCTAATACTTAAGCAAATATACTTTTAAACACGTCAAATCCATTAAAATAGGGAAATAAATTAGTTTTCAGCTAATTTGCAAAATAATGAAAATCCAGCGGCCTCTATTACACGCCTGCAGAAATAGTGTGAATAAAATGTATAAAAAACTATTTGAAACCAATTTTTGCATGTGACCTTGTGCTCCAGATTTGACAAATTACATCACTGCTCTGTTTGTGGATATTTCCATTTCTCCATGGGCCCAATTGTACATTTTTTGCAATTGTGTATGGAATTTTGTACAGTTTTTGCCATACTGTGCATCAGACCATGTGATATTTTGCGTCCCATTTTCCAAATTCTTTTCTCCAAATACATCCTCAATAAAAATAAAGTTTTAAAAATAAATTTCATTTATTTTTAGGGGACTTTTTAAGTTTTTAACCCAGTCTCAAGTTTTTGCTAGCTATACCTGCCTCGCCTTACGCATTAAATATGGAATTTTATTTAAATCATTGAGAGTCGTGCATTTAAACTTAATAGGACAGATTTAAGAGCAAACTCTATCCTTTCTGGCTAGCAGCATGTAACTATGAATTACAAGCGAGCCAATCGTGGAAGTGGGAATTCTGAAAGAGGAAAGTATGTACTGCAGCCCCAAATGGTTGCGGGGTGACAATGAGGTACAGTAGCATATGCGTACAAATACGTATTGGAAACCAAATGAAGACAATATGTATATTTTGATTTTCAAGAAGAAAATATGCCGCTTTTTTTCAAATCGAAAATGAAAAAATATGTAATAAACCCTTCCAATACGTCATAAGCACTTTTATTCATGTCGTATGGTGAGGAAGGGGACTAAAAGATTTTGTAATATGTCACACAAACATAATGAACTAACCGGTTTCAATGTCAAAGCATCACCATTATGATGATAATATATCTAGCTCCTCTAGAACCTTGTTTTAAAAGGTCATGAGTGCGGGAAGGTGGTAGAGATTTTAAAGGTTACAGAGGGAAAATACTTTGTGGCGAGGATGAGAATCACTCAGACGATAGCAGTTTACAGAGGATGCGCATTGAACCGCAAGCGATATACGTTCACATACCTGGAATCAGTTGGGGGCAAGGGCAAAGGTAAATTTTTCAGAGGGGACAGGTGTGAAGGTACAATAACATTAAACAATCTACTGACAAGAGACCTTTTCACAATGAGAACACACCCTCTCAATGAGAAATTTTCAACTTTCTAAATAATCCAGATAAGTTTCTCTGCCTCATAAATGTAAAATATATTTCATAAAAACCATATGAGCGGAAATTCTCAAATATTATACAAAGTTAAAAACGTTTTGGGCAGAGTATGGAAACCATGTTAAATAATATAACAGTATTTTTTTTAAATTTCCTGCCAGTCCGCTGAATATGAAAGGAATTAAAATATAGGATATACTATGCTTAAGTAGATAAAACCCATTCATTACCCAAATTGCCACGCATAACCCACGAGTTTGCCTTCAATACACTTTACAAGGATATTACAAAAGCCTGAATCACACATTTCTCCGCGATTAGAAATGTTCTTTAATAAGGTAAATGCTGAAACGGCAATTTTCTGCCTTCTGCGTTGAACACCGTTTCTTTATGTTTCGGTTTCAGAGGTTTTAGCATCGCCTGCACCAACCTCTTTCCTCGAAATAAGTTATTTTAACTTGTCAACCGACCTACAACGTAGATATTCATGATTGCACTGTTAAGACGCTTACTCATCTTCTAGGCTCAAGTCCAGAACACATGAAACCTTACGCAAAAGGTTTACAATACATAAACTACATAGCCGTTCTAAACCATCTCTTTTTACCTATGTTCCCCACTTATCTCTTTCGCCCAACCCCCAGCACACGCATAAGAGTTTTCCCTCACATAAGAATATCCCTCCTCTGACCCTTCCTCTACTGCCCGCCTTCGCCCACATCCCTAAAAACCCTTTTTCCTCCACCTCGCCTTTCCCATCCTCCTCTCTACCTCACCCGGCCATCCCAAGCCTACCTTCTCGGCTCAGCGATCTGCGTACACCGAAGCTTTCCATTTGGCTCAACATATGCTCCAGCGTTTCCTGCAGTCCCAACGGTGTGCAGGAACACATTTTTTCATAAATCTCACTTCCGATTTTTTTGCCCTCGGGTCGGGAAAATAGACGGCCGGTTTTCTATAATTACACGTACGGTGACGTGAGGGAGGAGGAATTTGAGCCAGCACTTCGCCAAACTCGGTGTTCAGACGACGACGACGGCGATTTCTGTTTTCTTTGATGATTACTGAAAGGGTACCCTGAGCGCTCTCATTGGGATGACACGGTTTGTGAATGCCAATCGTCGATGCGTAATAATTTTTTAATATGCGTTTACTTATTATTAATTTTTGTAGCTCATAGCGTAAATCAAATTAAAAAATATAATAACAAAGTTAATTAATGAAGCTTCTAGGCAATACCTAAAACAACACAATATTCTCGATGAATTACATAATCACTACTAAGTGATATTTGACCAATGATCTGCAAAGTATTGAACCCAGTCAAGTAGTGGTTGTAGTTTTAGGAAAGGTGACCAACACCTAACGTTATTAAGGATGAATGGGAAAAGAAGAAGTGTGGAGAGAGGCCCGGAGGTGGCATTAGTCTACTCTTGGCGAAAGGGATCCACAGTTTAACGTCCCACCAACATACTAATTCAAAGAGCTCTCCACAAAGTACCTCAAGTAGGTATCGGGATACACTGAAAAATATGTCGCCTCCAGAAATCGAACCCGGGATCTCTCAGTGGGCAGCCAGTGCGTTAGCCACCGCATCATTCAGAACCTCCAAAAGAGTCTTCTTGACCGGAAGTTGAACCATAGATCTTCGACTTAGAAGGTCGATCCTCTTAATTGCTTGAGATTTTGAGAGAATTTAATTTACAATGAAATTTACGGGGAGTTTATGCAACCAACTGCCCCGATTTTATATGTCTTCCTATTCATTTTCCTTATATCACTTCCCGAGTGAATGAATAACGTCCACTCTTTGGCGGAAATTCGTGTTTGAATGTGTGTAATGTATGTGTTTTTATATGTATATGTGTGTATATATATATATACAAAAACATACATAAACATACATCACACACACTTTTACATATGCATACCATACACTTTACATATTATATACAAGTATATACGGGTCGCCGTAGTCCAGGGGGTAGAGCGTTGGACTAGGGGGTCTCGGGTTCGATTCCCGGGCAAGGTCTGCACTCTGAGTACCTACAGATCCACCCAAGCTATGCGATTTTTCGGGTATCAGATCTTCCCGGGAAACCATTACCGGGACAAGGAAAGGAACTGACCCCCGTACCCTGATGCGTGAATATTCACATCCGTCGGGCTTAGTACTGGGTGAACTCTACCATCACCTACCCAACCGACATTCGGGTTGATTACTGTGTTTATAAATATATATAATGTATAATTGTACATATATATATACATATATATATATATGTACAATTATACATTATATATATTTATAAATATATATATATATATACATAAACCCTAAACACAGTATTCAACCCGAAGGCCGGTTTGGTAGGTGATGGTAGAGTTCACCCAGTACTAAGTCCGACAGCGTGTGAAATTCACACATCAGGGTAGTAGGGCCAGTTCCTTTCCCTGTGCCGGTTATGGTTTCCCAGGAATCTGGTACCCGAGAAATCGTACAGCTTGGGTGGAGCTGCAGATGCCCAGAGTGGCTTACCTGGGATTCGAACCCCGGCCCTCCGGTCAGTAGTCCAACGCTCTATCCCCTGGACTACCTCGACCCAAATATTTTTATTTATATATTTTCATATATTTTTTATAATTACCGAGAAAAACAAGGTATATATAAAATGCTTAACAAATAATATTGTAGTGATAAATTATAAAACAATGAATTCATTAAAATTAACAATTATTTGAGAAATGCCTGGAAACCTTCTGGTTAAGTAAGATTCACCACTTATTCTTAAAAATAAATTATGACCCTTCAGATGGTACTTTTTAGACACACATACTTTATACCAAAGAATCGCATCACAGCAATATAGAGTAACTCTCACCAAACATAAATATTCTCATAAAAATGCAAATAAAATACTTCAGCTAATTTTTCCTCAATTGGAAGACTCATTTAATTATTTATTTTAGGTTTTCAAATAGACCTTTACAGACTTTTATCACAATTAATTGTTAGTATAATGCAACAATTTCAGAGAGTAAAAATCATTCGCCTTGACCGGGATTCGAACCCGGATCCCTCGATATCCGGCCGAGTGCTTTAACCATTTAAGCTACCGAGACGTCCGAGACGATGAGTGTAAGAGGACGTCTCGGTAGCTCAAATGGTTAAAGCACTCGGCCGGATATCGAGGGATCCGGGTTCAAATCCCGATCAAGGCGAACGATTTTTACTCTCTGAAATTGTTGCACTATAATACACACATAGCGGATGACTCCGTTAATAGTTACTGTTGCGGCATCTCCCGCAGTTTCTCGTAATTGTTAGTAATTGGGATAATATTTTATATATTTGTTATTTTGGAAAATATGAGTTTTCCCATCGTTTGCTTATGCGTAATGTTTCTTCAAGATGCAAAGTGAAATTGAGATAATAATCAAAACCGGAATTACATATAAAACAAATACGACAATATGAACAGCAAATTTCCGACTCTCCGAAATCACTTATAATGATAAGATCAATATTTAAACACTAAAGACATTTCTTTCATAAATTGGTCTAAACTGGTTTTGCAGATGCAAAGTAGAGATAAAATATGTTCACAATTGGCGCCAGCACGCAAGAACACTTAAAGGAAATTTTTTTTTTATGCACAACGGTATCAAATAGATCCAAATTTGAAGGAAAGCTGCTTGAAAATTTGGACTCAGCAAGACTGCGGTATAAGTACGTGAATCTTGAGTATCTCTTCAGTATAAATTTTGAACTTCACCTTGCAAAGCCAATAATGTCATTGCATATTGGAGAGATAATTTCCATCATATGAATTCGACTTTTACCACAGAGATAATAATGTTAATTTATCTATATATCATTCGTATATGCAAAGAAGATTATAGAAAAAAAAGATTCAAACAAAGACAAAATAAATTTTCAGTAATAAGTTAAGATTTATAAAATTCATACCAATTACTGAAATTCCTACTTTATTAACCAAATAAATCTCACTAGAAATTCAGAATAAATATTGTCTTGGCGATATTTTCAGGAATATCTCGCCGTAAAAAAATATCCAATATCATTCAATTTTTCTGAAACTCTAAAAAATATTTATGTAGGAGTTCTGGAAATGCTCTCTCGGAACCTTGTATTCTTTTTACTCTGCGGGTCGTTTCGTTTCTAATATATACACAGATTTAAACCGACGCATAAAACAACAATAATAATAGGTCATTTATGAGATTTCCAAATGTTTGTAAAACTCTCCAATGGTACTTCCTTGTTAAATCATGTCACAATCTAATACGCCTTGTTTGTTTTATCTGAGCAGACAGGATCAAGTCCGCTCTAGTAATATTCCTGAGAGGTTCCTTGTGAGTCAAAGGGATGAGGATCTTTTCCGCTAAATATAACACTCTAGGGCCATTATTTACAGCTCTAAGTGAAAGACGGTGACCGGGAGAGAAACACACTCGAAATTTAAGGTTTCGGGACCGGAAGGGAAAAAAAAAGTAATTTCAAAACTCGACACCGGCCCACAGGTTTCCTTTCTCTCTCTTTCTCCCTCCAAGAATGCAAAGATTACAAGAAGTTTGAGAAGAAAAACTTTGCGAAAGTTAGTCCATTTGGCCGAGGAAAAATATTGTTTCAAACTCGCCCCCCCACTGAAAAGACGTTACGACAGACGGACAAACTCAATTCACTTAACCATCATTTCTCCGATCTCTATTCTTCCTCGATACACTCGCTCTTTCTCGGTTCTCATACCATTCTCGTAATCATTGTCATTCTACTTTACAACTGACGTGCAAGATTCTTTCAATATTTCAATCCTACTATTCCTCTATACAAACCTTCCCTAACCAAGTCTCCATCTTTTAACCCCTGACCGGCTCAGGAACGACTTTATCGCGACTCTCTTCATGACACTGGAATGCAAATCTCACAACCCCGATCACGGTCTCGAGAACGAATTATACAGTTTTTCTGCAATGCAGCCATCTAGCGCAGATGATATTAATCGACTTTTGCGTCACCGTAAGTCTTTCCCACTGAATGAAATCGATGCATTGAGCCTTATTTTTAGGAATCGCATAAAAGTAACATCAAGTAGAAAATACCAGGCGCATCTATTACAAAAATTAAAATCATGTGTGATATAATTATTGAAAAAACAATACCGTAACTTAGCATTAAACGAAAAAATGTTATGTTTCACCGAGAATACACGTTCAAGAAAAAATGAAAAAAAACCTATTCTCCTAATAGGTGAATAATGAAAGGAATAGCTCCCAATCAATTTTCTGTTTATTAATTAATTATCAGACAGTATTTTTTTGCGTCAGGATCATAGTTCGTCGATCATAAGTAAGGGAAAATTAATTGTGAATGAAACCTTGGGTTAAAATATTTGTTTTTGCTCAAAAATATGACAAAAAGGCATTGCAGTTATGGTTCAACCTTTACATCAACCAGAATAATGTTTGTTTTCAGGAAAAAATTAAAGATTTTACAAATGAATTTTTAGTCACCCAAAGAAGTATATTAAAACATGAGCCCAATAAGGAATTCTATATTTAGTTGGTTTTTCCATCTTTAGTGAAACTGTCACATACAGCCACGAAGTTTAGGTGTTTAACAATGAATAATGTAACTGTATAAAAGAACTTCTTATCTTAATTACGATAAATATACTCCAAGCAGACTATCGCTTCTCCGTATTGCAAAGCAAATATTTTTTCATTAAAACGGCGACGTGGAACTTAAACACCGCCTTTAACTAAGCGAATTAAGAATGGAATCAGCTTAATACGAAAAGAAAGTAAGTAACTCTCAAAGAGGTAAAATAAATCAAGAGTTGATTAAAGAGGGAGTTAAAATGAGTCCTTGAACAACTTCAAGTAACGAGTCTATGGGAGTTCTAAAGGAGCCCTGTGTTGCCAAACTTAATTCTGCTGATATTTGAAAAATGGTTATTTATCCTCCATTCCTATGATCTTTGTAGGTAAAACAAACTAAATGCCAATATTTGAAATGTGAGATACTTCATTTTTACTCCACCTAAATACTTATTCACCATGAAGCCGTAGACGATTTAACGCTTGCGTTAAAGTTCCCTAGAAAACTTTATCCATAGTTAATTGGTACGAGGAAAATAATTCTCGAGTAATTAAGAACTCACCCTCCAAAGAAATGCACTGCGGTTTCAGAAGTCAATAAAGTCGTGCTCATTATTTTTAAGGGAGTAAAAACTTCATGAGTGCATCAAACATTGAATATGAGTCATTTATTTTGCTGGGGCCAAATAAAGAAACCTAATGGTTATTTCAGTTTCCGGAAACATGTGTCGTAAAGCGTTATATCAGGTTAAAAAGCTCATTTAGTTAACGTTTAATCAATTTGGGAGCATCAATTGAAGCAATTCCCTCAAAAGATACATTTAATTTAAGCTAGAAAATAAATTTTCATCCGAGCTTCTATTTCAATACAAAGCGTTTAATATTTTGATTTTCTTCGTACAGTGAGGAAATATTTGCCACATCTAGTTGCCCATTCAACATTTTCTGCTTCTTATCACTAAAAATTATACATTAAAATTCCCGCAAATTTACTGAATCACAAAGCCAAGCACCTATGCCGAATTTTGCAGCAAGTTTAACTTCCTTTAGGATTTTTTCCGATTTCGGATTGGTTAGGAAAGTCTTCAGGAAATCGTCAATCTTTATTAATATAAGCTTGGTTTCAAGCAGCCCTTCTAAAAAAATACTGAAATTAATTTAGGTAATTGTTGACCACATGTTGGTGTCTTGTGATATTATTAACATGCCTACTATTCAAAAATATATTATAATCATATAAAATAGAATTTTGTTTGTTGCATGAAGTATAAGCTAATATTTTCATACAGTTGCAACTAAGACAAAGAAATGTTCATTATAACTAACATTATGCAATACATTTTATTCTTATTTGAGTTTGAGGTCCGGAAATCTTTGAATAAAATCAATACGTCATAACTTTTTTCTATCTATTTTTGATACACATTTAAAATTTATTTTTCAGATTTCAATTAAGCATGTATGTAAAAATTATATGAATAGATACAGAAACTTTTCAATTAGAGTGCATCAGGTAACTCTAACTAATTGCCGCGAATATTCTCTCTAAAAAAAATTTCACAGTGCAAACTCGTGACTTCTTTGTTACCAGATTTCGACTTTTTTTACCAGAATAAATAACTGAATTATACCATAACTCATTAAGGTGGTTTGATCGTTGTTGAAGAAATCCTTTGCACAATATTCATCTTAATTTTTATAATAAACTCGTTAAAATGGAACATTATTGAAATGGAATTACTCTAAATAAATCATTTATACATTTCCTACAGAATGAGAAGAAGTGAGTAGAATATATTTTTCCTTTAAATGAAAATTTATTTTCCCGTCAGCCGAGAAATCCGCATAAATAAAATATTTTTAGTATTTCCATCATCACTATGCAATTAATATTATATCATTACTATAGAATCGGGAAAACAAAATGAATAATTGAATAAAATGTATCAAATTCTAGTACGCAAATGCCTGTTTTTTCCTTTGAGTTCGTCCTCTCTATCTATATTCGCTGAAGAGCAAACTTGTATTATGACCAGGTGAAAACTTTGGAACGGTTCGATCATTAACACTTTTTATTCCAAACAGAGAAACACATGCTCCTTTTTCCTATCTACGAGTACTGTGAGAACTTATTGCAACGTTTATGCGAAAAAATCAAACAAAAGCGGCCGCATTTGGCTAAGAAGAAAATGTTGTTTCATCAAGACAATGCACCAGCTCACAAATCTGTTATTTCAATTGGCAAAATTCATGAATTACAGTTTTAATTGCTACCTCATACGCCCTCTTCACCAGATTTAGCCCCTTCGCATTATCTTCTGTTCACAAACTTGAAAAAATGGCTCGGGGGTCAAAGATTTCCCAACCGAGAAGAAATGATATCGGCAGTTAACGGCTATTTTGAGGAGGAAGACAGTTCTTATTATAAGAAGGATATTGAACTTATTGAACATCGCTGGGAAAAGTGTATTGAGCTGATGGAAGATTATCTTGCAAAATAAACACTTGTTTTCCAAAATGTGTGTGTTTTCCTTGTTGGGTCGTATACTTCTGGGATTTCCCACGTACGATAAAGCTTTACACGTTGAAAATTCTTTCGATCTCTTTTTAGAAATGTCCCTACATTTTCCCCGAAATCAGAAAATAGAATTTTTTTGTTAATAATTCAGTTCAGGCGCTGTACCACCATTCTTTTAAACAAGTGTATATCATTCGTGTTGATTGCTAGTATGAGTAGCTATATGCTTCCTGTGGAATCCATATGATTTTACAGATTCAGAAAATAACATAGAACGGTTACATAAACATACTGAATTACAATTCCAAATGAATCAATAACGAAGGGAATAAAACTATAGTTAGAGGAGTAACTTAACGATTAGAATAGATCTCCTTATTCATAGGTAAAAATATCACCTACAATTCTTGTTAGCTTACGTTTTTAACAACGTCTATATGAGCTCATAAGATTATATAAACTTGCTTCTTAACCAAACTGAAATCAATCAAAAATATGAATTTTGACAACACTTCAACATAAAATAATAACAGTTTTTAAAATATTAGGCAAATAATTGGATTTAAGAGATCCAATGGCTATAAATACAATATTTGAACAATGAAGTACAAAGAGATGAAGAGGGGGACCTGATGTAGATTAGGTTGCTGGATTGGGTTTTGTTCGGAGTTACAAAATGTTTATTTGATAGTTGTGTCCATCCAAAAACCTACTTTAACCGGTAGATTACCTAATAATAATTTGAACAATCGAGTCGTAATATAAAGGATAAAAAGCGGATGATATCGAACAAGGTACTTAAAAGGGATTAACTAGTAATGCATTATACTGAAAGGTACAGTGATGTCTTTATCCCTTCAAGATATCCGGGACATTTTCTCACTGTTCAAGACATTCGGGATGTGATCACTCGGGTCTTTTCGCCAAGCAAAAAAGACAATGATGTATGACCGTTGGCGTAACCAGAGGAATCTTCAAGGTTTACGTCAATTCGTTGATAAGCTTTGTCATGCTAGGGGTAAGTTTAAAGGACACTTAGTAATTTTTCCCTTTATCAGAAAAGGCGTGCGATGCTGTGGGTGGGAGGGATGGTGGTAAAGGGGGTATGTGGGTAGGTGGGGTGTAAAGAGGGGGGAGTAAATAATGTCCTTACCGCCCCAGGTGGTGGTGGCCAGAAGAACGATCACTCTGATGATGGCCGTGGCGATGCGGGAGCTGGCCATTGTGGCGCCCTTCGTGGTCATCGCTTCAACCTCTAAAACCGTCAAACTCCTCGTTGAGCACTGTTTTCCCTTCCTCCCTCCCTCTGACACTCCGACACACTCGCGCTACAATGGTGGAACCCTCCTCTTGAGACACTTTTCATTGACGGTGAGAGCGAGAGAAGGGAGGCTGGGAGAAGGGAGGGGAGATGGAGGATGCGGTGCTCAAAAACGTTTAGTCAGTTGTTACTCCTCCCCTCCCGTGGATTCCACAGGTATATGGGAACAAACAAGGAAAAGACGAACCTATCTCTTCCCTTCGAATTACTCCGGGACAACTTTATGTACTCCTGGAAGGCGAAGTAAAGTTCAAGGTTACCGTCGCAAACACACTGCGCAAAAAACTTTAAGCTTTAATCTTCTCCTCAAGCGGTCACCTAATCGAAATGGTCTCTCGTTCACCCACCAGCGTGAGTCCCGCTAGTCCCAGAAATTCTCAAAGTATGAAAGAGCTTTGTTACCATGATCCACACCCCGCTTGCTATCGTGGAAATTGCACTGATAAAAAAATTTGAATATTAGTTTTAAAAGTCAATGTGTGTCAAAAGTGTTGCAGATATGTAAAATCGTCCATCAAGGGGCAGTCTTCTTTCACTTTCTCTTCTTCTAGTTTTTCAGCGAAAGTCTCGACGTGGTTGCGGTGATATCAAGACGGCTGCCGAGATGATATTCTCGTGGTCTTCCCTTTCATCGTTTGCCGAGCACGGGCCCGCGAACGGAATAGGCGAGACCAGTAGGTTTCCCGGAAAATATCCGTCTTTACCTCAATCCCGACCAGCACACTCGAGTCGAGCGAATCGACGCAGGGGATCTAGAACACTTGGGCGAGAACGGGAAGGGAGCGGAGTCAAAGAGCCGTCGTCGCCTACGCCGTCACCGCGGCCTCGATCTCTCGCATGACCCGGGGGCGTCGGGCGGAGGAGCGTCGCGGGTGGCGATGCGTCGTTCGTCGGTGGAGGAGAAGAGTCGCTGGCAATGATGCCGACCCGAGTCGGTGTGCGGCGACGTTTGGGGAGCATCGGTCGACTTCTCGCTGCGGGCAGAGCAGGCACACTGAGGGGCGGCGCAGTGGGGCGGGAGGGAGGGAAGTGGCACCCGTAGGAGGGAAGAGGAAGGAGGGGAGGAGGCCGGCTGGTGGGGAGGAGCGGCGTCAGGGGCGTGCGGGGCACGGGGGTGGAGTGGGGAGGTTTTGTTGGGAGTAGAGGGAGAGGGGAGGGGTTAGTGTGGAAGGAGGGGTAAGGGTCCGGGAGGTGGGAAGAATCGTGTGCTCCCCAAGCCTCCCCCTCTCTCTCTCTCTCTCTCCTCCCCAACCCATACGACCCGCACCCCTTCTCTCCTTCCAGAGAAACCACGCCAGGCGCCCTACTTCCCTACTTCCCCTCTATCTCACACCCCTCCCACGAAAACCCTCTCCCTTCCTCTGCCCCGCCTCACTTCGCTCGCCTCGTCCCTCTCCCTCTCCCTCACAACCACGCGACCCCTTAAAACCCTCCCTCCCACACTCTCCTTCTCTCACCCTCCGTGCCCTCCGCCCTCCTTGCGAGAGCCAGGGATGGAAAACCTCTTTTCAGCTCGCGTGCCAAAAAACGAGGAACAAATGCAACGCGATAAAAACTTCGCGCGACAGCTGAATTTCTAGTCCATTTCAGAGCTCAGCCCTGGATGAAATCTTATTTGCAATTTCGCCATTCGGGGTGGGAAATGGAGGCGAGGGTCTGAAGGGAGGAGGAGATGGGGGGGAGTGATGAGGTTTGAGGAGGGAGGAGTGAAAAGTAAGTGGAGGGGGAGGCGCGAGAGGACGGGGGGGCAGGTTAAAGGACACATTTTTATAGATCCCCCTCCGCGACGTCGACGTCCTGGCAAATAGGAGGCTGGTACCGTGAAAAAACTCGAGAGGATTACAGTCACGGAGCGCTTCTCATTATCTCCCGCGCCCGATTGACGACGCGGAGGGACTGCGATAAAAATTTGGAGAAGGAGGGAGAGAGAGAGGGGGGGACAAAGAAACACGAGACACGTCGAAACAGAAGCAAGGCCGAGTGACAGTCGCTACGTCGCGTGTGCGTGTCCCCCGTCCCTTTTCCCAGTCGGGCACGCGTACCTACGTGTCATCGGTCCTCTCTCTCTCTCCCTCCACTCCACTTGTCCGCAGCGCGCGACTGTGGCATTTGCCGTTGTCTTTCGGTGTGGCGCCCGAAAACCCCACTGTCGAAGGGAACGTTTAAGGGCAGCGCTTGCGCACTGCAGGAGAGGGCCGAGAGGGACGATCTCGGGGCGGAGAGGGAGGGAGAGAAAAGGGGAGGCGAAGGAAAGCATAGACAGAGAACTCGTAAGGGAGAACACGAGAAGGGGGTCTCCCGGAGGGTATAGTTCTGCCCCCTACACGAGAGTTTATCCTCTTCAAGAGAGAGGGGCGGAGGAGACGCATAATGACTCGGCCATATACGCTTACTGGTGCGGGGAAGGAGGTAGGGGTAAGAGATGTATAAGAATTAGTACAATAAGTGGAATTGATAGGCGGACCGGGAGAAGAGAGAAAGGGAGATGGGTGAAGGGGGGAGAGAAGCGGGCAACTTTAAAGAACGTCTTCCTCTTCATAGTAGTTAACCCACTTGATGGCATTTAAGAATTTGAAAAAAATATTTCTTGTTCATGACTTTCTTCATTTTCACGGGCAATTAAGTGCTACGAAGGTCAATTACGTTAAGTAGTGTTAGCGCTGGATCTTATCTTTTCTGACGATTATAGCCATTTAGACCATGGCAACGAACAAGGAAAACCACTGTCCGAAGTCATTCCCTCTGTAAGCGTTGTACGTTACGAAACTGGTCGCTTTGAGTTAAACCGTCTGTATATGCCTGCCGGCTAACGCGCTATGTAACTTGATATAATTACAAAGAAGAATAAAATTACTCTATTGAGATAATTTAAAGTTGGTGAATAAAATTTCGATCAATAACTTTCATTTCGCTGGTCATAGAGGCCTCAAAACCATCTCCCCCTTCACGGATATACAGTAGATTATGAAGGCTTTTCATGAACACAATTAGCATAGCGAAATAGCTTCAGCGTCGAAATTCCTAAATCCTCGAATAAGAAATGATTACCTTCACAGTGACGTATAGCTCAAAAGTGTGAACAAAATTATCGCGTAAACAAACGAATATTTACTGCGTCCATTTCTACAATTCAAATAATTTAGTCAATATACGGGCTCTTATTTGTAGCCCTGAAAAGTTACCGTAGAAATTGAGGCTTAAAACCACCAATAGGTTAAGGAAGATTCTATTTTGCTGCAACGTTGGTTATTATTGTTAAAGAAAAGAAAATTATAATCGCATCAATTGGAGAATCTAAACCACTTGCTTGAAAAGGTGCAGCAACAATGAATGCCTCCCGAAGTTTCCAGTGATTAAAACATTTGACCAACCGACTGGTAGTGTTTTGCCAAATTTTATGATGCATAACACAAAAAGTTAGCAGATTTTTTCGAATCATGCTATTCATATTTGAATTCCACCACTTAAAATAGGTTTTGGAGAAACAAAGACTATAAAACGTTTTATATTTTTACCTCTTCAAACGAAAATAACCTAACATCCGACCCCAAAATAAGCCACTCTTCAATTCCGTTTATTCCTTACTCCGTTTATCACGTTCAACATGCCTATTTCTTTCCTACACCATTCTTTATAGGTACCCTACGATCTTACCTACAATCCAATTATATACAATTCATTAATATCACCAAATTCAATTAATCGTATGCCTTATCAAAATCTGCGAAATTAACAAAAATACATAGTGATTATATGTTCCGCTCTATTAGTGACTTTATACGGCATCATACGCGCCCCTCCCATTTCAGAACCCAAACTGATCCTCCAGGCAATAATTTGTCTTTCTCTTCATCCTAGTATTGACGATCCACAGAAGAACTTTAGCTCCGTGCGAAATCAAACGTATTCTTCTTTATTACTCACATACTGGTATTGCCGCTTTTCCCGTTTAAGAAATGGGAACTAACACTGAACTGAAGATATCATTTCGCCAAATTTCTCCCTTATATGCCCAACGAATTGTTTCATAAAACCTCTTCTTTTGGCGTTTCCTTTAGTAGTTTCACGGGATTTCATCTACTTCTATGGCCATATTTGATTTCAATCCCCTTAGCATCCTTTCTAACTCGCCACCAAGTATGCCTGGACCGAAGCTATACCCTTGCACGTCCAATTCCTTGTCTAATCTAAGCATACTGCAATTGCAGGACCCCATCAATTTCTTCCGCGTCTACTTCTTGTTCCTACACCGTGGTACCTCACCTCTCTACCATCTCTTCCTTCGCCTAACGTCTTATTCCAATCCCCTATTACTATCAGCTGTTGCCCTCCAGGAACACCCGCGAATATGTTCTCTAACTAGTCGTATGCCCAGTTGATTTCTTTCTCTATATGATTTCATGGTGGCCTGTAAACCTGTAGTGCTTCAAGTTCATTGGTTCAGTTTTTAATTCGACTAATAATATTCTATCACTCGCTTGATCTAGCTTAACTATGCTTCTTCGTTCATTTTTCCAAAATACTCACACCCCTTGTTGACTCTCTTCCCCTTCGCTGTATATTACTATTGTATTTATAACTTCAGTAATCCCCGCTTTCCGTCTATCTCACCTTGCACATCCCTAAAATATCTATATTATCTCTCTCCATTTCTTGTCTACACGTGTATTTTCTAATTTTTCGATCATTAAGATCATCTTACCATTTCAAATCCGTATTCTAACTGTTTTGATCAACCATTGTGTCTTCTGTGCCGCTGCTGTCCATTCCACTAAACAAAAATTCCGTAAGTTAACGACCGCTGAAGTCTTGATAGCGACGATAGATGAAGTATTGAACCGAACCCCCGTAGTTGTTAGGACTTTTAAAAATTATATGCCACTCTCAGTTAATGGAGTGATAATTGATGTGGCTTCCCGTTTCTTTCCTTAAGAGTATTTTTATTGACACCATCACGCAAATTTCCTCCCCATTGGGGTTCGAAGACCTTGAAGTCAGCCACCTCACTGAGGAGCAGACGCTGCGCGGGCTACCTTTCGTTTGCCTCTTATTTTCGAATTATTTCGCGTGGGTGGCCTATGTACCAGGAGCAATTATGATGACTACCACCAGCATATCGGAACCCACAAGACTTTCCAACACGTTGATGTTAAAGTCCATAAGGCGGATTACTTTACGAAATTTAGGTATTAATTATGATATGCTCACTTTTTAGTTTGCATAAAATCCTTTACAATAATTATAATTTGAATACGGAACTGAAATTTCTGTTATCCAAAGGCTATAACCAGCGAGGATAAAGTATTATCACATGAAATATGGGAGCATTGATTTCGTTTGACCTCAAATATAATGGTGCCTACGTCTGCCAATGCGTTTTAGTTTTCCAAATCTTAGCAGGAGGATTAATTAAACTTTTTCAAGAAACCGTTTCCATACTCTTTAGATTATTTATGTTAAACAGAAACTAAGTGAAATTTCATACGTTGTTAAATTTAATTTGTTAACTGATATTCATCCCCCAAAATGTAATTGTCTTCAGCTGATATTTAGGAAAAACTTTTAAATAAATATTAGGCAATGAACTTTAACTTTAAAACACATTACCAATTAATGTTTGAATAATTGTTTTATGAGTTCTATGGGGAAAGTGAATCATTATTAGATTTTAGGTTTCAAACTTAGTACTAGAAAGAACGAAACTTATCTCTGCCTATAAATTTCGATCCAACAAACTGGTAATATTTTTATTACCACTCTTGAGTACGGTGTCTACCAGGATGATAAAGCCTATGCACTGCAGGTAAGAATACAAAAGAGAGATAGAGAATTAAGAGGACAATGATCCTGCACAAATATCTTTAAAGACCAAAAGGCGGCAGGAAACTTTCAAGGCAGTAAGTCCCTTTTTTTCTGAAAGGAAATCAAGGCAACAAAATAAAGGAAGAAAGAGAAAGCGAAATACAAATGGGGCAATTAAATTAATTTTAATGTTCACAAAATGATGGTTATTTTATCTTTTGCCTAAGATCCGGCATTTTTATAATATTCAGGATAGGAGAAATAACGATTTCTCTTGTAAATAAATATTAGCTTTTTTACGTCCGTTTTGTTACAAATTCATGATTATATCTAAGGTTTTACCACAAAAATAATCATGCCGAGCAAACTAAAATCGAAGCCTCCAATCATTAAATAAATTGCTTTTTCAACCGATTGGTCGTATTGATGGAGTTCAATAGAATTTTTAAAATGTGGAGAGAACTGTATCGAAAAAAAGATTGCTCATTGTTTTCAGTGAAACACTATACGTCTACTAAAGATCAAATTACGTTTTTTAAACCTGATGGCCATAATGTGGCACCACTCGTTTCAAATTATCATGAAATACGACAACATTTTCTAAAAACTAGATTTTTTAAAAACTTTGGGTTCGGCGGGTATCCGCGGTGACGAAATCTAAAAAGAGAGAGGAGAAAATACATAACAAAAAACTGCTTTCAACGAGTATCACTTCATTCAGCTTAGCGGCCTGATCCACAAATACATCAGATTACAATGTTGAGAAGATGAAATGAAACGATTTGTAGTGATTGAAACTTGTATCAAACCAAATTCAATTGTATCCAATTTCAACGGCAGTTTTACAGCTTTCATTGATTTTCTCCAGGTGCTTTTCCAGCATATTCGGAACGTTTTTCAGGCTTAAAATAAAATCAGTAAGAACAAATCTCTTCTTTTATTACTCGGAGGGAAATTTTTTAGTAAAAAATGTTCTAATCTTTAGGAAATCATAAGGTTCCAGATATTTTAAACCAAGGGATGTGAAATCCTTAAATATTAGATACATTGGGAATAAAGTATATATATGTACGAATATATATATATATATATTAAAATATTTATATATATATATATTTTAGGTAATCTACCGGTTAAGGTAGGTTTTTGGATGGACACAACTATCAAATAAACATTTTGTGACTCCCCACCTAGCAAACTAATCTATATCAGGTCCCTCTTCATCTCGGTGTACTTCTTTCCTCCCTTCATCCCGTCCAACATCCCTATCCTGTTCCTACCCTTTCCTCGCTTGCCCAACATTCTCCCCTCTATTACCCTCTTCAACATTCCACTACCGCTCAATACACCTTTCATCCATTTTTCCTGCCTCCATAGGATTTCTCTCAACAAACCCCTCTCCTCCCCCACCATTTCTAGTACTTCCTCATTTGTTTTCCTTTCGGTCCACTTCACCTTCTGCATTCTTCTCCACACCCACATTTCAAAAGCCTCCAGTCTACGTCTATCCTCCTGCTTCAGCGACCACGTTTCCGCGCCGTACATAGCTACGCTCCATATCAGAGTTTTTATGAGTCTTGTCTTAACATCCCTACTCAACGTCCCCGTCATCAACTCCCTCCTCCTTGAGAAAGCCTCCTTGCCTAGCGTAATTCTTCTCCTTACGTCCCTACCACTTTGACCGTATTGGTCCAAAACACTTCCGAGATATGTAAACTGTTCTACCTGCTCTATTTTTTCCCCGCCTATTTTAATATTTAGCTTAGCCTTTTTCTTTCTGGAAAATCGCATAACCTTTGTTTTATTAATATTGATTCTCATCCCATATTTATCGCACTGAACCTCCAATTCACTCAACAATGCTTGCAACCCCTTGGCTGACTGAGCAACTAATGCTTGGTCATCAGCAAACCTAACCGATTTTACGAATTCCCCTCCGACTTTCATTCCTACCTCCAGTTTTTCCCATGCCTCTTTAATCATTTCCTCTACATATACGTTGAACAGCACCGGTGACAATGGGCAACCCTGCCTTACACCTCTTCCTAACACTGCCCATCCGGACTCTCCGTTCCCCACTCGCACCTGAGCAGTCTGAGACATGTACAGGTTGCGGATCAGTCTCCTGTCCCTCCAATCCATTCCTATTTTCTGCAATACACGCATTAATTTAAATATATATGTATATATATATATATATACACACACACATACATACATGCATACCTCATTTTGACGCATTTCATTCTCACTAAAACTATTCCACATTTGTGCGCGTAAAAATCGAGGATATCGACCAATATTACATTATTAAATATAAGCCTTAAATGCCTTCTATTGCTATCAAACTTCAAGGGCTTTCCGCCGAATTCCGCCGATTAAAGAGCGAATTAGGAATATATAATGCATTAAATCGTAATTATACTGTGAAACTCTATGAAGTTAGACCTTAGGAACATTATTATTCCTCAAGGTAAATAAACCATATTCAGATTTTATATCATAGGATACTTTTTCGGTGAGAACTGGATTTAAAAGGAATTGAGGACTCCATGAAATGATTGCTGAACAAAATACTTTAGTAAAAAAAAGAGGTTTGCAGAAACGACACGAACTAAATACTTGCGTTTCAGTCGTTCATCGTGAATAAAAAGAGAAAAATCGATTGAAACAAATTCCCGAAGTGAAAAGCTCGGCACCCGGCCACCCACCACCTCCCTTGCGACGGAAATAAATAGGGTGGCTTAGAGGATGTTGACATGGAGAGATTTGAATATCGAACTGTGCCTTGAGAGTCTATCTCTACCATCCCAACCCAAAATTACCACGTAATAGGGAAAAAACTCTCTAGGCAACACCAGAAAAATAAATTCTATCATTTTAACTGTTTTTACCAGTGAGATGAAGCTTAAATACAATCTTTAAGTAATGCTCGACTACCTTGGACGCACATGCATGTAATAACATGATGCGATATACTACCTTGATCAAAAAGTTCCCGGAATTTATTCAGAAAATTAAAAATACAAGTTTATTCATCTAAATCTATATTGTCCCCTTCAAAGTAATCCCCATCGACTGCAACACACTTATGCCAGCGCTTGATCCAATCCTCGAAACATTTTTTATATTCGGTTTTCGGTATGTCCATCAGTGCTTCCTGCGATTTTTCCATTACTTCCTCTCGGCTGCTAAAACACGTTCCCCGCAATGGTTTTTTAACTCGATTGAACAGAAAGAAGTCACAGGGAGCCAAATCAGGTGAATTCGGTGGCTGTTGGATGGTATTTGTTGCATTTTTCGTCAAAAAATTACGAATAATGATAGCACTGTGCGACGGTCTCGACGCACTGTGCGACTATTTCTGGTCTCTTTCGGCGAATTGCTTCACGCAAACGTCTCATAACGCCCAAATAATACTCTTTGTTTACTGTCTGGTCTTCTGGCAAAAATTCATGATACACTACTCTGTTGTAATCCATGAAAACCGTCAGCATTGCCTTCTTTTTTGACTGAAAACGACGTGGTTTTTTTGGTCTCGGCTCATTTGGTGAACGCCATTCACTTGCCTGATGTCTGGATTGCGTGTCGTACTCGTAAACCCACGTCTCGTCTCCAGTAATGATCCTTTTGATGAATGTGGGATCGGATTCAGCCTCGCAAATCATGTCTTTTGCGACGTCAACACGGTCTCTTTTTTGCATGAAATTGAGGTCTTTTGGCACCAACTTTGCTGCTACACGACGGAAACCCAAATCATTAACCACAATGTCTTGGGCGGATCCATAGGCAATGTTCAAGTCCTCCACTATTTCTCTGATGGTTAATTTGCGGTTATTGACCAACATTTCTTTTACTTTATCAATTTTTTCACCGACTTTCGATGTCGATGGTCTGCCACTGCGTTCATCATCTTCGATTGACTCACGACCACTTCTGAACCGCTCGCGCCACTGGTAAACGACCGTTTTTTTTAGAGAATCGTTGCCGAAACACTTTTCCAACATTTCCAACGTCCGTGTGCCACTAAATCCGTTTTTTAGGCAAAATTCAATACAAGTTCGTTGTTGCAAATTTAAATCCATTTCTGCAAATGTAAAAAATCGCCAACACATACATAGATAGATGTACTCTTGGCTACGTAACTTTTGCAAATGTCAAGTTATGACACTAAGATTTAAAGGAAATATCAACAACAAATGTACCAATTTAAAAAAAAAGCAGAACTCAAATCGGAACGATGGGAGCGCCACACGGTGGTTATTCCGGGAACTTTTTGTTCAAGGTAGTATATGGCGGGATTTCGTGTTTGAATATATATATATATATATATATATATATATATATATATATATATATATATATATATATATATATATATATATATACATACATACATACATATATATATATATATATAATGTATATTCACTAAATAGTCATAGCAAACACAGAAACTAAAACATATAAAAGAGGAACTCACTAGTTCTCGAATTTTCGGTGGTGCAAAGACCTTTCTCAAGAGGAATTAGGAACAGAACTCAGAAAGGGTTCTGTTCCTAATTTATCTTGAGAAAGGTGGTTGCACCACCGAAAATTCGAGAACTAGTGAGTCCCTCTTTTACATTTTTTAGTTTCTGTGTTTGCTATGACTATTTAGTGAATATACATTATTGTGCACGTTCGTGGTTTTTCCATATATATATATTTATATATATTTTATATTATATATTTTTTTTATTATATATATATATATATTTATATATATTTCCATATATATATATATATAAACCATAAACACAGTAATCAACCCGAAGGTCGGTTTAGTAGGTGATGGTAGAGCTCACCCATGTACCAAGCCCCGACGGCGTGTGAATATTTATACATCAGGGTAGGGGGGCCAGTTCCTTTCCCTGTGCCGGTTATGGTTTCCCAGGAAGATCTAGTACCCGAAAATCAACTAGCTTGGGTGGAGCTGCAGGTGCCCAGAGCCTTGCCCGTGAATCGAACCGGGGACCCTCCGGTCATTAGTCCAACGCTCTACCCACTGGATCACCGACCGACCCGCTATAATATATATATATATATATATATATATATATATATATATATATATATATATATATATATATATATATATATACACTTTTTTGGAAAACCCACAAACGTGTAATGTAAATTCACTGATAGTCATAACAAACACAGAAACCAAAACACACAAAAGAGGGACTCACTGGTTCTCGAATTTTCGGTGGTCCAACCACCTTTCTCAAGAGGAATTAGGGGTTGGACCACCGAAAATTCGAGAACCAGTGAGTCCCTCTTTTGTGTGTTTTGGTTTCTGTGTTTGTTATGACTATCAGTGAATATATATATATATATATATATATATATATATATATATATATATATATATATATATATATATATATATATATATATATATATATACAGCGGGTCGGTCGGTGATCCAGTGGAACTTAGATAGGAACACACAGTACGAAAAAACATAAAAAGAACACTCACAATAATATTATGATAATTTCGACGGGCTCGAACTCCGTCTTCTTCGGAAGATTGAGGATTTTTCGGAAGATGACTGAGGCATATCTTATCTTCCGAAGAAGATGGAGTTCAAGTCCGTCGAAATTATCAAGATATTATTGTGAGTGTTCTTTTTATGTGTTCTCGTGCTGTGTGTTACTAAGTTTTTTATTCAACACGTCCGTGTTACTTCGAAGAAATCATAAATATATATATATATATATATATATATATATATATATATATATATATATATGGTGGGTGAGGAGAGGGGTTTGTTGAGAGAAATCCTATGGTGGCAGGAAAAATGGATAAAAGGGGTATTGAGCGGTAGTGGAATGTTGAAGAAAGTAATAGAGGGGAGAATGTTGGGCAAGCGAGGAAAGGGCAGGAACAGGATAGGAATGTTGGAGGGGATGAAGGGAGGAAAGAAATACACAGAGATGAAGAGGGACCTGATATAGATTAGTTTTCTAGGTGGGGAGTCACAAAATGTTTATTTGATAGTTGTGTCCATCCAAAAACCTACCTTAAACGGTAGATTACCTAATAATATATATATATATATATATATGTATATATATACTTCATTTATTGCTATATATAATGGTAATAATGGTAATCAACCGGTAGACGTAGGTTTCGAATTGACATTTGCCGACAAATAATTCTACTGTCTCTTTTAACAATATACAGTCTAATATCCCGCACCGCACCGTTCCAATTCTTTACAATATCGTATGAATGCTTTTCTACTATCCTTTCCTTTTCTTGTGTGCCGTCTATTTCTCCTTTGGAGGGTGAAACAGCTCCCTAACGCCATCTCTCGGGCAACAACTATCAGAGCACTTTGGCGCTTTATAAGATCGCAGATCTCAATGTAAATCTGGTTTCCTTATATATAATTATTAATGTAAGGTATCTACCGGTTAAATAGGTTTCCGATGTACACAACTACCAACTTAATATTATGTGACTCCTAACAAAACACAATTCAGTAACCTACTCTACATCAAGTCCTTCTTCATCTCTGCATACTTCCTACCTCCCTTCATACCGTCCAACATCCCTATCCTGTTCCTGCCCTTTCCTCGTTTGCCAAACATTCTCACCTACAGGTATATTACAGTTTTAAGCATCCCACTGCCGATTAATACGGCACTCATCCATTTTTCCTGCCTTCCTATGATTTGTCTCATCAAACCACTCTCTTCGCCCGCTATACCTAGTATTTTCTTATTTGTTTTCCTTTCGGTCCGTTTCACCTTCTACATCCTTCTCCACCTGCTTCAGTGACCATGTTTCCGCGCCGTACTTAACTCTTGTTAGAAATTAAATACTATAATTAGGCTCCCTATTAAAGTTCTAACGAGTCTTTTCTTAACACCCCTGTCATTAACTCCCTCCTCCTTGTGAAAGCCCCTTTGCCTAGCGTAATTACTCTCCTTACGTCTCTGCTACTTTGACCGTGTTGGCCGAGAACACTTCCGAAATACGTAAGCTGTTCTACCTACTCTAGTTCATGCCCTACTATTTTAATAGATTAGCGTAATTTAATAATTTAGCTTAGCGTTTTTCTTTCTGAAAAATCGTATAAGTTTAGTATCAATACGTTTGATTAATTAATATCATTGATATTAATATCAGACAAAGTACTTCTTTCGGAATATAGTCTTCCTCCCACATTTATATAGATATACACATATATTTATATACATATACCTATGATATCCATATACCTAGGAATGAAAGTCGGAGGGGAATTCGTAAAATCGGTTAGGTTTGCTGATGACCAAGCATTAGTTAATCAGTCAGCCAAGGGGTTACAAGCATTGCTGACTGAATTGGAGGTTCAGTGCGATAAATATGGGATGAGAATCAATATTAATAAAACAAAGGTTTTGCGATTTTCCAGAAAGAAAAAGGCTAAGCTAAACATTGAAATAGAAGAGGAAAAAATAGAGCAGGCAGAACAGTTTACGTATCTCGGAAGTGTTTTGGACGAACACGGTCACAGTAGTAGGGACGTAAGGAGAAGAATTGCGCTAGACAACGAGGCTTTCTCAGGGAGGAGGGAGTTGATGACGGGGACGTTGAGGAGGGAGGTTAAGACAAGACTCGTAAAAACTCTGATATGGAGCGTAGCCATGTACGGTGCGGAAACGTGGTCACTGAAGCAGGAGGATAAACGTAGACTGGAGGCTTTTGAAATGTGGGTGTGGAGAAGAATGGAGAAGGTGAAATGGACCGAAAGGAAAACAAATGAAGAAGTGCTGGAGAAGGTGAGTGAGGAGAGGGGTTTGTTGAGAGAAATCCTATGGAGGCAGGAAAAATGGATGAAAGGCATATTGAGCGGTAGTGGAATGTTGAAGAAGGTAATAGAGGGGAGAATGTTGGGCAAGCGAGGAAAGGGCAGGAACAGGATAGGGATGTTGGACGGGATGAAGGGAGGAAAGAAGTACACAGAGATGAAGAGGGACCTGATGTAGATTAGGTTGCTGGATTGGGTTTTGTTTGGAGTTAAAAAATGTTTATTTGATAGTTGTGTCCATTCAAAAACCTACCTTAACCGGTAGATCACCTAATAATAATATTCATATACATACATATAGCATGTCACTATCATGCATGCTCTTCCCTCAGTTATCAGTAATTCAAACTTCGTGGTACCAAATGTAATCTGGTGCTGATTCCCAGCGGAGTCAGCCAATGGACCCAGTGTAGGAACGTACTATTGGGTCATTCTTATCTATTAGAATGATTTCTTAACACAAACTGAAACTTCTGTACACCATATAATTATTCAGAGTTGCTTCTTGATTTCTGGATGTCAAAGACTTTTTTTTAAATACTATATTCCGATTGATATCATTGAAATTCATTAAATTTTTATCAGCTCTAATTTAATTCATTTTTTATTTTGAAGATTAGCATCTTAAAAAATTTATCAAAGTGGACAAAAATTATTACTATTGTTTCATGAAACCGACGAGGCATTAAGGTTAACAAATAAAAATAATATTAAACGTTAGATTCACAAAGGTAAACTGATATGTTCCTAATCAATAGCAATATTTTTATTTGGGTAGTTAAAATAATGAAAGAAAGCCAGTGGCCAGCAATGTATACAGAATGAATTTTAATGCGGTGAAAGTAACAGTTCGAATTGAATTGGGCCTCAGGACACATCCAATTGAATTTTTTATCTGTTTATTTTAATTGGTAATAAATTAAGAAAAGAGATAGCGTAATATCCTATAATATAATTTCAATTACCCTAAGGTGCTTTATTTCCAGTCGCCCTGAACCGCGTTGCTGCGTAAAATGCAATTTGAACACTTTAAATAGCCCGGTGAAATTCCAGGGACGGCGGAATAAATGATTTTAAAAGAGATAATAAGGTCTCAACATCTAGAAAATCACAAGCTCGTGTTTCTTAAAAATAAAGCAAAGGGTAGCAGTTGAATCATAGATAGAGTTAGGTCAAGGAATGGTTATTATAAAAAAAATTTCAAAGTTTTCCAGGAGAGAATTAATATTATTCAAGTTTTATTATACAGCGCCCTTTAGCTTAGCCTATACATATCCTGTTTATTAGACAGGAGACCCAGCATTGTAATTTAATCCAATAACATATGCAATGAACATATTTTAAAAAATATAATAAAGAAACCTCTACAGCTAGCGATCGGGAAAATGAAGACAAATATTTTTGTTGTTGTTTTGGTTACGATACAATATTAATGTTAATAATGTGTTATAAATATTAATAATGTGTTATTCCTGGAAAGTAAACCCCCTGTAAGCTGAGTTCAAGCTAAGAAAAGTACCTTGATGGGGATATGAGCAAAAATTATAAAATCAGGGATACAATTGGCGAGAAGCGTTACAAAAAGTAGATAATAAACTCACGCCAAAGGAAATCAGAACACTAATCGCAGTTCCTTGGAGGAAGCAATCCAATTCTATTGGTTATCACAGAGCAATATCCTAATTTCACTGACTCTCCTTCTCCTCATTTACAATTAATTATAGAAAAATAACAAACCGCCCAATATTACATTAGACTTAACCTACCAATATGCTATTAACAAACACGATTAAAATTTTTGGAATGAGACATGGATAACGACCATTAGATGAGGTTAACTTCCTATTCAATTTGTTTTATATTTAAAGAATTTTCGTAAACTCATAAGACAGATGTAAGAGTTTATGTTGATAAACGGAATTCTAAATGAGCTACAAAATTTAATCTCAGTGTGGGAATTTACTCTGAACGTTCTGATCATCGGTTCAATTCTCCGGACTGTTCTCAAGATTCTATTATTTTTACCTCAAGCACTTTTACGTTTATTTTCTTCCATTACATTCCGCAGGTTTGGTCAATTCCGCCTTATCATATCGGACTTTCAGCGCTTCCTTGTGCCATGCAAATGGATCATTTGCATAGCGAAACAGACTTGAGAGAAATTCAATCGTTTCATTATGAAATACCGAATACAAAATATGGCTCTGAGCGAATAGGGACTCTACAGTGAGGCTTTCATTTAGGTTTGCCTTGTGTACTGAAAGGAATCTCTCTCAACGGAGCTCTATTTTCATATGACAGAATTAAAATCACATTCATCAAGCTCGACACCTCATCGCGCGAGATCAAAGCTTTTATGGGTTATCATTCCCAGCCAGCCAGAAGTGGTCCAGTCGGTCTTCTCTCTTGCAAAAATTATTATTGCCTCTAGCATATGGCCAGTAAAGGCAATGTTACATTTCGCCAAGTCTTATCAGCAGTTGTGTCTGTCAATCCACTTATTTATGAAAATAACTAAATTTAATTATTTTATTCGTCTACCTGAGAGGTATGCATTTGATTGACAATATAAAAGTAGAAATTCGATTATTGTTTCCTAGAATGATAGTGAGATGTGAATTCAATAAATTATTTCACATTATAAATTTCAAGAAACTGCGGGTGATGCCGAAACAGTAACTTTTAGCGGAGTCATCCGCTACGTGTAGCATTACAATGCAACAATTGCACATTATTTATTTTTAAGAGGATTCAAACTTATAACTCACTATGTCACTTTCCAGCTAAAGAAAAATCAATCGTTTTGAATCCAACTCTTTTAAAGAAATGTTGTCTTTTTCTTCCTTTCAGGTTTTACCATGCAGGCCTGTTATGACCTAACTCTCCATGGATTTTTTTAGTACTGACAGTTATTGTGGAGATTCTTTAACCATTTTCAATATTCTTCAATTCTAATATCACAGTAGCGTTGCTAATCACTGTCTAGGATAGGTCGTGCTGCGTTAACAACCGGCAGCGCCCTTTATATTTAGCCGTATTGCGTAAGAGTGACGTGTTTTGAATGCGCATGGAATACAATAGGATTCAAACACCGTAATGCTCACGGAATAAAATGGAATTTTCAAGGCAAAACGTGCAGTGGATATAATTGAATTCTAAAAAGGACATATGATGGATTGCCAGACTGGCTACTCAAAAGATCGCAAACTCATGTATAAGGTTGGACAACTGATAATTTCCTTTAATGCACGACGTTGAAGTTGGGTTTTCATTATATCAGCTAATTTATGACTTATTATGGAACATAGGAGGAGAAGGTGTGAATTAAATCGGAACTTTTTGAAGTTAGCTTTCCAGAACTCATACTGATGGTGGAAAGAAAGGTAATGCGACCTATAACATGTGTCCTGATCTAGAAATGGGTGAAACCTTTTTATTCCTATGATTAAATCTTCGAAATTTATTTTAATACCAAATTGTTGGCGCCTCTCATAGACAAAAATTTTGATTTCATGGAAGGACTTGTCCAATCTGATGACTCCGAGGGCTATATTGGTGGGAGCATTGATAACACAGGCCAACAGTGGTTTTGGTGCCGGAGCTTTTAATGCTGATTTAAAGAACAATTGGGGTGCTGAATCCAATTATGACACTAGTTTTTTCCTATCAGCTATAGTTTTCAAGATATAGATATGTTGTTACTTACGTAAAAAATCTTCTACATGATGATATGGGAATATTATATTAATAATAAAACCCACTAAATATAAATACTTGATTTATTTCTAGGGCTGTTAAATCATCCACAAACACAACAGAATTTTACAATACAATTGAACACAAATACTAAAATTTTTTACTGTAATAAAACAAATTGAAATGAAAAAAATACATAAAAACATCACTCAACACATCGGAAGCTTCTTTTGCGCGATTTTCTTGAGTGCACTTTGTTCAAACAGTCTCGTTTTAAGCACCAGCAGTAATCTGCCATCATATGGTTATCCCATCTTCCTTGGTAGCGAGCTTCCATTGTTTTTATATCCTGGTGAAATCTTTCACCTTGTTCTTCACTTATGTCTTCTAAATTTCCAAGAAAATTGTCTAAGTGGCTGTGTAGGTAGTGAACTTTTGTGCTCATATTACATCCAAGTGATTTGAAGTTACTGAGCATAATATTTACCAGCTCAATATAATTTTCACTTTTGTGATTTCCTAGAAAATTTTTTATGACCTCAACAAATGACATCCAACTAATTTTTTCAATCTCATTCATTGACTCGACAAAAGCAGGATCCTTTGTAAGTTGTCTGATTTGTGGCCCCTCAAAAATATCAGCTTTAAGTTTTTCAATACTTATATGGAGCATCTTTAGTCTTAAGTAGCCGAAGCATGGTCCATCATTGTCAAGAGCCTTTACAAATTGCTTCATTAGGCCTAGTTTAATATGTAGAGGCGGTAAGATGATATTCTTTCTTTCAACTAAAGATTCAGCAATGATGTTTTCTTTCCCAACAACCAAGTTTTCTCTCTTAGGCCACTCCTTCTTAATCCAGTGATTTTGTCTGTCTCTGCTATCCCAGAGGCACAAGAAACAAGGATATTTTGTGTAGCCATTTTGCTGCCCAAGAAGAAAGTTCACCATTTTTAAATCCACACAAATCACCCAGAGATGCTCCTGGTATTTTATCTTCTGTAAGACCAATGCTATTGTATCGTATTCTTCTTTCATTTTAGTTGAATGAGCGATTGGTATTACGCCAAACCTGTTACCGTTGTGAAGAAATACACATTTTAAACTACGCTTGGAGCTATCAATAAATCTTTTACCGAAGTCGATACAAACGATTTTTGTTTTTTAATGTCATTGGCCTACAATATAAAAATGTACATAAAACTTATTGACAGTTTGTTTAAAATAAAAGGAACACCACAGAGTGGTAATAAATTAGTATACTTATAGATTTATTTAACTTTGAAAATTATTTTCCGGAATAAATCAAATATTAAAACAACTAATCGTAAGATGTGCCATATCTAAAAAAGTAGAGCTGTTTAATAAAAACGGATTTCATATTTGGATTCAGCTCTAAAAATATAGTTAAAATCATCACAAAGATTCCCGGCACCAAAAAAAATTTTTTTTGTAGGCCTGTGTAATAGCTCCTAGTATTGACACCTCTGTCAGTTGTGTCGAAAGGCAGGAGCCAGGTGAATGGCTGTTCGCGCAGCTTCTGTTCCTCATTGTTCAACAGAAAGACACATTTCAACGCAGCGCATTGTTCATATCGTGTTACCATTATTGTTGCCATAAAAAACTGACAATGTTTCAACTTGCAACAGCTTCCACTGACGCAATGCTGAAGATAAATTGAAACTAGTATCACGAATAAAGTACACATTAAGTGAGCAACATCGCCCGCTAAATTCAAAAATGAATTTTTAAACAGCACTTATCCGAGTAAAAATCTGTTGACTAATTATTAATACTACTAATATACACTACTGTATGTCTTAATATGATTGTAGACACAGTTTACAACTTGGTAGAACAGGACGCTTTTACTTCTCTTAATTGTTTCACTTCATAATTATTTCATGAATGAGTTTACCAATTGAACGTCATTGGTCAGCAGCATTCGAATATCGACTCCAAAAAAATATTTTTCAATTAATTTTATTGGCATTCTTTAATTCATAGGTAATGGACGGAAAGGCAAACAAGTGAATAAACGCATGGTGGGGGTGAAGAGAGAATTGTTGGGGAAAATCCGAAAGAGGCGGATTAGGAGAATTTTGATTGGCGATGGGATGTTAAGGACTCTGAGAGAGAAGAGAACATTGAGCAAATTAGAACAAGGTAGGAAAAGGATAAGCATGTTGGATGAAATGAAGGGAGGAAGATAGTCTGTGAAATTGAAGAAGGATTTATTGTAATATCGGATGTTAGGCCTTCTTTTATTAGAGACAGTGGAATTTATCGTTATTCAGTCTTTGTCCATCCGAAAACTATATAAAACGGAAGAATACTACACAAAAACTCCAGCCACGATAGGAAGACAATAACAACCTATGGTAATCAGAGTAAGAGAATAAAATCAACCACACTAATTACCCAAAAACTACAAAGGAAACGAAATTTGATGTATGTATCGATAATATACTACATATTTAAGCCAGAAACAACATGTAAATTTGTGTAATTACTGTAACGGGGTCCTAAAACGTTAGTGTGAGATATCCGTAAGGATTATATCGTTACAGAAGTGATTTCGTGGGACAATAAATGATCTTCTTGGTGAATACAACTAGGCTATGGCTCGTTAAAACCGTGGGTTTCAAAATTTGATTTCATACAAATATGTTTTTCAAAGGAAAACGTTGCAGTTTTTTGCCCAGAAAAGCATTAATGTCGGTCAAAACTTTATGTTCCCCTTCATTTTATTCTCTGAACAATATAAGCACTACAGTGCACTGACGAGTGTTGCATGAGTATTTATGTAACGGAAAAACTTTTGTATTGGTCATATCATCATTAAAAATAATATATTTTAGTCCTAAACCGGAATTCCCAGCCACATTATCATAGCCAAACATATATTCTTTTTTAAAAGATCGACACTCATTGCACGTTAATGCTGTATCTTGTGTTGCTTTAAAAACGTAATATTTTGACATTTAAGTCCAAATCGCTCTTACATCTAGTCGAAAAGACATTCCATTTCTCTTTGAGTCTCCTACAAACTGAGGCAGTGTGAGAAATCCCTAATATTGATGCTTTAGTAGACTAAACTAGGCTGTGCGCTAAATGTTACAATTTAAAGGTAATTGTAAATTATCACTTACACATAATGAAATATCACCGTAAAAAGCCAAATGTCATTTAACCGTAAAGTCATTTGTGAAATCATAATTGTGATTTTTTTATTAACCATGTAAATAGTACTAATGATAAAAAATCAAATTCCTTTTGTTCAAGAAAATGTCATTTCCATTTTGGATAACATTTCGCGCAACATGAATGTAGCAAAGGAAAAATTTGGCGTGAGTTGAAAAATAGTCTACAAAACTAGTCACAACAACAAAATTTGAATAAATAAGCTCACTGATTTCAATGAGATCGTAAGTCCAAGCCAACAATTTATCAAGTATTTCACTCATGTTCAATGTTTTGACGGCAGTAACGCTAAATTAGCCAACCAAAAATGTGTTCAAACAAAAAGGTTCCACTGGAAAAGAACAGAAGAAGCACAACATTTTTAGTTGAACTTTGGTTTCCGACAAGGAATTTTCAGTCTCACAGAGCATTAGCACAGCACAAAGAAAAGAGGAACAGCTCTTGGTTAACTTGCTATTTATACAGATATTACAATAATTAATGCATTCGCTCAAATTCTCAAAAGAAAACACAATGCATCAAGATGTTTTGACATTCCGGTAGGGGTGACAAAAAGAAGGGATAAGAAAAAGAAGAGACAATACATACGGTATTGGGGGAACGAAAAGGAAGTATTTGCATCCAACAGCGAGTTACAGCCTTTGCCATCTCCATTTTTCATGTGTTCGGATGACATAATTTATCCACCGTACCAAACGAGGGATAATTCAAGCGACTTCATTCGTGAAAATTGAACTGAATTGGCAAAGTGACTCACATAATGAAGTTTGAATACGAAACAATTCCGACCAGATTCACCATCAAGTAAAATTAGAGCATAAAGAAACATAGAATAGTATAACATAATAATAGAACGACTTGAACTGTGAGAAGTTTGAAGACAGCTCTATAAGGTAATACAGCTACATTTACTGATTGATAATACCTATGAACCATGACTTAGACGAGTATATTATCGTTTCATAAATGAAGACTAGGTTGGGACTTCGTCCAGGCGGGTGTTGGAGGATTGGTCGTATAAAACAAAGGAGTAGAATAAAGGAAGCAAAATGCTATTGCTGCATTGGCGAAGGCGTTTTCAATCCCTTTTCTTCAACAAAGATTCATATCTGAATACAAATATTTCAAATCATTGAATAATGGATGAAATAATGTAAGAAATATAGTTTAAATCCTGTAATGATCAATGAAACGAGCGTCTAAACTTGGATTTTTTCGATGTACCCTTTGTTGAGCATTGGTGTTGAGCTGTCAATTTAATTTGTGACTAGTCCGTGGAATTATTTGATCGTATGAAAGAAAACAATATTCACGTGTGGGTAACTCACCCTGCTCATCCATCCAAATTGCATTCTGTACGAACAAGATACTGATAAGTTCTTTGTTATAAAAAATAAAACTGCTGGTGTTTTTCATACTGTAAATATTTTCATCAATATACAAAGTAAAAATTTATCAATTTTTGTGAATACATAATGAGGAATAAATGAAGGTGAAAACAGTGTAGTTTTTTCTTTATTCTTATCAACTGGAGCTGGACGTAATGAGAGTCTCTCAAATGCCAAGTAAATCAGGAATATTTACCACATAAGAACGGTTACAAGCCGCGTTGTTACACGCCATTTAGATCCGAAAGGGGAATTCCAATGGCTTCCGTTATTCGCAAATAAAAGTTGAATATTTGTTGCAAAAAGTTTGAATCTCTAAAGAGAGCGAGTGCCTATTCGATCGCTGTAGTTGAACCAAAGGGTTTTCAAATAACCGCTGGTCGCCAATATGGTAGACATTTGATTCAATTTATATTTTTGAAGCAGATTTATTCTACCAGGAGTTTAAAACAACATTGATTGCAAGTATTGTTCACTGATTCTCAGGCGTTATACATTCCGTTGAAATGGTAAGAAATATCGCTCTTTTCAATGAGATTAGCCATCTGAATCTTTCAGTCGATATGTATTCGAGTCGACATGCGTTGACTGGAATTAGTCAATCGCGCTTGATTTGATTGGTCATGCTGGGCGGGCCACACAGGTCATGCTGGACTTGGCAGGGCAATGTAATAGCAGCTTATGATCTGTCATATCGATCGTGACTGACTTCAATCACAGCTCACACATGAGGGCTCACAGTCATTCAGTAAAGTTCTTTTATTAGCAAGTTCCTGATACTGTTTCGTGAGATGTATGAGCTGACAGATCGATCGTAAAGGATTTCAATCAATCAGCTATCGCATGTCAAGTCGCGATCGATTTTGGTGATACCACTTTTGTATAGTCGTATTTGAATTAATTGTCTTATAAGACTTTGAAATATTTTTCAATGGAACATAAGCTTTTATGCTACCTCCCGCATACGAAGAAGTAATAATTTTATGTTGAGGACTCAACTCATTCACTCACTCACTCTCCTCCTCTTCACTCAAATGGCAAAATTTTTCCGTTCAATCGTGCATTCTACTGAAACAAAAGTACTCGGCAGTGATATTTGGCTTAACTAGTTGGAATGTTTGTGATAAGTACTTATTTCTTCCGGAAATTACTTTTAACGAAGACTTGAAATTAATCGTAATAATTATGCTTCTAAATACACCAAAATGACAATTTATTAAAATTAATATGTAAATAGTTAAATAAATCTAGCAATGAAAATAAAGTGTGGCAATCTCTAGGAGCAGCCACTAGTTCAATTATTCAGGAGGAGCCTAATGTTAATTATCTGTTATTCCCAATAGAAAACATTGTCATAGCAGGACTTTGTCCAACATATAGAGAGAGAGAGACTATTCAATTTACTCGTATATTATGAAGAGTTTAATCTATATCATTTAATTTTTTTGTTTTTGCCGAAATTTTCATGTATTTTTAAGGAACGATTCAAACACTGTTAGGTTTCTCCTCTTTATGGGATCAGTACTTCAAGTTATTTGACACCTAGAGTTAGACTTGATGTTGTTCAACAAAACATAGCAGACAGCCAATTTTCTGCTAATTATTCCTGTTCACTAATTTTATGATTGCAAACAAGTAACAGAGGAGGAATATTTTCTTAAATTTATAAAAAAAATGGCTGGTACTCCAGTGGTATATTTTCAAAACGGGCTTCGAGTAGCGAATTAAAAAATCTTTCTGCATATTCGCACCTCAGAACGATATATTTGTTGATAGCTTATAAATAGATTTATACTTTTGAAAAATGTCTATCTAAATCCAGGATTATTCTGTTGATTCAAGTAAAACGCGCTACATCTGGTATTTTTTCCGAAAAAAAACATGCTCACGCGCTATTGAGTACAGAGCGCGCTACTTCGATCATATGCAATCTGGCCACGCTGAGGTAAAGCAAGAATTTGAACAAACTTTTTATAAACTCGCTTCACCACAAGCATATGCAGAGCTCACATATACGTATCCGTTTACCCAATGTCGCCAAACGAAGCGTTAGCAAGTAATCTTTCAAATAAAATTCTCTTCCAACGATCTCTTCCGTCTTTGCCAGCAACTGTATCTGCCTGGCCCTATATTGCGTATTATCAACATTTTTTACACTAATATTTTCCAAGTACCAATGAAAAATATATAATTCAAAATTATCTTATTATCACTCATCAAATAATCACATATTAGTTTCATCAGTACAATCAATGTTTATCAGTAGAGTGCTTCAAAGTTCAAAATACATTAAAAGCTAAAATAGCGAACATGCTGAAAAAACATTTATATATATACATATATATGTAAATTTTGACTGCAAAAAACAATATAAGAACACATGAAAGGAACACTCTCACGTTATTTCTTGATAATATAGACGGAATTGAGCTCCGTCTTCATCAGAAGATTAGCTAGGACTGACTGCTGATCCTCGCAGATCACCTTCCTCGATGTTAATGTTTCCCTAACCAATAATAAATTTCTGACCTCGTCTCATACTAAACCAACTAATAAACAACAATACCTTCATTTAAATAGCTGCTACCCCTACTTTACCAAACGCTCCCTCCCTTACTCCCTCTCTACCCGCGGGCACCGCATTTGCAACCATCCCGAATCCCTCAACAAATACCTCAACAAACATCATCACTCCCTCCTCCAACGATGATACCCAGATTCTCTCCTCAACAAAAAATCCTAAAACATTCCTATATCCCCAAGCCTCCCTCAACCATAGACTCCCACCCTCTCTCAATATGTACCACCTACTTCCCTGGCATTCAGTCCCTCAAATTCATCCTCAGAGACCTGTACCATCCTCAAAAACCACAAATTTTCGTCCAACCTTCTTCCCTAATGCCCCTCTGCTACCTTCAAACGGCTCGCCAACCTATCAGATCTCCGAAAATCTACCAAGCCTCTTTTCAAATCTCCTCCCAACTCCACCCACTCCTTGATTTCGAGCAAGATGCAAAACTTGTCCGATTTTCACCATTCCACCCCTCTCTCTCCCGCCCTTCCCCTACTCCTCCTGCACATCTCAGAATGCCGTCTATCTCCAGAAATGCAAACTCTGCCCTGCCTTTTACATAGGCCAGTGCTCCACACTCCTGAACCTCAGGATAAACAATCATGCTCGATTCCACCTTCCCCGCCTCTCCTGTGTTCCGTATTTTATACGTGTTCCTAACCCTTCTCCACATTTCTATATTCATTTAATTAAAAATACATGTTTATATTTTTTCATACATATATTGCGTCTAGAGTATATATGCAATAAATTACGATAACGAAATCCTATAATGTAATATCTTACTTATGTTAAATAATTAATTAATTACTTCTTCATTACCCGTAGGCATAACGAATTAACTTTAAAATTCTCAAATAAATTAGGTATATACTTATATGTACTTAAATTTACTAAGACCTAATTAAATCACCACATTGTGAAGGCTGCATATTTCTGTTTCCCCATGTGTGTTCCTTTCTGCTGACTGGTTTAGCCAACGTTAGATCTGGTATCTTAGGGCTGAAGTGACGATGCGATTTAGGCCTTCCTTATATAGGTGGCTTGAAGGCGTTGCTGCTATTTGATTGTATAGATACTGAAACCGTTTACACGTGTTTTGTAGGTGTTAATGTCTGCCCTGTTGATGTTGGCAAGATTTTCAGTAATTTCAAATGCCTCACTGATAAGCCTAGAATAGTATCGTGATTATTCGAGTTCATGTGCGCTTCATGCAAGTTTAATACAGTCCATGCTATAACTAGTCATGTTCTGACCATTTTTGTTTGGCAGCATTGTTTTTTTCAGGGCTTTCTGTTGTTTCTGAAGGCGGCAGTTAACTGATCTACCGGTGGTTCCTATCTAGGACTCCTAACAACTGGAGTTATCTCGTGGGATCGAAGTGGTGCGGTGGTTATAGTACTGGCTTCACAATCAGAGAGCCAGGGTTCGAATGCCGGTGGCGTCAAATATATTTACTGGTATCGCTATTCATTCTTGAGGTGCTTTGTGGAGGGTACTTTGAGTGAGTACACCGTCGGATGGGACGTTAAGCTGCGGACCTCTTGGCGGCTTTCGTTTAGAGTAGGCTAATACCTACGACGCCGAGTTCGCTCCACCCTTTATCCTTTGCTGTTCATCTCTAATGGCGCAAATGACCTTAGCTATCATTCGCCTTCTCTAAATACTACTACTACTGGAGTTTTATCGTAGATTCCTTCGTAGGCATGAGATACGTGGGAAGACATGCTTCGGTTTGGGTGTTATGTCTCCCTTCTTCTTGGTACATTCTTCTTGTGCCGTCAGTTATATTCTCATGGAGAACTCAGAAATCAATTTAAATGCTTTAAAACGAGTTTTTTCCATCTATCTCGGTTTACCAAGCTAAAACTGAGGAGACAATGTTCCTGAAATAAGCTATTTTATGTTATGCTAAGAATACTCTAATGTATTTTCAGGACCTAATTTAGCTGGTTGATTGTCTATTCCGTTCAAGTATTTCATCTGTACGACTAACAATTACATTGTTCATTTCAATATGTCTAAAAGCTCATGATTTTAACTCCCGGGAGATGTATTTTATTACTGTTTCTCGAGTCAATCGAGTACTTTTGTCCATTTCACTTACGTGAATATTTCCTTTCTTAACATTTATATCTTAATTCAAAGTAATGGCATGACTTCTTTATGATTTTCTTACAGTCATTTTGATACACTCAATCCGTTCCACCGAAGTAAATAAATCCTAATGTGAAAGGCGAGAGTTCAAATTGCGAATTTCAGGCGGGTGAACGAGATTGAGATTTTCAATCATGACCGAAGGACCATTTGATTTAGGAGCTAAAAAATTGATGCTAACCAAGGAAACTTCCAAAATAAATTCACGCAATATTTTATGAGTTTAGCCAATAAAATGATAACTCCAATTATCGTTGTGTGGCTCCCAGGTCTATACGGTTCAAGGTCATGTCATAAATTTCATTCATTTTTTCATAAAAAAATATCAACTGAACATTTCTGCACAAACTTTTAACATATTTATAAATTAAAATCCGCTCAATGTACAACATTTAAAAAAATGATATCCCGAAGAAACGAAAGTGCTAAGGGATTACTTTTTTAATTTGCAAAACTCAAACCTCGGAAAATTTACCCCGAAGAGTCTATTAGCTGCGGTGAAGTAAATCTCGGCTGGTGAAATCAGGCAAATTTTGAAGCTTTATATTATTAAAAATGAAATAAAACTATTTGTGCAGCAGTAAAAAAGGGAAAATAAGAACCATAAAAATAGTCGCCATACCTTAGTGCGCCTATACTGGAAGAAGATGAAGAGCACAAACTTAATTTATGGCCAATGTATGTCTTATCTCCTAGAAGCTTTTCCTACACAGATTATCAGCCAATTAAATGTAAAATTCTAATCCATTCAATAACATATGCAAAGGGCCCTTGGAATATCATTGAAATGATCCATTTCCAGGTTTTTTCAGGCCAACATTGGATAATGATTATCATTTATTTGTACAGATTTCAACATTTTTTCTTCCTCTGTTTAAGTAATCAATTCTTAAATAGACGAAGTATCTCATTATTCCCAATGCATGCGTGTTGATGCGTAAATAATTTGATGACATTTAATTTTAGTACTTCTAAATTATCACCGTGGGAAGCTGTCTCATACTGGAAATTAAAGCAAAATAATCCAACCTTTTACATGCTCGACCAATTTGGATTACATACACGAGTTAAAGTATAATTGGCAAATGAATGTTTGCGAATAAATATATTTTGAGTCTTTACTCCTTAATGCCTCCATATGCTAACGTTACATAGATACTTTGACTGCCCATCATTCAGTCATTGGTCAAATCAATTATATTGTCTCGAAAGAATTCTGTCAACATTAATTATTTCATTCGGAAATAATGTGTCATCTCTAAACATTGTAATTTCCACAGCATATTAAAGGGAGATTTTAAATTGAATTAGAATAAGCGTTTTCACTCCACTAGCCACAAAGTCATTGACGTTTTTAATGTATGAAAAGTCACTTATTTCTACTGAGCAAGTTTAAAATGATCCAAAATAAACACATATCATTGTTACAGAAACTTCAAGAAGCCACATATGCATTATTTTTGAGGATAATAGAAGTAATAACATTTGAAGAGGAGAAATTCATTCCTGTAAAAAGTCATTTGAAAACTTAAATGAAGAAGAAAGTTATTCAAAGTCAAATAAGGTATATAAGGAAGCATCTAACTGTAAATATAAAGCGGTGTAAAATTTAACATTAGCTATAATTATATAGGAAAACTAAAGATTTATTTTCGGGAGACATAAATTCAAGAAACTGTAGCCAAATAAATCCCATGAAATACAGATCTCCGAAAAGTTTTTTTTAAATCAATTGAAAAAACACGAAGTTGAAACGATCAGACATTTGACAAAAGATTGCATTGAAATATCCCTAATATTTAAATTTATATAAGAGCAAACTAAGATCTCATTACAAAGAAGTCGATGAAAACATGAGAGAGAGGACTTCTGTTACATTTTCACCGTTGCATTTCTGAAATCTCGGTCGCCCACGCCCACAAAGTTACACAAGACAGAAGAGTCTCTCTTTCGCTTTTAGAATTATTTCTCCCTTTTCTCTGTAAAACCTCAAAACTAATTTAATTCCTGAAAGAATTTTTCGGAGCTCAACACGACACCCTACTGCCTCAGTTGAATTTCTTCGCAGTTCTTGCATGGCATTAACGCTCAGCTTTCTGCGTGGTGTCACGCACACGCTCTTTAAACTTGGAATTCGCACTCATTTAAAGACTTTAAGTAATTAGTATCCTATCTGTGCTATTTCCCACAAAAAACTACCTTAATACTATTCAAATATTCTTGAAAGATAAGAGAAACTGAGGACAAACAATGCTTTAATACTTATACAATATAGCGTACATTATTTTTTATATAGATGTCATACTATCAATGAAGGATGCCCATATGGTAGCTCGTTAGCTCCTCGGTAGCTCCCTGTATATTAAAAAAAAATTGAAGTAATTTGAAGAACTCGCAGTCTTCAGAAGAGAAATTTTGTTCCACGTTCTAAAAAGTAGAAAAAAAATTTTTGTATATCCAGTTGAAAATTCCTATGGGTAATTCCATCCAAAATCCGAATGTATATATCCCAAGGAAATCTCAGTTTAAAACACGGACCTAACCATTTCATTTCCCATCCAGAGAAGAAATAATACAGCAAGAGGCATTACGTTCACGTTCCATTGTACACGAGAAACATTATCGGTACTGAAATTCCACCCACGAGGGGGGAAAACAGGGGGAGTGGATGGAAAGAAAATCTAGGGTGCAAAAGAAAATAACGCCGATCTGAGCTTTCAGATCGAGCCTTCCTCAGAGAAATAGAGAGAAAAAGAGGGAGAGAGACTCGCCCACTCCAACTTAGAGGGAACCATCCCACTCACCCTCGGTTCACGACACATTCAGCCCCAACCCCTTCAAGACACGCTTTCCATTCCTACTCCTCTCTTACTCCCGCCTTCCCATCCCCCCACTTCTAATCCTGATTTATAGAAGGTGGGTGCCGAGAATTCCATTCCAAAGCGAAGAAAGAGACATCGCGGATCTCTCTCTCTCTCTGTTTCTCTTCCCTCTCTCGCTCTCTCCCACACTCCCCGAGAGTCGTTTCCCGGGCTTCCACTTTTGCAAAGAAAATTAAGGTGCCCCGGCTTCGGATGCAGTTCCGCTAAATGGCGTGGGAAAGACGAAGAGCGATACGGGTAATGGGGGATGGGGTGGATTTTATAAGGTGAAAGGGGTGTGGGCGGTCGAAGGGTGGAAATTTATGAAGAAGATAGGAAGGAGAGTGAAGGTGATAATAGTGGAGAGCGCGGAGGGGTTGGCTAGAAATAGGACAAGAAGAGACGAGGAGACAAAAACCGTGCTGATTTATTCCTCATATCTATTGTCTTGTGAATAGTAATATTAAAAGTATTATTTAACATTATTTACGAGTAAAATTTTCGTTTGAACAGCTGTGCAACGGTTGAACTAGAAAGCGAAAACATCATAAACACATAAACACATTCTAAATGTTTACTTTGACGCCTTGAACGCTTCACTTAATGATAAATTTTTTTACCAAAAATCTCAGAGCAACTTGGCAAACTATGAAGATTATTGTAAAAGGTTCATTCAAACCATTCTAGAGATTTATCACAAAGTGATACATACATATCATTGCACATTTAATTAACCTTGCAAGTTATTAAAACAATTATTAGCCAGGTTATTTTATACGTATCAATAGTACAGGATTCGAATAACTTAAAATTATTCAACGGTATAGTATTATTAAAGAAAGACTAGTGCTTCAACATTCGAAAGCCATATTTTGTGGTAGTTTCAAGCCCCTCTTCCATCTCTCGTACCCCTCCGCGGAGGTAATGTGTTACAGTCCGCTGCTTACAGCTGCGTGTCATATTTTGTATCTATGCCGTTAGGGTTTGGGATCATAAGTTGTATCGTGGTCATGGATTAATAGAATTTTCCCCTTCTTGCTTTCCAGTTCCACTGACCTATATACCTATTTAACACTTATTTGGAACTACATTTTCCGCCCGAGTGTACATGGGCTTGCTACAAAATTTATATCTTTACAGGGATTTAGGAGTTTGTCTTTTACCTTTTTCTACCCTTTAAATATCACTCCTCTCCCTTATCCCTTGCCGTTATCATATGGCGTTTCCATTCTCTGCCCTACACACCTTTTCGGTGAATTGCGGGGCATTTACGTTGATATATGTATATGTATATAGCTTTAGGCCTTCTTCAGGTGTATATATATATATATATATATATATATATATATATATATATACCTGAAGAAGGCCTAAAGCTCAAAAAATTTACAAGGTGAGTGTCCTTTTACATGTTATCTATTTTATTTTGAGTTATGTTGTGCCGTCCAATTGTTATATATTTATATTTTTATATGCACATACATGCATACGGTCAGAATATTAAAAATTTCTAAAAAATAACTGCTAATTAACTCTTAACCTCTGTGGTGAATTGCAGGACAGAGTACAGTATAGTATGCACGTGGTACTCTGGTGTAATTGACTGGGCGATATTATATACAGAGTTTATAAAAAAAGTATTGGGAAAGGTTTCGGAATAAAAAGATTTGTTTCAGATATTGCTAAAATGAATCAAAATTCTTCATAGGACTACATCCCTTGAATGTCGATCCAATTTTGCTAGCAGCTTTTCCAGTACTCAAAAGCTTCCTGGTAGGCGGATTCCGAAAGGACCTTAAGGGTACGCATGCAAGCTTCTTTGATGGCACCTAGGGGACCCTGGTTGTGTCCTTTCGAGGGAGCATTTTACTTTTTGGAAGAAGAAATAGTCTTCTGGTGCCGTGATTACGTTGACCAAAAATTCAAGGACTTCTTCAACGGGTTGCAGAGTGTCTTCCCAAGCAGACTCTTGATTCTGCTTTTGATCGTCTGTATAGACCTTCGGGGCGAGTTAACCACAGATCTTTCGGATCGCCAAATTTTCAGGTAAAATGGTATTTATTGTTAACCTATCAATGCTAGTACGATCTGCGATAATGTCACACGAAACTTATCGTCTAAAGTCAGCACTTCACGCACACGTTGTACATTGCCATCGGTTCTTGAGGTAAACTGGCGTCCGGCGCGGGGCTAGTAATCTACACTCTCTCGGCTATCTTTGAAGAGGTTGTGCCACTTAAAAACTGCAGTATGTGAACATGCTTTCATTCTTGAACACCTGGCGAATCATGCGCAACGTTTCCTTGCTCGATTTTTAGAACCTAACGCAAAATATGATGGTCTACCGCTGTTCAATCGTTCGATACAATTTGTGCTTGCACCGAGTCACTCGACAAGGGTCCATTAAAAACACGAGCTACATGACTAAACAAACGCTCTCAGGCGATGTACGCGTATTGAAGGTCAGACCATCACCAATGAGCCTGCGCGATACCAAAGCACTGTAACGTACAGTGACGTCAGGAAACAGTTGTTTCCGATACCTTATATAAAAACCTCGTAAAACTGGCCAAAATTTCAATGGACTGTCTTTTTTAAACATGCCAAAAATAGATATTTTTCAAAGCAAGATTATCCAAAATTCAATTTATTGCTTTAGCAGCGTATATAACCATTAATATTCAATAATAATACCTATTAGTCATTGCTTGAGTTCCAATTGAGTCCAATAGATTGAGTTCCAATGCATTAAGTTCCAAGAAGTCGTAATTTTTAAATATGAAAATTCCGTAAATTTTCGATAATTCTGTCACTTAATGTACCTGAGAAAAATAAATTATAAAATATTAATAAAGTTTTGAAAACTATTGGAACTTCGTAAACAGTGAAAAAAAGGCAACATGTAGGTATGAAGGACATAAAACCCATTAACCAAGAAGTTCCTGTCAATAATTTACAGAAAAAACTAATATGCATACGAAAACTTTGCTACGCCTCAAATTTCTTCCCTAGATATGAATGAAGCTATATGAATCTCTAAGAAAACAAGCCCGAAGCACGGATTAAAAGTGAGGTGATTATACTAAAGAGAACAGTTACTTGACTGTCGGCGATAATTTTATCCAGGATGGTATTACAACACACAAATAGGTTAGACGAACATTTTTAGGAGACTAATCAAAGAGAAGGCGAAGGTGCGGAAGGGAGTGGAATGGGAGGATGAATGGGTAAGTGAACGAAGGGAACGAGAATCCGGATCTTGTGTGGGGACTTGGGCGAAAAGGGAAGAATGAGGTAAGAGAAATTGCCGAGTGCGAGAGATCAAGACAAGAGAGGTTGGGGAGGGGGTTAGCGGTGGCCGGGATGGGTCTGAAAAAGAGCTGGGGAGAGTAGGAGCGCGTGTAGGTGGCGCGGCACGAGTGAGGGTGAGAAAGGGCTATGGATTTGAGACGACGGACAAAAGTTTGGGAAAGAAGGGCGAGAACGGTAGACGCGATAGAGCCGTGAAGCGGAAACTTTTCCCAAGTTGAAGCCTGATTAGAGCGAAGGTATAAATGTGTTGGGGAGAGGGCAACCTGAACGTGGGCAGTATATCGGTTGTAAGGGGGCGATTTATTTTTATGTGAAGTAAGAGAAAATCGGATTCCGCTCTCTCTACAAATTTATTTTGTAGACTCATGAATAAGAGCTGGGCTAAATTACCCACATGGAGCTGTTATGTGCCACGGCAAGTCTTTATGGTGGAATTTTCTTATGTCTCATACCATTTATTATTGCATCATGTGATTGCGCCCGGACAATTTAACAGAAACATTTGGCAGTCATAATAACGCACTAGCAATACAAATTTTAAAATTTGACAAGAACAAACCTATTTCATTCCCTGTTTGTCAATTCTAAGCAGGGTATGGGTTGGGAAAATTTGGCTTATTTTAGACGTAAAACAAATATTTTTGTGTCTTAATGACCATTTATTAACAAAATGTCTAATGCACGACGAGAAACAGCCTTATTTCACAAACACAAAGCCGGAGATTGAGTTATTGGGTAGCACATTTCTAATTAGCGTTCGACCAATTACTTAAGAGTGCCGAGTCCAAATCTTGGGAGTTCCCTCGACTAATGCTGAGTGGTGCGATTTCCTCTACGCTCTAACTTCTTGAAAAAATCATGGGAAGGGTTAATAAACGAACTGAAAACTGCATTTTAAATGGTTAAATATGAAATACGAAGGGCTTTAGATTCTCCTAACAAAACCAACCTTCGGGTTGGATATTGCGGATGGTGGGGGGTCGATATTATTCCTTGTTTGTGAAAATCTGAATAGCAGTTTCAAAGAAACAGTAACATTTTCCAAACAGCACAATAGAAAGCTTACTATCGTGATGTTTGTTAATGGGAAAAGAAGAGAGAAGTAAAGGAGAATCAAAATTATCCAAAATAAACTATTTTCCAAAAAACATGGTACACATTAAAATATACTACCGTGTGGGTTACAGAGACTCAAATGGCAAAGTATCGTAAAACAAGATTTTTCATCATATATCGAGAAGAAAATATAAGGAATGGGTAAAATCGTAATATCTGACACCAGGAATGAGAATTAATATAGACCACAGAAAACTGCCTTTGATTGAAATGTCAGAAAACTGAAAATTTTATAAGCTTCGTTTGACGATTTGTTCAAGTAAGAGCACCTTTTGAGCGCAGAAAATTGCACGGCACGGATTCCTCTATTGTTCCCAAATGCGAACTGGACATGTTTCAACTTGCAATGACTGTCACTGAAGAAATACTGAAGGAATTCAGTGAATTGTTTACTGCATACACCACATATTTCGCTTACAGGTTTACAAAATACTAATTTATTTACATTAAACCATTAAAATAAATATATATACTTTTGGAATGGAATTAATTCTTTCTCAAAAGCTTACTGCGTGAAAATACTGACGATAATAACAATAGACTCGATTAAATACGGGGTTCGGGATAGTGCGGTGGCCAGCGTATAGGCTTCCAACCGAGAGGGCCCGGGTTCAAATCCTGGAGACACTTTGTGTTCTCTCCACACGCATCCAAACGGATGTAACGTTAAACTTCGGACCCCTTGGCGCCTTTCGACAAGAGTAGGCTGATTCCGACGCCGGGTTTCTTCTCTCCACCCTTCCTTTCCCAACCGTCCCTAATGGCGCATATGACCTTAGCTGTCGGTCGGCTCCCATCAAAAATACTACTATTCCTCAATTAAATACTTAGGCGTAACCCTAAGTCACGGCCTCAATTGGGTGAATAATTAACGGGAATAATTCGAACAAACTAGCAAAAAGCCATTTTAAAGCCGAGGTTTATTAATAGTGGCCTGGGGAAATGAGACGGAAGGGTTTAAGAGCGCATGCTATCTTTTGCTAATTAGACGTTATTTGGAATATGATGCTAGTATGAAGGAACTTCACAGTTGGTTTAATTGCAGAAGTAGATCGTGTGCAGCGATGAGGAGCTAGATTGGTAAACAGATGTTACGATGAACGTAATAACGTTTCCATAGAAAGGATATATTGTGAACCACTCACGGAGCGAAGATTAGCTTGCAGACTGAGTTTGGAAGAGGCTTCCGTAAAAACGATGATTTTGAAAAGGAATGCCTTACCCCCTCAAACTACGCATTGTAAGAGAGAACGTAAAATTAAGTCTGATTAGTTTAAATTAAGAAGAGAAATCAAGTGTAGGACCCACAGTTTTAAGGTTTCATTTTTCCGGCAAATGATTAGGAATCTGAAAAACTACGGACGACTAAGCTTGGGAAAAACACATTTTAAAAATTCTAAATAATACCTCATTCTAATAGGAATAATGATACATAAAAATTATACTTTATACATTGATAAAGTATACATAGATTGTTTGATAGACTGTTACATCCAATTGTAAATTTGGTAATTTTTTACACACACACACAAACACACACACAAACAAACACACACACACACACACATACACACACACACACACAAACAAATGAGGAAGTGCTGGAGATGGTGGGTGAGGAGAGAGGTTGGTTAAGAAAAATCCTATGGAGGCAGGAAAAATGGATGAAGGGCGTATTGAGCGGTAGTGGAATGTTGAAGAAGGTAATAGAGGGGAGAATGTTGGGCAAGCGAGGGAAGGGCAGGAACAGGATAGGGATGTTGGACGGGATGAAGGGAGGAAAGAAGTACACAGAGATGAAGAGGGACCTGATGTAGATTAGGTTGCTGGATTGGGTTTTGTTTGGAGTTACAAATGTTATTTGATAGTTGTGTCCATCCAAAAACCTACCTTAACCGGAGGATTACCTAATAAAATATATATATATATACATATAAAAAATATAATATATATAAATATTATATATATATATATATATATATATATATATATATATATATATATATATATATATATATATATATATATATATATATATAGATGATTTCTTCGAAGTAACACGGAAGTGTTGAATAAAAAACTTAGTAACACACAGCACAGTAGACAGTAACACACAGCACGAGAACACATAAAAAGAACACTCACAATAATATCTTGATAATTTCGACGGACTCGAGCTCCGTCTTCTTCGGAAGATAAGATATGACTCATATGATGATGAGTCATATCTTATCTTCCGAAGAAGACGGAGCTCAAGTCCGTCGAAATTATCAAGATATTATTGTGAGTATATATATATATATATATATATATATATATATATATATATATATATATATATATATATATAGATGATTTCTTCGAAGTAACACGGAAGTGTTGAATAAAAAACTTAGACGGACTCGAACTCCGTCTTCTTCGGAAGATATGATAGGACTGATTATATATATATATATATATATATATATATATATATATATATATATAGATGATTTCTTCGAAGTAACACGGAAGTGTTGAATAAAAAACTTAGTAACACACAGCACAGTAGACAGTAACACACAGCACGAGAACACATAAAAAGAACACTCACAATAATATCTTGATAATTTCGACGGACTTGAGCTCCGTCTTCTTCGGAAGATAAGATATGACTCATATGATGATGAGTCATATCTTATCTTCCGAAGAAGACGGAGCTCAAGTCCGTCGAAATTATCAAGATATTATTGTGAGTATATATATATATATATATATATATATATATATATATATATAGATGATTTCTTCGAAGTAACACGGAAGTGTTGAATAAAAAACTTAGACGGACTCGAACTCCGTCTTCTTCGGAAGATATGATAGGACTGATTATATATATATATATATATATATATATATATATATATATATATATATATATATGTGTGTGTGTGTGTGTGTTATATTTATATAAAGTCCACATTTATATAAGTGTATATTTATATAAACATGCATATATACTTTGCAGTTACATACCGAAATGCCTGCTGGAGAAGACAGTACCTTCATTATTTCAAAATTTTGCATCTTTACAAGTATCATTTTAGGAATTTTAATTTATATGCTGGATTCCTGATGCAAAATGACCCTACTAAGTTTTGAATTACCGCGTATCATCTACCTAATCTATCATTAAGAAAAAAAGGTTACTTTTGACATAGAAATTTAATTTGTAGGAGGGGATGAGAGACGAAGAAAAAATAATAGAGAAAGAATGGAATGGAAAAAACAGTAAAAGAGGAGGTCAAGATATAGATCGAGAATTCATGCATAGAAATGTAAAGATCACTTATGGAGTCATATTTGGTGCTTATAAAATTGAATACTGATTAGCCAAAATATATAATAGTTTTGCAAACATGATGTGTCCTTTGTTCCTACTATGTTAGTCCGGCGAATTCCTCAATATCTACATTTATAACTGTGCTTAGCAATCATTTTGAGAAGGGCAAAGGGTAAAAGCATTAATGAAATTGAACTCGGATTATGGTAAGGTTTGAAATTCAGCGGGAGAATTTTCCAGCTTCCGTTATTGCGTACTGTCCAAAAAACAAATAAAGGTGAGCCCAAAAGTAATCTTCCGGTATCTGCGTACCGGCCAGCCTTAATTCCCTCTTTAATCCTATCGGCAAGAGATCTGATGGATTTGGTAACAGTGCCGGCAAAATTACTTTTAATGTGATAAGAAAAATCGCTTTAATATCATGATATTATATTGCCATTATGAGTGTATGTCAAATTCTCGTTGATTTAGGCTACATGCCTTGCATGATTATGGATCCCTTTCAAATTATATCGCCTTTGGCAACTGTAAGATTTAAAAATTCAACTACTCCTCTATACAACCATAAAGACGCTTTCTTTGTAATTAATTGGTTCCATTTTAAGTATGATTATTCCAGCATTAAATACAGCATATATTTATTATTATTTAATTATGGTCACAGAATTTCACTTTATCTATAATTAATGAATCGCACTTTGTATTGATGACGAAAAACTAGATTTAATATTTTAACTTGCATTATAGTCTATTTTCCGATAAGATATCCACAAAACTGATTTTTTGTTAAGTGTACTTTCAGATAAGCATATTTAACTCCGTTAAAATAAGATGAATTTGTTATTTACCCAAAATAAAGTCAAGCCTCTTTGTAAAACTATGCAATAAAAAAATTATAATATAGAGCAAGAGAATGCAACAATTTCAGAGAGTAAAAATCATTCGCCTTGACCGGGATACGAACCCGGATCCCTCGATATCCGGCCGAGTGTTTTAACCAATTAAGCTACCGAGACGTCCTCTTACAATCTGAAATTTTGGGGGCTTAAAGGAACAAGATGTTATGACGAAATACCTTAAAGCCCCCAAAATTTCAGAGTGTAAGAGGACGTCACGGTAGCTTAATTGGTTTAAGCACTCGGCCGGATATCGAGGGATCCGGGTTCGCATCCCGGTCAAGGCGAATGATTTTTACTCTCTGAAATTGTTGCATTATAATGCACACATAGCGGAGCGTTAAAGTTACTGTTACAGTTTCTTGAAATTTGTCTAAGGTATGAACAGCCTAAGTGTTTGAAATTGGCTTTATTAACATCGTGGACTGTGGCGCGTCGCGCACGACTACGAATGCCTGTGACATAGTATGTACGGTATTTCGTCATAACATCTTTTTCCTTTAGAGCCCCCAAAATTTCAGAGTGTAAGAGGACGTCTCGGTAGCTTAATTGGTTAAAGCACTCAGCCGGATATCGAGGGTTGCGGGTTCGAATCCCGGTCAAGGCGAATGATTTTTACTCTCTGAAATTGTTGCATTATAATGCACACATAGCGGGTGACTCCGTTAAAGTTACTGTTACAGTTTCTTGAAATAGAGCAAGAGGAAAATAGTTGACTGAATGGTGTAAATAGATTTTTGTTGAGACAGTGTATCTAAAGATATTACCATTTAGTGGAAATATTAGCACGTCACTAAATGGTAGCAATTATCTTAGCAAAGCTAACTTTGTATTAACTGAATAGTGTAGAATCTCTAGTAGACTGACTAAGAATTATGTTTTGAAATCTGTGTTACTTAGCACAAATACTGATGGGTAGGGGTTACTAAAGCCCTTCATGTTCTGAAAAAGTACGAACAAATATCAGGATTCTAATCAGTCGCGCAATACTCAACTATGTGTTTTTGGATTTAAATATTCATTATGCTATATGCATTAATTAAATATATACCTCGTTCAAGTATTCAAAAACTGCTTGCTGTTTATTTAAGTGAATATTGCATCTAATCGAGGTAAATTAATCCTAAAATTGAGGAATATTTTCGTGAGATTTGAATTCGTGTAAAAGGTCTAACATAAATGCAGGATAAATTACATAATCAGAATTGATTTTTCATCTAACAAACCGAAAAGGTAACAATAAACTTGGTAACGTAAAATTTTCCCGGTTATTTCCCGAAAGCGAAGCGAAACAAAATTGCGACTCATTAAGTCATAATTCAATTTCAATTGATAATTATTTTAGAGATAAACACAGCACAATAGAATTTATTTGGAAATACTAGAATGTGGAAATAAAGAAAAAGATAATTATTGCTTATACGAGCTCCTCAAGAACTTGAGAGGTAAACAAAAGAATGCTCTTAAAGAATTGATATTTTTTTTCAAAGATGACTTAACCGGAGTAGCCAAAATAAGAAGCTTTTGGCTTTGGGTGATAGCTTCGGGGCAACAGAATAAAATGAATTCCGATTTTAAATTTAATTTTTATGAGAAAAGAATTATATTTCCAAGGAAAGGAACTTCACTCACCTGAGTTCTACATTTGAAAAGTCATAAGGTTTATAAAGACTCAAGTAATATACTTCCATTATTTAAGATCGTAAACTAATTAATTACACATGTTACTGTAACTTTTTCGGAAAATCAGAACAACAGAAAGATATTATTCTTAAAGGATACAATTAGAGCATGAACATATTGAAAATGTTATTTTTTAAATGCATTTTTTGTGGCTTCTTTTAGAGCAGTTTCATGTGTGAGTAAATTTCCACGTTCAAATGTTTATTGTAACCATAGATAAACAGAGAATGTTTTAAACCAAACATAGAAGACAAATAAATACCAAAAAGTACTATCTTGATCTTTTCGAAGAATAAAGGTTATAATATGTAAGGAGCCGAGGCAAATAAATAAATCTTATTAAAATGATTCAAACTTTCTCCACATTATTTATGAAGGGCTGTCCACCGAGGACTCCCTGCAGAGTTCTCTTATATAACGTTTTAAAATTCTTGTCCTCAATTAAATAATCTTTTTTACATATCAACATACCGTCTGCTCAACTTGGATATAAAGTACATCCTTATCAATCTAATAATAACAACCAGTGAAAAAAACTGATACTGTGTTTTTATTTTTCCACAGATAAAATCTGTGGATACGGAAAATGATGAATACTTTTCAGGTAATAGCTTTCATTTCTGTGAAAAAAGATTGGTTTTGGCGATCGAGATCTTAAAATAAGGTGTATAAAAAATTTTATCTCAAACTGAGACTTCCCTTGCAGATTGAAATACATATCCAGTCTATTGTCCGAGAAAAAGCCATTTTCATTCGACACTCAAATGGATGGAAATGAGGAAGACTGGAGTAGTGAAAGGGAAAACTATTGCATGGGAATATATCTATCACTTGGCAGTGACTGACGAATAGGCCAAGCGGGCACGCATAAAAGGTGAATAAGGAGAAGGAGAATTTGATAAAGGTGAAAGAGGGACGCTAGCAGAACAGAAAAGGATGAGCTAAGGGTCAGAGAAGGAGTCAGTGGAAACATTTCCGAGGATTGCGAAATTGCGACTACGCGCGTGATACTCGGGAGGCTATAAGCGGGAAAGAGTTGTTCCGACGGATGGCGTCGGAAAGGGTTTACAATGACTAATCGGGGTGCCCGATAGGAAGGATAACTCGTTGAGGAAAGAGAGGGGAACGTTGAGGAGGTGAATGGAAAGTGCGTGAGAGGGGATAGAGGGAGCAGTCCTTAAACCCGGGACAAATGAGCTGGGTCCCTCAAGTATTTTTCCCGTTGCCTTCCTCATCCTTCAGATCCCGAGGTCGACGGGGACACGAGATGTCCCAAACATCATTCATCGCACCATCTACGACGATAGAAGAGTCTTTCTCGTCGGCCCCTTAACACACACAACGCCCACCTCTGTCTTCAACCCGGGAAAAGGGAGGAGTTGATTGGGTAAAGAAAGGGGTGAGGCGATGTAAGAACAGATAGAATATGGACCAGTATGAGCACAATGTTTTAGTCTCATTTGATTTCGTTTCTGATAAGTAGACTTCCCCTTCAAAAAAGTCTAGGATCCTACATTTTTCTTTCCTCGGATCTTGTTCGAAAGGTCATGAAAATCTTAAAAGAATTCATTCCATACTCGATACACGCCCTTTGTCTTCGATTCTATTGATCATGCACAATGGAGAAGTGAATCATAAACATGAAATTATTGGACATTAACGATCACATAGTGCTTCTCGGGTAATGGCGATACGGAACATCAAATCGCACCAGCAATAGCGCGAACTCCGGGGAGGGAAACTCATTAAGTGACCTCGATACCCACTGTTATGTTCACCGACGATGAATATTCCCGTCTACATTGGTTTTATGATTCGCAGCCAATTGTAGCGTTTCAAACTTGAATAAATAGGAGAAAATAAGTAAAATAATTTCCTCGCATACAATTCATTGCATCGTTCTTAGGTAATAGAAGGAATTCCAAAAATCCCAGGATAGGTATAAAAATATTGCATCATTTTACCATCAGGAATAACAATTCGGTGCGAACGAGTATGACTTCAAATAAAACGCTAGGGGTCATGGAAAAATAAATATTTGAATTCTACCGGTTGATGGCAAAGGGTACCTTAGTAAAGCAATCAAGAGGGCTACTGCGCCAAGTTTAACTGAGAAAGAGGATAATAATAGGGAGAGTCAAAGGTCATTTTTCCCCAGAAAACCTAAGCATCAAACGTGCAAGTGAAACCGTAAATCATGTCATAATTCACGTACATAGGCTTTCGCGGAACAGTTATGATGAATTAGACAATACGGTTAATAAAAATACGATATTTTATTGGTGTTAAAATCATCCATTATGAACAGTTCAAAAAATATCCACAAAAGATGTGTAATTTCAAAACATTAAAGGCACTTTGTTTGTTTCTCGAAGTTTTTTGGACATTATATCGTTAAACTGGAGTATTAATTCCTCCAACTGGATTGGAGGAAAAGTGTATACTTAATAAAGCTTATTTCTGTTGAATAGATTCTAATGTTGTGCTATTTTAAGCGATGCCTAACGTTTTCTTAAGCATTGGCCTGATCTGATTCAAGTCTTATTCCATGTAAACCTTAACATTCCCTTTGACATCATTTGGACCGATTCCCACTTGCAAGGACTGACTTAACAGATTCCATATATTAAATTCTGAAACAAAATATTTGGGGGCTGTGCAAATCAAAGATTATTTTTATTTTATAATTATAAACCTGTATTACAACAATACTGTTATTCAAATATATCATAGTATTCAAGGAAAGCGCAATATTAAAAATTGTTGGCCGCCGTCTATATTAATATTTTCACTAAATTTTATTTTGAGATTAATATTGTATCACATATGGCTTTTAAAAACAGTCGAGTTAATATAGAGGCTCACAGAAAACGTAAAGAGCTTCGGTTGATTCTCGAAAAGTTACCAATAACTAATGGTAAAAACGTTTTTACCATTCAATGTCAACGTATGGAAATGGAATATGCCAAAAGAGGGATTTATTTTATGAAAGCAGTCAACGGAGGCAAGATCTTTCGAAAATAATACAACAGGTGGATTTCGGAAAGCCGAACTGTGAACCATATTTGGCTGATATTCCTAAAAATACATACGTTACTCGTCTACGTTAATTTTACCTAGTTAGTTTTCAAATATGATTATCTTCAAATCAGAAAACATCGTTAAAGGTAGCTCCAATATGCATCTGCCTGCTTGACACGGAAGAAGCTGGTCTTGATTGATCACAGGCAATACCACGCCAACAAACACTATATTTTTAAACCTGAGGTTTGTTTACTAACTTCAGAATCATAATGATCAGACAAGTACACACTGAAAACTACGAACGAGTTTAACAAAATAAAAAATAAGAAAAACTTTAACTTTACTACCACAGACTTTTTACTTTACCACTACAGACTATCTTTGATAACACAGGCCTACAAAAAAAAAATTTTTTTTGGTGCCGGGAATCTTTGTGTTGATTTTAACTATATTTGTAGAGCTGAATCAAAATATGAAATCCGTTTTTATTTAACAGCTCTACTTTTTTAGACATGGCACATCTTACGATTAGTTGTTTTAATATTTGATATATTCCGGAAAATAATTTTCAAAGTTAAATAAATCTATAAGTATGCATGGGAATATATGGTAAAAGAAAATAGAAAAAATATTACAGACTTTGTGAAACGTGCATACTTGGGATATTTTGGTGTTAAGCTTGGTGACCAAGATAAAACATGGGCACCGCATTTTGTGTGTAAAACATGTACTGCATCTGCATCTGGACTGCATACTGAACATCTGCGGCAATGGACAACAGGACAAAGGAGAAGTCTAAAATTTGGTGTGCCAATGGTGTGGAGAGAACCTGTGAACTATATTGACGACTGTTATTTTTGCATAGTAAATGTTTCGGGAATTAACCGAAAAAATCGCCACAAGTGGACATATCCAGATTTGCCTTCAGCTAGACGCCCGGTACCCCATTCAGAAGAAATACCGATCCCAATATTTCAGACGTTACCAGATATATCTAAGGAAGAATTTGAGTTATTTGAAAACATTTCTCATTCTATTGACGATATTGGCAGTGACTACGAGGGGGTATCAAAAAGTCCTCAACTATTTAATCAAGATGAACTAAGCGATCTTGCTAGAGAACTGAACTTATCGAAAGAAGCATCCGAACTACTAGCATCAAGACTGCATGAAAAGAATTTACTGCAATCCGGTACAAAAATAAGTTTTTATCGCACAAGGAAAAAGGATATGCTACCCTTCTTTACTCAAGAAGACAATCTTACATTTCGTTCAGACGTTAAGGGTCTTTTGGAAAAAATGGGACTACTATCACAATATGATGCTAGTGATTGGCGTTTGTTTATTGATTGCTCCAAGCGTAGTTTAAAATGTGTACTTCTTCACAATGGTAACAGGTTTGGCGCAATACCAATCGCTCATTCAACTAAAATGAAAGAAGAATACGATACAATAGCATTGGTCTTACAGAAGATAAAATACCAGGAACATCGCTGGGTGATTTGTGTAGATTTAAAAATGGTGAACTTTCTTCTTGGGCAGCAAAGTGGCTACACAAAATATCCTTGTTTCTTGTGCCTCTGGGATAGCAGGGACAGACAAAACCACTGGATTAAGAAGGAGTGGCCTAAGAGAGAAAACTTGGTTGTTGGGAAAGAAAACATCATTGCTGAATCTTTAGTTGAAAGAGAAAATCATCTTACCGCCTCTACATATTAAACTAGGCCTAATGAAGCAATTTGTAAAGGCTCTTGACAAGGATGGACCATGCTTCGGCTACTTAAGACTAAAGATGCCCCATATAAGTATTGAAAAACTTAAAGCTGGTATTTTTGAGGGGCCACAAATCAGACAACTTACAAAGGATCCTGCTTTTGTCGAGTCAATGAATGAGATTGAAAAAATTAGTTGGGTGTCATTTGTTGAGGTCATAAAAAATTTTCTAGGAAATCACAAAAGTGAAAATTATATTGAGCTGGTAAACATTATGCTCAGTAACTTCAAATCACTTGGATGTAATATGAGCACAAAAGTTCACTACCTACACAGCCACTTAGACAATTTTCTTGGAAATTTAGGAGACACAAGTGGAGAACAAGGTGAAAGATTTCACCAGGATATAAAAACAATGGAAGCTCGCTACCAAGGAAGATGGGATAACCATATGATGGCAGATTACTGATGGTGCTTAAAACGAGACTGTCAATTTATGGCTTTAGCAATGCGTCAATGCTAAAATTCAATTGCCATGCGGCAATTGAATTTTAGTTTAATTAAATTATCCAGCCTATTTCCCATTGACAATTAAAAAGGCATACATAACCAAAAAGGTAAGACATTTTTTTTCTTCAATTATATAGTTCTCAGCGACAAATATTTACTTTAATTTCACTGCCTATGATTATATAATATTTTTAGTAGAAATATTAATGTGCACAAGGACATATAAACGACATGAAAGAGTGATGGAACAGGCAAAATATTTTTATATATTTATCTCTCGGCTAAAGAACATTTTCTTTCTAGCCTATATATTATAAACAAAACATAATCAAATAGATACTTAGTATATAAATATTTGATTAAGAAAGTGAGATGGGTTTATCCACATAAGTAAACTTCAAATTGCAATGGAACGTTAGTATTTTCTCATGATTTATCTTGTCAAAGTTCGTTCACTACAACCAATTTAGGGGCATGAAGATGAGAATATAAAGACCCGGTGTAACTTGAGTTATACCAGGAGTCAGGATGTTAAGTTGGAAACTGAACTATATACCAAACATTTATATTAAAGAATTTACACATACCGGACAAGCAATTTGACGTAATGATTGTATTTTACTTGCCATAAATTATTTCACCGGATTTGTGGCCTCCAGAGCCTATGGATGGATCGAGCCGTACTGGCGGTTCTCACTCATGTACAAATATATCCAGAGTTCTTCAAATGAGAGAGCGATACGATGTAAAGTGTCGAGCCAAATCCCTTACCTTTATACTTCATCACGCAAAGATTTCCCCAGTATGTTAAAAAAATTAAGCATCAGTAAGATTTAAGTTCTCTCTGAATTTTGCTAGGGTACAAGTTGTAACTAAGGTCGAATCATTCACTTAAATCACGTTCTCTCAATTGAGAAATGTGTTTATTTTCTTCACATTGGTTTTTCACAGTTGAAATGAACAACATGATTTTAGCAACAAAACGTTAAAGTAAGGTTAGTTTTCAATAGTTTGATGGAGGTTATAATAGATCACCAACATTTTCTAAAAAATGAGAACGAAAATAGGACGGGAGAACAGGAAGAGCTTAAACGGTAACAAGTGAGAGGCGAAAAAGAATAACATAACATTAAAATATAATTACCTCTGCATGGCACACACAGTAAATATTTGACCATCTGATTAAAATTGAATTAATAATAACATCATACGTATGCACAATAATAGGTGTTTTCCTCTCTGAGGTAAATGTCCGGTGATTCATTACATTTCAGAATAATACCACATTACGATGTGTAGAAATTATATTGTATTCATCGAAGAAGGAGACAATATTTTGTGATTTAATAAAGGAAACATTTTTGACGGTTGAATGGAGGAAATCGGATAGGGATCTCTTAAAGTCATAACAAAGTAACAGCAGAAAAGAAAAAAACCAGACATATATCTTCAGGAAGTTACTTTTTTTCTCTTTAATTTACTTTATAAAGAAATAAAAATATGAGAAAGCAAGATCAAGGGTCTAAACCAGTACAAGTCCCATTAAATGTGTAGAGTATCGATGGTTGAAAGTTAAAATCATTTGATATAAAATGCAATAATTTCAAAGTGTAAAAATCATCAACATATCACTGAACACATGTTACTGTGTTTCTTCTTAAATTTCATCAGCCCACTCACAAATTTCAATATTATGTTTTTTAAAACTTAAACTTTGACATTTTACAGCAAGGAATATATATATGTAATATTATTATTTGTATAAGTATTGTCTATAAAAGATTATTTATATAAAATATAAGTATATGTATATATATATATAAACACCCAAACAGTAGGTTAATAAATATTAAACACACAGAAACATAAAAGGACACTTACAGTAGATATTTACGTTTCGACGGCACGGCACGGCCTACTGTTTGTGTGTTTGTGCGTCGCCGGAGTGCGTCATTTTCAAGATTATATATATATATATATATATATATATATATATATATATATATATATATATATATATATATAATATTCATTATATTGTGCGTTATGACATATTAACTTGAGAGCAGTTAAATACTAACAACTAATGCAGCGGGATATATAAACAGTAATTGTAGACATTTAAAAATGTTAGAATTATTTGCGTATAAGCTTATATTCGGGACCTATGAATCCTTCGATATGTTCAAATTTTACTTGGAAAATTAGCCAACATTTAACATACTCAAAAATTAGGGTACGAGATTTGAACTTAATTTCTATTTCAAGGGAGTATTCTAATTTAGAAATGATAATTTGAAAAATTAATTCAACTATCAATTTGATCCCAGGGAATAAAGCTATAAATCCTGAGTGTGTAACTATGTCTTCAGCATACAGCCAAAACTCTTTAGCGAGAAGAAAGTATATATAGGAGAATCATTATTAAAGTTATTACCTGGGCTTGGGTGAAACTAAGTTTATTTGGGAAACACTCCATCTTGCTCGATTTTATCGAATTTCAGACAGTTCATCGGAACTTGCCATGATTTACGTGGAGATTGCAAAATCAAAGTTTATGACGTCGATATATTGATGGAGTGCGAGAAATTCGGATGCCGGACATTTTACCTAAGAAAAATAACCCTCGCCAGCTATAAATAGGGGAAATGATTTTCCGGAAACCACTGAGCAACGAAAATTTTCCACCAACATGCAAAGGTTCTTGGGTTTCAACTGTTAACATTTCCCTCGCGCTTGCGTGACGAATCGAGAGGGAAGAGAAGGTCGAATTTTTTATTAATTTTATTTATAAGTATTTCATTTTAGCATACTATATTATAGAGCATGGAGTTAATGTTCGTCACCGGATTTATGGCCTCCATGAACTTGTGATAATGAATCAATTAAGATCAATTAATCAATAGGTCAACTAGCTAGCTCCTTATTGATGCACGTTAGCTCTTTATGAGAATTGATAAATGTAAAATATATAGAATTGGATTGGACTTTGTAGTAGTAAAGAATAATCAGGGTGGAAGAGTTTAGCATCAGTTTGAAAGCAAAATGAATGTTACAGTAATGAAATGATAGAGAGGCACGGATGTTATATCAATGTATAAAGTGAAACAAGGCGAATGATTTTTACACTCTGAAATTGTTGCATTGAAATGCATGTTAACGGATGACTCCGTTAAAAGTTACTCCTGCGGCATATCCCGCAGTTTCTTAGAATTTTACAAATAATTAATTTGGAAATGTAAAAAATATTATGCTACATTTTTTTCTAGAAGAACGTCGTACATCATTAACCATGTATTCAAATAAAAAAGTCTAGTATTTCTTAATGTTATACCTTCACCAAATTTGGACTTTGAACCACATGATGACAGTAAAAGCATGGGAAACAGTTTTAATGGAAGAATCAGACGAATAATGACATTAAATATTCGTTATAGAGCATCATTCTAGCATTAAAATGATTATAGTAGCTTAATAGTGTTTTAATTAAATAAATTATAACAAAAAGGTACAAACAAAAGGTGAATGACATATGTAAGCAATCGGCAAGAATATGTGAAATGGAAAGAGATACACATGACACGTGGAATTTAAGTGGAGCACTGGAAATGACATTTTATTGGATCGTTGTCTTGTTAGGTTAACTGGAATATTCTAAAATGAAATTTAGTTACCTGTTTGTGTAGATATTTTAAGTCTATATTTGGTATAAACAAAAAAATTCAAATATTTCCTAATTAAATTCAAGTCCGGAATTGGGTTTACCTAATTTCATTTTGTAATAAGCTGGCAAATAATTATCCACTTATCATGAAATCATGCCAATGGTCTGCACACTGGGTACCATTTGTACCATGTCTACCATCTTTGAAAATTATCAGTAAAGACCGGATGGCAGGCAGGGAAATTGACCACTAGGATATATATACCGACGGCAGAAGACATATATACTCGATAAACAACCTAACTATATCCTAAGAAAAATAATAAAGACAAGAGGCAGGCGAAACGGATTTACATGAATGTATACATTTTAACGTACATGCATATTAAACGGGATTGTGAGCGAGGAAGAGGAACAGATAAATTTGCGGCAAAAGCGAGAGGAAGCGAGGAAAGTGTTGAAGAAATGGAATTGACGGTGATATTCTAGAGGCGTGAGTGCGGGCCATCACGAAAGCTGCGTTTTCGAGAGGACTCGAGGAGTGGAGGGGATTGGTGGGATGGGAGAAGCGGGAGTAGGGGGTGAGGGCCACACAAGAGTTTGGAGAATGGGCCCTAGGTCGAGGAGGGAAGTAAAGTATAAGGCTGCGAATAAGAGTGGCTAGCTGTCGGGAGGGTGGGCGGGTAGGTTTTGCAGCGTGAGAGGAACACAGTGCGAGAGTCTTGAGTGGGGGAAGATAGTGAAGGGGGAAAACAAGCTAATGGCCGCCATGGGAGACGAAAGGAGCGTGTACGTTTACGAGTGAGAGGAAGGGAGAGGTGGAGGTGAGAGAGGGAGAGGAGATGCGAGCAAAGGGACGGATAAAAGGATAAGCGGTCGGAAAGGAAGGGCGATTTTCTGGGAAGGGGGAGGCGAGAGGGAGGAGTGGAAACATGGAGAGAGAGAGAGAGAGAGAGAGGGAGAGCAGTCAGAATCGTGGACGAAACACCAGCCCGCCCACTTGATAGCAGCCTAGTTGTTATGGCCGATAATGGCCCGAAGTGGGCTGAGCCAGCCGCTGCCCTACCCCACCCTAACGGTTAGGAATGCGAGGAGTGCGGCGGAGGGAGGGGCACGGGCGTTTTATTTTTTTCCGGTAAATTTCTTTTTCCCCACTCTCTCTCTCTCTCCTGCTTCTCCAAGGAGAATGGGGCGGGGAGGACAGAAAGAGAGAAAGAGGAGAGGGTTGGCGGTAGGCTTCGTAAGGGGTAAGAGAGGGTTGGGAGGGGTAAGGGTGTCCGGCAAAAGACCAACGCTAAGGAGAGAGTGGAGTGAGGTTTTTAGGGGACGGGAGGGACAGGTAAAGAAGGAGGTGGATCGTGGGTGGTTGGAGAGGACGAGAGAGAGAGAGTTCTTATGGCTTGGGAACACCGAGTAGAGTGGAGTGGGGGCGCGCATTAAGTCATGCAAGGCCGTAAGGTTACGTGGCGTTTCCTCGGGAGGCCACCTCCCTCTGGACTTCAACTCCCCCCACCCTCCACACCCCCACCACTTCCTGGGTATCCGCAACGCCCAGGCATCGCCTGGTCACCCCTGTTACACCCTCTCGCCCTTTTCCCACAGTCCGCCCTCCAGAGTTAAACTGTCACCGTTTTCCCATTGGTGGCCCTTTCAACCTAACGCCCAATTACGGAAGCACGCTTTATCACATGCGAGGAAACCCTTCTCTTTCCCCTCCCCTCTCTCCTTTTCTTTTCCTATCTTCATATTCGTCCACTTCCTCTCTCCCCGCCCGCTCCTTAGCCATATCTTTTTCTTTATCTTCCTTCCTCGCCCTTCGCCCCTTTCCACTCCAGAATCGATGTTTTTGTTTTAATTTTTTTCTCTTTTGAAAGGATATAGGAAGCGGCCAAGGGATATCCGTTTGGGCGTACTTCACATGAAACCGAAACAAGCTTAGTTCATTGCCTCTCGCGTTTCGGGAAATAGATTTTTGTGAGCCCAATGTTTAACTTCTACGGTGATCTAAACTTTGGTTCTTCGTGCTAATCTCGCATCTTTTCGGGGAAACGAAATTTTTTTAGCCTTTGCGTTTTCTTGAGGAAAACTTCATAATGTCCTCAGTTACAATTAATGCCTACAGCCCACAGATTGCAGTCGTTAATTAATACGTCCCTTTTTTTTAGTTGCTGCTCCGATGAAAGTGATCAAACGCGACGAAAAGGGTAGATGTCCTGACTATGCATTAGGGCCTTAATGTGAGTAGATTTTGTATTTTTACGTAATCACATTGCATTCAGATATTGATCATCAACCATTAACAATAACAACAGGGAGTTGATTAAAATACAACAGTATAACTACCAGCATGCATAAGTTAAAATATGCAGAGTCATTACAATGTCTGTAAGGTAATTCTGAGGAAAAAGGCCAGCAATAAAAGTTGTTAATGTAAAAACGTTTTAAAGAGTAATTTAAAAAATATGTCCAATACTTCTACCCCTTTATTTTTTATATTAAAAAATCTGCATCTCAAAAGGCTGACCACACATGCACACCCTTACATACTCTACAAGTGGAAATAGTAAACTAACCTATCAAACCAATCTTCGGGTTGATAATTATGGTTATCTATAGATCGTTCATCACAACCATTTCGTATATAAAATATTAGACATAATAGTATAGAGACATCTGACTGACTATAGAATACGGTCTAGAAAAATTCTATGATACAAGTATAGCATCCGCTTGTAAGAATATCCATTTCAACATGATATCTTTGAGTAATATAATCGTCTCCCACTAGATTTATATATAACGAGCATCGAAAGATCACCAAAGGAACCCAGCCGCAATCATTATACGACAGAAAAGATTGAAGGAAACTGGAAGACAGAAGAAGTTAAGAAACTACTGACAGACGTATCATTTTTCAAGTCACGAGTCGTTCTAAGAGGTATATTTCCTCTTGGGGGAGGAGATAGACGAAGGTGGAACCAACGGATACGTTAGGACATTCTAGGAAAGAGAGAGGCTGCCAACTCTATCGGATCATTTTCTTCAAGGCATCTTGATAGGTATACATAATTTTTTGTCACGCCTCACCTTAAAAGAAGAGGATGTTCTATAGCTCGGAAAGCTCAATGTTTGCCTCGTTTCTCCCCCGGGATCGCAGTTTTTTTTAGCCTAGTATGAGAGAAAAGGAGAGGAATAAAATAAGGGATCCAGTCGCCACCGGCAGGGTGTCATCATTTGTTTTTTGCACGCAAACCTGATTAACGCCGAGGCATTTTTCATCTTCACCCACACCTTTCGACACTTATACATTCCCTCCCACCCCCATTCATATTACTCGTACCTCAAAACTCCTCCTCCCGCGACTAAACATTGGCCAGAGATATTAAATAGAAGAGAACAGGCGGACGTGGACAAGGCGCCTTATTTATTTTTTCCTCAAAGCGCTTTGAGAGGAAAATTAAAAAAATTCAGCCAAAAATTACAAGACCCTTCGGGCATTTATTTCTATGAAAAATATCAATTTAGTCTTGAAATTCAGGGAAACTAATAGCTTCTTGGTCTTTAGCATTAAATTCCACTTCTATAGATAAAAATACGAGGGGTTTTAAAAACAGCGCCATTGAAACTTATAATAGGGCATTGACCTTTCTGATTAGCTACTACCTTCCTTTCCCTCACGGAGTTTATAGAGATTGGCTTTGTATGTAAAAAAAAACGATAGTTCATGAAAAGCATCTCATAAAGTATTTACTTCTTTGCCAATTCATTTGATATTTTGAGCTTTATTACATTATCATTCTTAGATAGCTGAAAATTGATCAGATTTTAAATGTTCATATGCATTTAAAAACAATCAATAAGTCGCGCCAGGACAGCGCAACCGAGTTTATTAGTGACACCAAAGAGCATAATCATGGCTCTACTATATATTGGCAGGAGTACCTAGATAAAATACGAGAGACGAGGCTCCACTACTGACAGATTCAAGTTCTTGTGCTTACCTCGAAACTACACATAACCACAACAAAGGAGACATGATGAAATGAGACGAAACTGTTACTACTTCTTAAATTCAAAAGACAAAATTTAAACTTTACTGTAAAACAGCCTGTAGATAGACACGCATAAGTGTAACTGCATATGTTCATTTATACGAAGTTACATGTTTATATTTATGTACAAATTGAATATTAATGCATGAAAGACTGGTGCCCCAATACTCTACTTCCACACCCAGGGACGACTTGCATAGTACTCAGTACTTGTAGATGTAGTGATGCATACGTTGGATCAATGTCGGGGAAGAAGCTATATCCAACAATTTACAAAATGCTTGTTTTCTGAAGAGGATATTGTTATCCGAGTAGCTCTGGTGCCCCGTGTGCCCTAAAGATCCCGATAAGCTACTTTTGGCTCGTCACCAGGTTTCCCAGGGGCCAAATAACGAGGGTTTACACAGCAAACACGCCCACTGAGAACCCGTACGCGAAAATGTTGCTTAAGCAGGCGAGGGAGTAACCCGGCAGACTAATGCCGCAAAAAAAATTTTGTTGATTCTTTTATTATTTTTAATTTTATTTAAAGTTAGGGATGATTTATTGAAAAAGTATTATTTTCACAAAATAATTTCTTGTAAACGGAGATGTCCAACGCTGGATCGTGGGGGATAGACAGACGATTGTATAAAGTTTAGGAAAACTACTCTATCATTTTCATTCGTTTCCCTCTGGAAGATTAGACATTCGGTGTAGTTAAACCTGTCAAGCCAACTGCTCAACTGCTTATCAATCTACTACTATAGGTGATGAAATTGCGATAGCTGCTGATTTATCTAATTAGAACGTGCATTAAATTTCAGAAAAATGATGAACACATCATTCAATGTCGCACTTTAGACTGGAAAAATTCCTTTGAGGTCGAGAAATTCTAAAAAATACCTATGCTACGTACATTACAGTAATTTGTTAGCATTTCAAAAGTATGCTTTGAACTATAATTCCAAAATCACTGGTGTTTAAAAAACTATAACGATACCATTCACCGATCATCGTAATAACTTTATGTATTTAAGAAAATTTATGGGAATTAAACAACGTAAAGCTTTATTCAACTAGCGTTTTGGATCAATCTGGCCAGATATTTCAAATATTGCCATTAGAAAAGCGTGGCCGAAACCAAATACTTGATAGGTATCTTGAGGCGTTAAGTTAAAATAAGCTCCATTCAAAGGAGGGAGGTTTTAAAAAGACAAACCGATGGTAGAAATCCGTGACTGTGAAGAAACGGAAATGTTTGATTGCAGGTACAATTTGGACTAGCGCTAGGAGCATAGTAAACTACGCCATTGAATGCAAATCGCGCACTAATGGTCACGTCGGCACTGAAGTCATTCGTGGAAACACCGAGAACCAAGGTGTCTCCGAAAGAGAGGATACACAAGCAAAGTGATGATGGCTTGTTTCATTGCAAATTGGGGTCAAATAGGCTCTAATGAAAATGGAAATAAAGAAAGAGGAATTCTCTTGCGAGTCGCAATCAATAATTAGAAGTGAAAAACGCGTCAGGTGAAATAATTGAACGTTCCGTCCAGGTAGGTAATATAAGTTTCACATCCATCTTTAATTACTCCGCAGATTCATTACAGTGAAAACATTTTCGGTTCAGGGTGACTGATTACCAAGGACGACAAGAGGGAATGGGTTATTTATAAAGGAACATTCGCTGCATTAATGTGGCCATAAATTTTCACATTTTAATCCGAAATTTCAAAATGAGGTGTAAATTAAGCATATCACCCCGCACATCACTCTTTGATCAGTCTGACTTAGTAATTCACCAAATATGATTGGACAAGAATAACATCCATTCCCTAATAATTATTAAAAGGGCGAGGTCAATAATACGGTTCATAAATTTACAACTGACCTTTATATCACTGGTTATTTATGGGTGTTTATTTAACGTGACTGCGATGTTGTCAGCCAGTTGATTCGTAACTAGGGGGCTCCTGAGCTTCTCAGACGTAGGCAGGGTAGAGAACCCTACTAGTTAGATTTTGGTAGAGAAAGGGGTAAAATCGATATTGATGCCAAGCAAAATTTAAAATGAGGTGAAAAAGGAAGGAGTGCCTGGCAAGGAGATGCGAATGTAGGAAATGAAAAAGTCTCTTGAATAAGAGGTGGGAAAAAAAAACAAGAAAAGCTGCGGCGTGAAGAGAAGGTACGTGTAATGGGAGGGGTAGGCGGGACGTGAAAGCAAATATCTGGCCAAGGGGGGAGAAAACTGTTAATTAATCCGCGAAGAGCCAGCATCGCTCCCTTGTCGAATGGGGCACGTCGTTTTGAGTAGTTAGCGAAATGAATACCTCCCTTCCTCCCAAATGAATACCTCTCTTCCTCCTCCCACCCCTGGTCCCTCTCCGCCGGTACCCCATCTCATCCGCCATTTCCCCCTTTTACCTACCCGAGCACGCGAGTGATTCCCCTCCCACCCCATGGGCTCCATATTTTCATCCTCTGCTGAAGGGATTTCCATCGTAACCCCTCTCTTCCACATGTTCTCCTTCCCTCTTCCTCCGATCCCCCCCCCACTCCCCCCTCGGCACCGATATTTTCTTCCCCCTGGCTATCGACTAATCCCCTCAGCCTTCGGGGAAGACTCCCCCGCGGTTCTTCCTTTCTTTCCCCGTGTCGTTATACGACCGAGACCCACTGGCCGCGGGATGCACGTGCCAGGGAGCTCGCTCGAGATAAAGTTAATCAAAATGCGCCAGATGTTTGCACCGGGACGATTGTTTACGTAGTGCATAGAAATTTGTCCTTCAGGTCGGAGACTTAATGTGAGATAAATATAGATGCAATGCACAGAGAAAGATAAGGTGGACTTGTTACGCGAGGGAGGAAGAGAGAGGAATGGATCGGGATAGCACGTAACGCTCTGTTTCTAAATGGTTATGGCCGCATATTGAATTAACTAACTTGGCGAGAATGAATGTTTTTCCACGGATCGTGAGCAGTTGTGCACGTAAGTGAAAAGCGCAAAAGAAAAGGTTCGAAACAGTTATCTCTCAGGAACGTGTATTTATTTACCACTCAGAATAATCACTAATATTTCAGTACACTGAAATGGGTTCGTAGAATTAAAAATGAAACAAATACGATTATCAAAATGTTAAAATTCGTTAATGAATCTTTTGCCGAATAAGAATCTCAAAAAAAAAGGCTTTTCATTCCTTTTGTAATGACAGTCGACGAAGCTTGACAGAAATAATTCCCCAGTCTTTGACACGCCTTTTAAATTTACAACAATTGATCCAGTCGTGATAAAAACTTTATTAATTCTGCATGTTACCCAACTCTAAAGATTAAATCATCCCCCTTTCATTTTAGATAATGACCTCATACGAGTATGCAATAATATTTTTGTGCTCACGATAATATGTGAACCTCACGTAAATAAATATGCACATAAATAATAATACGTTTAGAATATATGGCTATTTTTCGGGATTCGTGGGAGGAATTGAAAATCGAAAAAATTGGATTAGCTTTTAAAATAACCTCTTCACTTATTGAAACTGGAGAGAAGAATGCGAGTATTTGAAACAACTGTCATATGAAGGTCTCTCGATCCATCATGACTGCATGTTGCATAAAAGTGTCCTTTTAGTATAGCATCAAAAAATGTTGATTAGCGTAATGCTATCATCATCCATTTCTAATCCCGGGAAATATACTCACTCTTGGATAACTGAAAACTCACATCCCACTGCTAGCCTTTAGAGTCGCCCAGAGGTTATGTCGTAGACCTGGATGAAAAATAAACCATTCGTAATGATAACGCAATGTCTCTTAGAGACCACGACTTCATGACTGAATATATATTAATAAGACAGATGTAGCTCTTTCAGGTAAATGAGCAAAGAAGAGCGAATTTCAAAACAACGGCCGAGTTGACATTAATGAAGAATGTGTGGAAAGCACCGTGATATGGAGCAAGTTTCCTTAGTCGTGGGAAGATTCGGAGTGGAAGACTAAAGGTATCCAGACAAGGGCGTGGGTTAGGGTAAAAGAGAAGGAGAGGGGGGTATGAGGAGGAGAAAGAGATGGAAATGACTGCCACTGTCACGAATTCAAGGGCCGAGGTCGTAGGGGCAACGAGGAGAGCTCCGACGCCAGGACTCCATTTGATATTCCTCTCAGGGGTGGCGGAATGCGTGGCAGCCGTCTCGATCCGGCTCTCAACTGGGGATGCTCACACTGTCTCCATTTCTCCTCCCACTGCGTCCAACTACTTTTGAACCACTCGTCCACTCCTCACGGTCGAGGGTTGGAATCCGCTATCTTATTCGTTGAATATGTCCATGTCGGATAGTATTCTTTGGTGAGAATATGATTTCCCTACTTACAAAGCCTCAGTTTTCTTCTCTTGCTTTTTCAGATCAGGCAACAATGAGAAAAAATACCATTGATATAATACTCAAAATAATTTGTATAATTTACACCCCCTTGGTCTGATAGACGCAATTTACTCATAAGATAAGCAGGAAAAAATAAATCCCACACGGTGAAACTTTTAAAGCACAAATCCTTAATGAGTTCTTTTGTAACTCATATCAGTTTTATCACAAATTAAATATAATGATATTTTTTTAACTCTCAAGAATGTGTTGATTTTTGCTTAGGTTTTATTAAAGTGTGTGAAGTTATTTACTACCAATAATTAAAGAGAAATCTTATACAAACTCGAATTAAGACATCTTAGTAAATCAATACAGTTGCCCAAGAACAAATACCTAAATGAATTATTATAAATAAAATAAGTAGCTGTTGGTGTCTCATCTTACTTTCTATTTGAAAAATTACTAATTTCCACATGTGTCTCATAAAATATAGCTTTTTAACCTGGGCTTTTAACCTACTGTAGTTATTTGGACATAACAGAGGGTACCCTTTCTGGGGTACTTCCGGCAGATAGGTGAATATCTTATTCAACTTAATGAACATGACTGAATTAAAAAAACATAAACAAGACAAAGTAGTGAAAAATAATTGCATGTTAACTAGAATCCAAAGATGGATATGACGAAAGCATATCATTCATTATGATTCAATAAGTTCCCTGCATAGTGACTGAATTATGAACGATGAAGTTTTTGATTCCATTACATTAAATGATCACCCAGAGGCAGTCTAAATAGACTAAGAATTCTAGAACTATTTGAATAGATCTAAGTAGCCCAAAATTAAAATTCTCAAAAGTTTTATATTTACTTTACCGACTTTATTACACTCAAATAAATAATTTTTAGGTTATATGATGTCTGATGACGAGTATCCAAAAAAAGTCTATTTAAATTTACATCAAAGAACATGTAACATTGAATCTCATCCGGGACAAATTTTTTCGGAAACCGTTCGAACAAATTAAATTTTACGACACATCAAAAGCAAAGAGGAAAAAGAATAGTTAAAAAAAAAAGAGCTAAGTCAAGTGTAAACAAGTATCGCTCGGGTATTTTTGCTCTAATTTACCAGTAAACCTTTTCATAAATTAACTTTTTTGGGAAGGTTGCTACAAAATTAATGTTACTCGCGGCGCAGGGAATAGGAACAGAACGGACCAGGGACACATCTGGCCGTGACTTATCGCATTTTTTGGTCACCGGGAAAAAGGCAAGGGAAGCGGGGGAGGATAAAAGGCTGTATTGGTAGTACGTGTATAAGAACGGTGGCTGGGGGGATGAGGCATAAAGGCGGAGATGGGATAAAGGGGGAGATGGGATAAATGCGGGGACCTGAGCTTGACCGTCGCGGAGGTAAGCATAGGGACCGCGAGTGGGTTTTTAAGATACGTCGGCGGGACCAGGGGGGGATAAGGGGGACGGAGGTATGACGGGTTGTAGATGAAGGCGCGCGGGAGAAAGTGGGAAAGGAGGGAGACTGGCGAAAAATGGTAGCAGGGTTACAGGAGGATAAGAGGAGAGGGAGAAAGAGGAGGTGAGTGTTGGCCAGAGGTGGACTCGGACACATTACTTTCGTGCTCAAGTAGAACACGAGCAGGCAGTCAAGGAAACCCTCTAGGAGGCTCTTATCGCGTCTGAAGATATTTTCCTCAACGGGAAAATGATTGACGGAGAGGATTGAGTATAACCTCGCCAAACACGAAGGTAGATTCGGGAGAAGATATGGCGGAGTGAGGGGGAAATAAATCTCACCACGCTCCCTTTTTACCCGGCCCAAATCTCTCCCCCACTCCCCCTCATACGTGGGTTGGCAGGGGAAGGCTTATTCTATCCAAGCACCTCTCTTTTTCTCTCTTACACCCTCCCCCTCCTTTTAAAGTCAATGATTACTCAAAATTAAGACAAATGCCTTGTTTTTTTTAGCGTTTTCCACAAATTATGCCCGCCGTACATTAGTAAAATCGATTTCCGCCAAGGCCACATGATTGATATCGGTCCCGCCAAGAGACTTTCCTTTAAATCGGCGTTGACACATTTAAGAATAAAACCCTCTTCAAGCCACCGTGTGTTTCACGCTACGGCGCACTTTTTTAAGAACGTTAAAAAAACAACTTCAATGGATTCATGACCAAATTCATTCTATAATTAGGACACAATGATAAACACTGATATTGAAGAGTGTACTTCATGTTTTAGATTTCAGATTTGAAGGAAAGCAGAGATGTAAACCTCCCCTTCTGCTAAAGAGTGACCTTGTCCGATGTCGGTAATCAATACAATCCAGTCTGAAATACAAGTTTGATTGGTAGGGAGTTCCTCTTAATGGCTGGATAAAGATGACAAAATGTTTGTGAGAGAGTAGGCATCGTCGAACAAAGGAGAAATTAATTAAATTAGTCGTTTGAGGAATACGAGGGTATGAAGTTGAAAACAATTTTACCAACCGCAAGTAAATTTTATTATAGCCCGACCTTGACCTTACCAGAATTAATGGAATTCTCATCATCATAACAGTATTACGCGCTTTATCCGGGTTCTAACCGGGTAATATTTTTTATGAAATACTTACTTTGAACAAAAATTAAATATTTGCTTCAACTGGCAAAATGAATATCAGATTTCATTGTCAATGAATTGCCATTTGCTACCGGATCTATATATTTTGTTCAGTTTTGAAAACCTTATATTCTCATGAAGGATTAGTGCCTTAGTAGAAACAAAGTATGGCCTTATTTCCTCGTAAAAATTTATTTTTACTACAGTCCCTTCAAGTAGTCTTCATATATCTATTTTAAGAATTAGAATGACATAATATTTTACATATTTTTTCACTTTGTGATTTTGAAAATATTTGATACACACAAAAGCGTTTCCGAGATAAAATCCTTTCGTTAATTAGGAGTTACAAATTACATTACTCAGAGTATTGAGAACATTTTCCATCCCATTAGCACACAATAAGTACAAAAGCGTAAAATTAAATAAAATAGTCCTCACATAAAATTATTAGTTTTGTAACACTTTATGATATTGACAGGTATCACAAAGTGTTACAGTAATTGATAACGACATATTTTCAATCACTTTTCCATTATCTCCTCAAAAACTGGACACTTAATCCGTATTCCAGAAAGTCCAATGTTGTTCTCAAATTCCTGCAGTTATATCCATCACCAATTGCTCTTTTTGATTATATTTGATATGTAGATACTGTGAAACCATCTACTGCTACGTAATTAGCGAGGGGAGCACGGCGAGTCATGGCAGCCGCTCAGTCTTCGTCCCATCTATAAACCTCGGAATGTTTAGACCATCCCTCGACGCCCCATCCTCAAAACTGTTTGCACTCAAAAATTTCACGCTCCACCGAGGGCCCAATACCATTACCGCACATCGCCGTCCCGTCCAGTCTTCACGGGTGCGCCGACATGGAACGCCAAGCCGTCCGTGCCTTCGAAGGTGGAACCGGAGGCCTCGGAATTGGAGAAGGTAAATTAATCAAGCGGCGGCGGGTGGTCGACGACCCGAGCGACGACAGTCTCTCTGCACGGATGCCAAAGGGGTCGGGGGGGGATGCGGCGGCGATGAAAGAGCAAACGGCAGGGCGGAATGGAGGAGAGGGGTGGAGAGAGGGACTTGGGAGGTGAGGGAATGAAGGGGAAAGGGAAGGATCGCCACAATGCTCTCTGTCTGTGGCCGTCGGGGCACGGTCCTGTGTGTGTGTGTTCAAGTGTGTACCTGTGTGGAGTGTGTGTGTGTACGCGAGCGCGTGATGCTTTGCCGACGACGTGGTGGAGGCGTGTGCAAGAGGAGAATGCAGCGGCGGTCGCTAATGGAAGGACGGACTGGCGGGAGGCCTGGGGAGGGAGGGAGGAGGCTGAGCGACCGGTGTTTGCGGGAGAGGAAGTGCCCGGCGAGGAGACGGATAGGTGAGGAGATAGATAGAGATAGAGAGAGAGAGAAAGCGAGAGAGAGGGAAGGAAACGAAAGAGACGTTCGGTGGAGCGGGGCAACTGTTTATTTATGACCCCGGACGAGTGCTCCCTTCTTGTCCCCGTCGTCGAGTTTTATGGCCGAGGGCATTTGCGTAAATTCCAAGGAGGAGTAAACGGTGAGGTGTGCCGTTTCATCCTAAAAGTTTGGGGGGAAGAAATGAAATCCTGTTGAACTGAATGGCTGATTTGCAAGATCACAGACGGAATAATTGACGTGGAGGGAGAGCAAAATGGAAGGAGTTTCCAAACAGCTCAATTTGACAGCCTAACCATTAATAAATACAACACTGATATATTGGTGAAGTAGTTAACATAAATCGCATTTCTTATTCATTATTGAATTCCCTAGTAAATAATTAGTACATTTATAATCAGCCGGAGAGTCAAAATAATTAGTACTTATTTACACCATGTGACTCAGTTGGTCCGAGCAGCAGCCTTGATTATTAAATTCCAACTTAGCTTAACAAAAATACTCAAAGTTGAGAATAAAAAATGATAAGATGAAGGTATTTTTCTTAGTATAATTGGAGATCATGCGCATAGAAAATGATTCCATAAAGCGACGATATAAATGAAGAAGTTATTACTTACGATGTATGCATTTTGCGTTTTTCATTGAAAAACATCCGCGAGATTCTAATATGGAGGTTAATTAATTAGGTTTTAGATAATTTTGGTGAACGTTGAGTAGGAAGAATATCAGTGAAGTAGAAACCTCGTATAAATATCGGAAGGTTTGCGGGAGAATGTGAGAAAATGTTGGGATGTGAGAATATCACCCGTGCAACAGGGAGAAGGAAGAAAACTGATAGGGTTAAAATTGCCGGCATGAATGGAAAATAAATAAAAAACTCCCGGAATTGGAGTGAAGAAGGTGAGATAAACTTTGTGAGGGAAAGTTAATTCCGACTTGAAGCAATTTAAGGTCCTGATCACTAACAAGATTAAAGTTTCTCCTGCAAATTAAAATTTGGTTCTTCTTTCATTTTCTGCATCACCCGGCAGCATCCACCCTTAGGGTTAAGGCATACTTCTACGCAAAAACCGGTTTGAGGAAACAATGTCATCAGCAATCCGGAATTTTTTTTCAATTAAAAAATTCAAATTTGAAATTAATTAAAGCGTTATTCGACAGAACAATGGTGACACCAGCAGAAGCCGTGTAATGAACTTGCTCCATGCTCTCTGGAAATCCATACAAACAAAGTAGGTCAGCGAGACTGTTGTCTAGAAGTGATCATTGAAAATTCGAAGCGCTGTAATGACTTCCGTGGGAATAATAGGTTATTTTAAGTAAGATTGTTTGATGACACATGCTAAGCTTTGTCCGGAGATGTTTTTAAACTGCATTACACCGGGTAAACCCTTAATGAGTCATTTAAAAATATGAGAAACGCTTTTAATGAAAATGTTTAATTTCTGAAACTTAAGCTTCTTCCGATCGAGAAATTTTATTTTACATTACAAATTTTTAAAAATGAAACTACTTCATCGTTGCTTACGTATTTTTAAATCGTAATCTTTTTTACTTGTCTGTGAAAAATAAATTATAATTTACATAAATTATGTTCATAATTATTCTAAGTATTAAAGATACATCTAAATCATCTTATTACCCCGCAAGCCGCCGCAAGGGCGTGTGACGGGGGGTATTAGGGCACCAATAATGATATTATACATATATAATGATAAATGAGATAATGAGTGATGACTGTAGTTATATAACAACAAACGCTAAAATGAAAAAGAATAAAGTTCTACAAAAAATAATAAACGATTAAAAAAATATAAGTTATAGCATAAACATATTGAAAAACATACGACGCAATTCCAAATGTAAGTAATATTGCTGGTGCTTTAGACATTATATTCCAATAAAAACCAGTTTTGGAAAAAGTAGAGTGTTAAAAGGGAAATAAATCATATCCAGTTTTCAATGAGAAGGTAGATGATGAACGCAATAGCCATTCATAAGTGGAGGGGGCTCGTAACCTGGTATCGATTGCGTAAATCCGCAACCTGCCAATTCTTTCACGCGAATGTATGAAGAAACGAGAAATCTATTATCATTTGAGTGCTGGATGATTAGTAAAAGACGGATGCACGTAGATCAGAGCGTTGATGTGAAGCTTCCGAGTTTGTTCAATCCAAGGCAATTTACGGCGTCACTATATCCGGCCAAATGCCCATTTGGTGCACAAACGCGGAGGCCATCAATAGCATTCCTAGTCGGATGTCCGTGAGACAAAGCTCCCTCTACCTCCCACGCTCTCTCTCCCTTGCCCCGCTACAGAGATCGTGCTGGAGGAATTCAGCTAATTCCCTTCCACTGTTTATGGCCGACCTTAGGGCATAAGTATACGTGGATGGCGTGCATCTCCTATGTTCTCTGGTCAAATGTAATGCAATGATCCTCGAAATCGTGCCTCACTTCGAAATTATTAGATTAGCTAGACCATTAATAATAAGAATCTCTTGCATTTTATCCATTTATATGACACAAAATATTAATACAATATCCTTACGAGGATTCCATGGTTCACTCTTAAGTTCATCCAAAACATTAATTCTGTATTAATTCATTTTCATACAAGCGAGACTCTAGATGAGATTAAAGCCTCCCATTTTGAGCTCATCTTACATATTTAGATTAGAATTTAAACCCATGCACATAATGTCACTCGAGCATCGTGGTAGCAACAAATAACAATTTTAATTTCGCTTGCGTCTCGCGTTAAATTAGCCTAAGTATGTCTCAAGTTCCATTACATGGCACCATGATACCATTAGCTAAGCCCTTTACTACCATGGTATAACCCTGACTAAGCATTCACTTGTTCAAAATTCCTTGGGGCTATGTTCGGCCCATGCTTCCGTTGCTACTGAATTCTCATTTCTCTTTCTCCGTAATGCTTTGGTTCTGTAATTCCATGATTCTCCAAGAGCAAAGTCTTGCAAATACCATGCTTACGCATAATCAGTCTCAGGTTGAGAGGGAGTTTAGGGCAAATGATTCATGTAACTAGGTAACACTATCTTATCCAAATCTCAATCTTTACTGCACCTCTCTTTCCTTCCCTTCACTCCCGTTAAATAATTCAAAATGCCCAATCGGTTACGATCTTTTTGCGTCCACCTTATTAGTTTCACCTCGAAAATTTTAAATGTCAATATCAAAAAAGTTTACGAGCTTCATTTTCGACAATTTTTATAATTAAAAAGCTAAAATAACAATTTCAATCAATGCTCAATTTAAAAACCTTATCCAAATTAATTCCGGAGGAAAATATACAATAAATGATGTAGCTCTAAATAAGGCAAGGTTTTCTCCAGGAAATTAAAATAATATTATCTTATATTTTTCACACTATTTTTCTTTAACTGAAATGTGCAATTTTTACCATATTATTTTGACCTTGATCAGACCATGAATAGATAATATTTACTCTACTCGTAGACGTTACTTAAAAACATTGAACAAATGTAATTGTAGTTCCTAGATTACCCTATGTAATGAAATACTTTCTTCAAAATAGCAGTTATAGAGGAATAAAATGATATTTCATAAAAGGGAACCATGATAAATTATATGTTAACTTTATTTAATAATACGCTTATTTTCCTAATAGCGCGAACACAGTTTTAGGTCGTATTTCAGCTGTACGTGTTATCTACACCGATTTTACCATACAATTTTATTTAGATATGTTCACCCGCAAGATCAAATAGCATCCAACGCAGAGAATGTCGCTAGACTAGATCATCTTTCTCTTTCAAAATTCAGCAAATCAAAAATTTGGGTTTTTTTCCATCCCTATGAACCCTGAAACCAGCTGATAATTTCCTTTCGTGATAATAGAGTACCATTGTTTTAAATTTGCTGAAATTTAACGCCTTTTAATTTTCAAAACAACCGAATATATTAATTGAATACCTCACCCTTAGTTCTCAAGCATACCGCGATATGAGGCCGTGAAATGAAGATACCCATAGGCGTTAAAAAATACCTACAGGGTGAGAAGTACAAAGAGGTTAAAGTTTTCAGAACACGAGTGGGTGGGCGAATAAAGTTAAGGATAAGAGGGAGCAGGAGAGGGACCGACTGTGTGTTGAGGAGGAAGAGGCATGATAAAGGCGGACCGTGAGTAATTGTCTTAATTGGCCGCGTCACGCGAATACTTGGTTTCCATCCATCCTTTCCCCTACCTTCGCGAAACTCCGCTTTAATATGCAAAAACGAGTATCTAAGGGAATGAAACCAGTAACGCAAGGGAGTGGATAGCGCGGCGGGAGACAGCAAGCGAATAGTACGAGCCAGGGGGTGGAGGAGGGGAAGGGTTAGAAAGAAGAACGCTCACTCATGCATTCAGTGCATTCCTCACCAAGGGGAACTCTCTCGCACGACGCAAAATCTCGGCGTCACCTTGAAAACATTTTCCTCCCAAAGGCTGGTCTGGCACGACGGAAGCTAGAAGAGTGGGGGTGTGAGCGAGGGTAAGGAAGTAGGAGGTCATAAGAAGGAGATGTCTGAGATGGGACGATACTTAATTCCATTCCATCTCATATTCTCTCTCAATGCTATCGCAATTCCACTGCGACCACCACCAAGGAAGGTCCCACTTGGCTTTTCTTCTTTCTCTGGCTCCCTTTCCACTTCCACCATCCCTCCTGATAATGCTTCCTCGCACGCAATTTGCTGCCCTCCAAAGCCTCGCTCTTTCTCTTCCACATCTCCTCTCTCCTTCACTCCTTTCCACTCGCCCATAATCAAAAACCCCAATTGATATTCGCCCACCTCACCCCAACGCGGTCCCGTGCCCGAGCCGAACCCCCAACGGGTTCATGCGCCGTCAAATGCTTACACCCTCAAAGCCAATCTCTCGTGGAGGCCCCTTCGTCTTCTTCTCCTCAACCTTAGGTCGCTGTCGATTGTGGGTTCAAGGGGGAAGGTTGGAGGAGGGGTTAGAGGGGGAGGGGCCGGTTCCTCAGAGACGATGTGACGTAGATAAAGGAGAGGACGGGATTCGGGAGGAAATGGATTGGGATTTGGAGCTCGGGAGTTTTCGAGCGTGGCTTTGATTAAAACCGACCCATTGTTAAAAGACCATTAGAATATGAAGGAAGAAGCGGAGAATACTGCTTCAGAATTAACTGGTGCTCTACGGAGAGATCTCGGAGAAAAGCAGGCTCTAATTGCCATCCTTTGGTTTTAGCCATCATGTTCACCAACACGTACGTTGAGAAAGGAACATTGACCGGTCAAAGGAAGGATTTTATGTGGCCATCATTTACCATTTTGAATATTAGTAGCAGAAGTAGTGGTTTTAGGGAAACGAACCGATAGCTGAGGTCATTTGCGCCATTGGGGAATGGACAGGAAAAGGGTAGAGAGAAACTCGGCGTCGGCATTAGCCTACTATTAACGAAAGGCGCCAAGGGGCCCGCAGCTTAACGTCCGACCCGACTGACGGCGTACTCACTCAAAGTACTCTCCACAATCTCAAGTAGATATTGAAATACCACTAAGAAATATCTGCCGCCATCGGCGTTCGAACCCGGGTCATTTTGGATAGGAATCAATGAAATACAGACATCAACTGAATCATAAATGTAAATCTAGCATTTACCCTTCATGGAAAAACGGAAATGTTGAAAGATCACGGCCGTGTTTTTGTATTTTAAATTGATTGTTTATTTGTTAATTGAAATGATATCCTAAAAATAAAGAAAAATGAGTCATCAGACATGCACAGCTAATTTATAAATTGATCCAGTTATTATTCGTGATTGGGACCAAGGATATTTTATTTTCGGAGACATGTCTATTTTCGACTGTTTAGCGATACATTTATAATAATGGCAATTCGATTTTGGCTTTCGGCGCTTCATTATGACTTCAATAAACAGTGAATAGTATTTATGCCGAGTCAAATTTAACAAGACTATTTTATTTTGTCCATATTATTTGTTTATTACCCACAATCAAGGTTAGCTATGCGATGTAATGCATAATTCAAGGGGTTCAATAACAGTGTTAAATACATTCATTTCTCCTAATGAATCATTTACTAAACATCTATACTTTGAAAATCTTTATTAAGAAACTCCTTTTTATGACATGACTTTAAAAGTTCAAAAGCGATAATATCTGGTGGATGATAAGCTTAAAAGTAGAATTACACATTCAAGCACAGTAACTTATTCAAATGCTAATATCGTTCTCCAAAAGAAAGGAAATTCATTGAATGGACAAAAACAAAAAAACTGTTTACAACTTCAGGTATAAGATTTCTAACTTGAAAAGCTAAAATCTACTGCGATACTCGGTCAATTCTTTCCCTCAAATAAGATTCTCCCCTCATCTCTCAATGGATGGACAGCGAGACGCTCATCATCGGTTTATAGCCTGACTAGTTTCGAATATCAACTGGACTTGGAAAAATAAAAAAAATACCGGTAAATGAGCCATCTTCAACGGATCCTTGATAGGAAAAAGTTATTGCCCTCATTGTGATAGCGGAGAGACAGGGGCAAATGCTTTGTGAAAAGGACCCCGAAAACGACGCACTCGTCAAACAGGAACTCCTTGTTAACTTTTCCCGTGGAACACGAGTGAAACGATCGAAATGTCCAATACAATACACAGCTACAACGTGAATAGAGACCCGCGCCATTCGGACCGAGAGAGAGAGAGGGGACGGAGAACACCGCGTCCAAACCATCCCACTAACCGCTCCTCTGAGATGGTGTGGCGTTAAAAAGTAAGCGAGTGCGGGCGAGTGAGAGGAGAGAGAGAGAGAGAGAGAGAGAGAGAGAGAGAGAGAGAGAGAGAGAGAGAGAGAGAGAGAGACAGGGAAGGAAAGACAACGCAGGAGAGACAGGGAGAGAAATGGGGCGTTATATAAAGAGACGAAAGCGGTCGGAGTTGGCGGCCGTTTGGGGGTTGCTTTGACGGTTGTTCGACGGAGAGGATGCCAATGGAGGGGGGGGGGGAGCGGGTGGGGATTCATAGTGGTCGGAGTGGGCGGGAGAGCGAGCGGCGGAGGCTGAGTTTGGGGGATGACTGAATGGTGGAAGGATTGAGTTCACCCCAGGGATGACGAGTGACGTGAAGCCGCTTATTTTATCTTCCCCATTGCCTCTTCCCCATCTACTTCTCCACCCCCTCCCATCCTACTTCCCCTTCCGCCGCCGCCGCAATCCTCCGGGGGATGTGGTGGTTCATTGGTGATGAGCTGGATGCCGGAGAGGGAGCGCTCCCCGGTCGGCCCACTTTTTCACGCAGAGATAACCTTTGTACTTACGTCTAACCCTTAAACTCTTGAACATGGAAAAATATATATGCACGGATACAAGTCTATCTAAATAAACTTCGTCTTCCGAGATGGTTTATGTGCATTTTGCATCATCAATTCGGCTCATGCATTTACTTTGCCGGTAGCTTACTTACCCACTATCCTTTGCTCTTCGATTTATGTCCTCCATTCCCTGTGGTATTTTAAAGATACTGCATCTATGCGTATTATCTTTCCTTATCCGTCCAGACTGGAATATCGAAGAGGAAAGTATTCCCCTTGGGGGTTTCGAGTAGGGGAATAAGAGTACGAAAATGATTTCCTATATGATTTCTAATCTACTAACATTATGATCAAATGATTGACAACATACAGGATTTACATAAAGGAAAACAATAGAAAGGCGTACATTTCCTCAAAACAAGCTTTAATAGGACCACGTTTGACACGTTATATCATTTAATCTGACGATAATGATGTCGTTAGCGATGATAATAGTGCAATGCATTTAGAGTAAATTATCGCCACTGAACGTATCCTATCTTTAAGATATGTCTCTCATGAGCCGATAATTGTAAAAAGGGTCTTACAAAAGTAGAAATAACTTGTTTTACTAGATTATGACTTAGCTGAAAGGGTTTGAATGCACGTTACTCTATTTTACTCTGCACTTAAACGATAAATTAAAGCTGGGTTAGTAATTGCGGCATTAAATGTTGAATCGAAAGAGGAGAAATTGTGGAAGCTAAAACAAAGCATCAATTTCCGTGCTTTGATTGGGGAAATGTATCCATCGCCAGGGATCAAATTAATTAGGATAAAGCAAACAAACAAGCACTCGGGACCGTGATTGTTTACGTAAAAAATTAATTCCTCGTAAAAGGACTTAAACAGAATCAAAGCATCATTTACAGCACATTGCCTGTGAATACTAGATAAAAAGGACCACTGTTTGCATATCTGGGGAGCATGCTGGAAGACAGTAGTTCATGTGAATAGTGTGTGAAAACTAGAAAAATCCAGAAAACCAATGCAAAGCACATAAAGGTTGCATCTAATTGATCATTCTTTGAATAATGAAGTCAGTGCATTTAGCAAGGCAAGTTTAACAAATATGCTTAGGATGTATGCCATAGGTAATTTTGAGGACAATTTGATGGGAGTACTAAATATAACTGAAAAGGCATGACTTGCCGAGAAATAGTGACAAGTACGTCCGAAGCTGTCCAAACTAGGGTCACCGTTGACGATTATGGAAGAAGATAGAATAGGTGTGACAAGGATGTCGGTACTTGAGAATGTTACATGGACGACAAACAATTTCCGATTTGCTCATTTCCGAGTACCTCTTTTACGTGAATATGAGAAGAATATAAGAAATAGAGACAGGGATTTGGTCACACAAGCTCACCCGTAGTAGGACAAAATATTCATCTAGAAGAAAGTTACCTTTGTCAATGGCATCAATTTCATAGCCAAAGGACCCTCAATCTTTATAAAAATTATCTTTGAGTATACTTTTACTCTGAAATTGTTATCAAAATGAAGGAAAATTTTCACAATGAATAATGTCAAAATGAAAAATTGATAATGCACATAAAAAATTTTAAAATCTTTAATGTGACCCAGGTTTCATAAGGCCTGATGATGCTGCTCCGAAACGAAACCTAGGGTCGCATTCAAGTTTATTTTTCATAAGGATTTGCAAACTGTTATTTGGACATAATTCATCATGGAACAGTTCCACAAAGCTAAGCCTGAAATGATTAAACTTTTTACCAGTCAGCATCTGTAAAAATCTAACTATCAAAGTTCATTATTATCAATCGGATCATGTAGTTTAAATCGCTGGTACGACCTCGTATCTTATTTGAAACGAATTAACAAATTTCTTGATATTCATTAATTTATCCATATGGTAAATGCATAAATACGTATTTGCGTGTGAATTTTAAAACTGCAAATTGAATATTTGGCTTGGCAGGGATGATGACACACCATATAGTTGGTAGAAGTATTGTCTTGATAAAATAAATTTGCTTCAAACAAAAGCTTTCTAACTCTGGGAATCCAAAACATCTTAAATTTATTGATCTTTTATCGTCAGTGGCCTTTTTATTAAGAAAAATGTAATGTTATCTTATTGGCTTCGCCGTAGAGTAGGAAAGAGTCGATTATAAATTGAGAGCATTTTCAGTCAACTGTTATTTTATTAAAGATTATTCCATATGCTGACACACTTGAGATGAAGACTAAAGATCAAAAGAATCTTTACAGTAATACCTGAATATGAAAAAGTATTCTTTACCCAAAATACGCAGCAATTAATTATTCAAAAATTTGAATGAAGTGTACCGTGGTTTAATTAAATGTTTGAAGATCGAAAATTGAGTTTCAGCTACGAATTCAACTGACTAGTATTTTTCCTTTCAAGAGTATACCAAGGAGATGTTGAAAGCCACATCGGGTAGTACATGAAAGTAAAAAATCCATAACGCTCGATATTTCTTCCTGCGAAGCAAATAATTTTTCCTTGTTTATAATGACAAACCATTTCATCAAAATGTTAATGTTTACGGAGATAACTCCAAAATACCTTAAATGTTATAAATATGATATAAATTTGGAGGAAAATGTCATTAATGGATTAAATGGGAATTATTTTTACGAGGAAATCCAAGAATTCATTACAAAATTATGAACTTTGACCTGCGGCACGTGTTAGAGTACACCAGATAAAGTTAAAAATGCTGGCAGGATATTCTGATATGAAAAACATGAGATATAATTCTTGAACACCAGAACATTTATAATTTCGGATCTTTAGAAAAGTTTACTGTACCGCTTGACTACGTTTCTATTATTCTACCGCTCTAGGAGTGGCATTTGAAAATTCAAGATGAATTTCCCTAAAATTGGTCCATGGATATTTTAAATTGACCTCTAAAGCCAGACCTCCTTTCCTATCCATCGCTTACAAGGGTGATTGACATTGAGCTCTCGGCAATTTATACCAATAAGTTGTCGATGGTACTTATGATATTG
>CM073772.1:59560965-59764859 GCA_037158775.1 Hetaerina titia
GATGATCAGTTTGGGTTCAGGAAAGGAAGAGGTACGCGTGATGCCATTGCAGTAATGAGATCACTAGTCGAGAGGAATATAGAATACAATCAGGACGTTTTTGCCTGTTTTGTAGATTTCGAAAAAGCGTTTGATAGAGTGAATTGGGAAAAATTGATGCGTGTATTGCAGAAAATAGGAATGGATTGGAGGGACAGGAGACTGATCCGCAACCTGTACATGTCTCAGACTGCTCAGGTGCGAGTGGGGAACGGAGAGTCTGGATGGGCAGTGTTAGGAAGAGGTGTAAGGCAGGGTTGCCCATTGTCACCGGTACTGTTCAACGTATATGTAGAGGAAATGATTAAAGAGGCATGGGAAGAACTGGAGGTAGGAATGAAAGTCGGAGGGGAACTCGTAAAATCGGTTAGGTTTGCTGATGACCAAGCATTAGTTGCTCAGTCAGCCAAGGGGTTGCAAGCATTGTTGAGTGAATTGGAGGTTCAGTGCGATAAATATGGGATGAGAATCAATATTAATAAAACAAAAGTTATGCGATTTTCCAGAAAGAAAAAGGCTAAGCTAAATATTAAAATAGGCGGGGAAAGAATAGAGCAGGTAGAGCAGTTTACATATCTCGGAAGTGTTTTGGACCAATACGGTCAAAGTGGTAGGGACGTAAGGAGAAGAATTGCGCTAGGCAAGTAGGCTTTCTCAAGGAGGAGGGAGTTGATGACGGGGACGTTGAGTAGGGATGTTAAGACAAGTCTCATAAAAACTCTGATATGGAGCGTAGCTATGTGCGGCGCGGAAACGTGGTCGCTGAAGCAGGAGGATAGACGTAGATTGGAGGCTTTTGAAATGTGGGTGTGGAGAAGAATGGAGAAGGTGAAATGGACCGAAAGGAAAACAAATGAGGAAGTACTGGAAATGGTGGGTGAGGAGAGGGGTTTGTTGAGAGAAATCCTATGGAGGCAGGAAAAATGGATGAAAGGCGTATTGAGCGGTAGTGGAATGTTGAAGAGGGTAATAGAGGGGAGAATGTTGGGCAAGCGAGGTAAGGGTAGGAACAGGATAGGGATGTTGGACGGGATGAAGGGAGGAAAGAAGTACACCAAGATGAAGAGGGACCTGATATAGATTAGTTTGCTAGGTGGGGAGTCACAAAATGTTTATTTGATAGTTGTGTCCATCCAAAAACCTACCTTAACCGGTAGATTACCTAATAATAATATACTACCTTGATCGAGTTAAAAAACCATTACGGGGGACGCGTTTTAGCAGCCGAGAGGAAGTAATGGAAAAATCGCAGGAAGCACTGATGGACATACCGAAAACCGAATATAAAAAATGTTTCGAGGATTGGATCAAGCGCTGGCATAAGTGTGTTGCAGTCGATGGGGATTACTTTGAAGGGGACAATATAGATTTAGATGAATAAACTTGTATTTTTAATTTTCTGAATAAATTCCGGGAACTTTTTGAACAAGGTAGTATATCGATGATGCGGAAGTGCTCACGAGAGCAATATAACTTTTGGACGGCACAATAGAAAACAGAATAAAACAGATAACACGTAAAAAGACACACACTGTAGATGATTTAAGCTTTCGGCCTACTCCGAGGCCTTCTTCAGGTCAGACTGAGAGGTTTTGCGGGAAGAGTGCCCGGAAGAGTGTCCCCTCCCCATGCACTCTTCCCTCAAAACCTCTCAGTCTGACCTGCAGAAGGCCGAATGCTTAAATCATCTACAGTGTGTCTTTTTACGTGTTATCTGTTTTATTCTGTGTTCTATTGTGCCGTCCAAAAGGTATATATATATATATATATATATATATATATATATATATATATATATATATATATATATATATATATAACTTAGACAGTAACACACAGCACGAGAACACATTAGTCATATCTTATCTTCCGAAGAAGACGGAGCTCAAGTCCGTCGAAATTATCAAGATATTATCGTGAGTGTTCTTTTTATGTGTTCTCGTGCTGTGTGTTACTGTCTAAGTTTTTTATTCAACACTTCCGTGTTACTTCGAAGAAATCATATATATATATATATATATATATATATATATATATATATATATATATACGGGAAACCACCTCAATTATCATTCCCAAGAAAATATGATGGACGCAAAACAGAAATTGAGTCCTGGCAACTGCGGGACTCGGCCCAAGGGGCCGTGTGTCGTGCCCGGCAGCGGGGGAGGCAAGGCTTCCGCGGTCGTCATCCCACGAAATCCTTGCAGGGAAGAAAAAACTTCAGCAGGACAGAAGACTCAGAAGAAGGCGAAAGTAGTTAGAATAGGAACCTGGAACGTCAGGACAATGTTGAGGAGAGGCAAATTAGAAAATATTAAGCGAGAGATGGAAAGAGGTAACATAGATGTTTTAGGCCTCTGCGAGGTGAGATGGAAGGATAGCGGGGATTACTGGAGTGACAATTATAGAGTAATATACAGCGGCGGGGACGAGAGCCAACGAGGGGTTGCCGTAATTTTAAATAAAGGGGTAGGAAGAAGCGTAGTCAACATAGAGCAAGCAACTGATAGAATTTTACTCGTAGAGATTAAAGCAGAGCCGACGAACATGGTCATTATTCAGGTATACATGCCACCGAGCAACCACAAGGAGGAAGAAGTCGATAGGATGTATGATGAGTTAGAGGATATCATCGCGAGTGTTCCTGCAGGGAAACATTTGATAGTGATGGGGGATTGGAATGCGACGGTAGGCGAAGGAAGAGATGGTGGTGAGGTGGGGGACTATGGGTTAGGCACGAGGAATGAACGCGGGGAGAAAGCAATTGAATTCTGCAGGAGACAGGGGTTAGTCATCACTAACACATGGTTTAGACACCACAAAAGGCGTAGGTATACATGGAAAATGCCAGGTGACTCAGAAAGGTATCAGTTAGATTATATTATGGTTAGGCACAGGTTTAGGAACAGTGTGATAAATTCGCACAGTTTCCCAGGAGCGGATGCGGACTCTGACCACAATTTAGTTGTTATGAAATGTAATGTTCGTTTCAAGAAGATAAGGCAAGGGCGGCGGGCTAAAAAATGGAATTTAGAAGCAGTAAATGAATTAACGAGGAAGGAGTATCAGGAGGCTATAGAGAAAATGATGGATGACGGTAAAGAACTGAGTACTATCGAAGAAAAATGGGAATGTATCAAGAAAGGGATATTGGAAGCCGCTAAAGACACTATAGGAACCGTTAATGGGAAAAGGATAAGGAAACCATGGGTAACGGAGGAGATGATTGCAAAGATGGATGAGAGAAGAAGATGGAAAAATGTAAACACAGAGTTAGGCAAAATGAAGTACAAAGAGTTAAACAATAAATTGAGAAGGGCCACAAATAAAGCAAAAGAAGAATGGTGGAAAACGCAATGCGAGGATATGGAAAGTTTACAGAAGAAGGGTGAAATTGGTGCTCTATACAGCAAGGTTAAGTTATTATCGGGAAGTAAGAAGGCAAGATGTGTGCTAACAGTTAAAGATAAATGGGGTAAGATAATAGTTGAACCAGGAAAAATCCAAGAGAGATGGAAGGAATATATAGAAACACTGTATGGTAAAGAACTTAGGCCGACAAGGTTAGACATAGAAAAGGAACATGACGTAGAAGAAGATAGCTTAGGTCCAGGCATACTCGACGATGAAATAGAAAGGGCATTAAAGGAGATGAAAGCAAATAAGGCTGTGGGGGTGGACAATATTCCTGTAGAAATGTTGAAATGGTTAGGGAAAGGCGGGAAGAAGGCCATATATGGACTGATTCGTAGTATCTATGAGGAAGGAATCTGGCCGGAAGATTTTGTGAGATCGGTGTTAGTTCCTATTCCAAAAAAGGCAAAGGCTTCGTCATGTGAGGATTACAGAACAATAAGTTTGATATCCCACGCAGCTAAAGTTATTCTCAGGATCATCAACAAAAGGATAGAGAGTAAGGCAAATGATTACTTAGGGGATGATCAGTTTGGGTTCAGGAAAGGAAGAGGTACGCGTGATGCCATTGCAGTAATGAGATCACTAGTCGAGAGGAATATAGAATACAATCAGGACGTTTTTGCCTGTTTTGTAGATTTCGAAAAAGCGTTTGATAGAGTGAATTGGGAAAAATTAATGCGTGTATTGCAGAAAATAGGAATGGATTGGAGGGACAGGAGACTGATCCGCAACCTGTACATGTCTCAGACTGCTCAGGTGCGAGTGGGGAACGGAGAGTCCGGATGGGCAGTGTTAGGAAGAGGTGTAAGGCAGGGTTGCCCATTGTCACCGGTACTGTTCAACGTATATGTAGAGGAAATGATTAAAGAGGCATGGGAAGAACTGGAGGTAGGAATGAAAGTCGGAGGGGAATTCGTAAAATCGGTTAGGTTTGCTGATGACCAAGCATTAGTTGCTCAGTCAGCCAAGGGGTTGCAAGCATTGTTGAGTGAATTGGAGGTTCAGTGCGATAAATATGGGATGAGAATAAATATTAATAAAACAAAGGTTATGCGATTTTCCAGAAAGAAAAAGGCTAAGCTAAATATTAAAATAGGCGGGGAAAAAATAGAGCAGGTAGAACAGTTTACATATCTCGGAAGTGTTTTGGACCAACACGGTCAAAGTGGTAGGGACGTAAGGAGAAGAATTGCGCTAGGCAAGGAGGCTTTCTCAAGGAGGAGGGAGTTGATGACGGGGACGTTGAGTAGGGATGTTAAGACAAGACTCGTAAAAACTCTGATATGGAGCGTAGCTATGTACGGCGCGGAAACGTGGTCGCTGAAGCAGGAGGATAGACGTAGATTGGAGGCTTTTGATATGTGGGTGTGGAGAAGAATGGAAAAGGTGAAATGGACCGAAAGGAAAACAAATGAGGAAGTACTAGAAATGGTGGGGGAGGAGAGGGGTTTGTTGAGAGAAATCCTATGGAGGCAGGAAAAATGGATGAAGGGCGTATTGAGCGGTAGTGGAATGTTGAAGAGGGTAATAGAGGGGAGAATGTTGGGCAAGCGAGGTAAGGGTAGGAACAGGATAGGGATGTTAGACGAGATGAAGGGAGGAAAGAAGTACACCGAGATGAAGAGGGACCTGATATAGATTAGTTTGCTAGGTGGGGAGTCACAAAATGTTTATTTGATAGTTGTGTCCATCCAAAAACCTACCTTAACCGGTAGATTACCTAAAAAAAAAAAAAAAATATATATATATATATATATATATATATATTGCATATCCTCCCATTTCTTTTTCTTCTGCCGATGACATATCGTAATCTCTCGACTTGATGAAAAGCTCTTCCTTTGTGAATCATGGTCCGATTCTTACCTCAACAATATTAAATTTGTCGATTTGTCGATTGTTGTCATGAGTGAGATTCCAGTTTAATTAGAAAACATTCTCAGTAATGAATTTCTGGGAAAATAAATTCCATCGCCCTCAAGCTTATTATCTCGGAAGCTTACATAGCAGCATAGCTGACAAAGTGAAATTATTCAGGTTCATAATGGCATCAGACCCAACATAGACCATCGTCTGCAGAGTTACAATAAGAAATATGGCTCTGCCGAAGGAATAATGGGAAAATAATCGACTCAAAAAGTTAATGCAAGGTGTCTTCATACGATATTTCAGCCGACCTTCAATACTGATCCACCATTATATAGGGTGCGGCAACAAAACTTCCTTTTTTGAAATCGTTTTTCGCTTGAGAAACGGAAGTTATGTTGTCGCATCCTTTAGGACTTTTGCCAAACTTATTCAGTGTCTGAAATAAATAAAGTAGGAAAACTTGTCCAATTGGTTAAAATTTATAGACAAAATATAGTGAGACGATAGGAGGAAGTAGTCTTACAAACTAATTTAGGGTATTTGCAGGATATGGACCAGTGTAGGGTATGTTTTACGATTAAAACAAACGTCATTATGAGAAAACTGACACGCACAAATAGTTGAATTACCAGAAAATAAAATATCATCTAATGGTGTCCTAAATTTTTAGGTGAAGTTTATTATTTCTCCTAATCCCTAATGATGAAACACTCCCAATATGAGGCGTCATGCAAGTCGCCACATATCTGGAGTGTCTGTTCATTAGATATTAGGCACAATATGCATAATGTTGAGATTTTAATTGAACGTGAATTTCCTTCTCCATGAAGGAACCCTCAACAGAGACCTTCTTCCACTCCATAAGTAAGATAATTTTCCCTACCTATTAACGTATAAAGCCTCTAAAATTTTCTTGGTTTCGTTTACTACTTTTTAGATATTCACAAATATTTATGTCAATAATTTGCTTTCCAATTTTAAATTGTTCTTTATTTACTCATCATCCTATTGTTTTATACAAAACTCGATCAAATGATTAATATCAGTTCAATCAATGTAATTATTTTCCTTCGTATGCGTATCACTATTAACCACTACAGACTCTGCGAAAGCAATGATGATTGTGAGGTGTTTCCTTTCCTAGGGTATTTGAGAAAACATTTTGCTTCTCGTTTCTCTGCTTCTCCTAAGTTTCTACTGATTTTCACTGCCATAATCTCTCATGTTCATCCTTATTCCTTGGTGTATTGTTCTCGTAAAAATCCAAGGAACATAGTTCGTAAAAATATTTCTTAAAAATTTCATTTTTCCTAATTTTAACGGTAAATGACAAATAAAAACTGTAGTTAACGATTTTGCCTTTCGATTCCGCATCAGATATTTTATTAATGTATAAATATAATCATGAAAATCACGAAAACCAATTTCGATTCTTTTATTGTATTTTCTTGGCTGTGGTTTTCAAAATCCCCGTTAGATAGAGCTGAGCAATTATTTAGACAACTCCAAAAACATACCTACCCCGACATATCGTTTCCATGGTTTATAACATTGATGATTCACTTTCATTAACTCTCAAAAGATTACATTCCAGTCCGCCAGGATCATTATATTCTTTCGTGCATGTAATTTTTTTAATTATCATTCATGTCTTCCACTTGGGTAGTCATTGAAGTCGTTACAGGAATTCAAAATCCTTTATGTATTCAGCACCCGTGTGCTTTGCTCATTCCCAATTGCTGTCTTCTTTGCATCGTAGAAAAGACTTCAGTCTACCCGCAGTAATTTTCTGCGTCATTATGTGAAATCCAGAATTTCCATTTACGGATCTGTCTTGTGAATTATTTTGAAACTGTAAAATATTTTTTTCTTTGGACTCACTCACACGTAAAATGAGGTAATTATAAATACGTATTTACAACATCAACCAGTTTTATATTAACTTCTAATGTGAGGCCATATAGCGGAACCAAAACGAAATTTCTTAAAGGATTCATTAAAAATTCTGAAAAGATGCCTAAGACCACGTAATAATAAACAGAGAATAATAATGAAAAAAACGAATACATGTATAACAGGTTCGTGAAACTAAGTGGGACAAACTCATCCTACTACCTCTCGTTCATTTTGTCGATTCCATCCGTAGATCCATCTTTAGAATGTTAATATGACGGCTGATACGGCCTTAAAAAAGTCAGAGTAACATTACATTCTGACTACGGCAAAAAAAATGGAGAATCGGAGATGCATCTCAACGGAAGACGAACGAGGGACTGCTTGTTACAGGGAGCAGGTATTACATTGAGTTTATGAAGCAAGCTTCATACGGTCCAGTGGCTGCTCGGGGTGATGTCGAGGGAATTAAGCTGAGTAAATTTCATCGTCCCGCCGGATGAAAAGGAATACTAAAATACGACGCCGCCCTCCGCGAGGCGCAGTTCGCCCGGATCTTTGTTTATTCCCGCCGTATTTGACCCCTTGGCCGTTCAAATCCCCCATTCCCGAACCCTCATCATCCATCCCTCCACCCCAAGCCCCATCGCCAATGTGAGACTCGGAGAGAGACGGTGGGGATCAAAACGTCGACTAATAAATGCACCAGCACACACATACATACACACGTGCAGACTCACACCAGCGTCCGCCACGTACCCGCGCATCCTCGCCCATAGCGGAAGTGCCACATACACACACACACACACACGCGGCATTAATAACATGCAAAATGTAACTCCACACCGCGAGACGAATTATTATTTCAAGCCATCCCGATCCCTTTCCCTCTCTCTCGCTCTCTGCTTGTCTCCTCCTCTCAGTCAGAACGGCTGTCCCCGACGCTCGCGTCACACCCGCGGCATCCTCGCTGCACCCTCATTCACCCACCTCAGCCCCTCCCTCTCCTCCCCCTTCCGCTTCAACCTCCCTCTCAGCGTGAATCCCTTTCGGTTCGAAAGGAAAGAATCGGCCGGCCCGAACCGCGTACATGCCCGGTCCTCACCCATGATGATACGAACGGAATGGTAGTGGCCCGTCTCTTCTAAAAACGTCCGTCGTTCCACCATTTCGGTGCACACAATGAGGTGGGCGTGCGAGAGCGGTCCCGTGCGACGTCCGCCCATCGGCACGGCGACATAATTTCTCGTTCTCATCAGCGGGATGGTCGACCATTCCCCGGGTGGGGGGGAAGGGATCTGAGCGCATTGCAATGTGTACGCACCTGCGAAAGTCCCGCCCGGCGCGGCGGCGCCCGTCGAAGGCGACAAAATAATGAACACGGAGCAGGCGTTGTGTCTGAAGAGTTGGGAGGACTAGATGTCATATTTGACGGCCATTCCGTTTATGTCAATATGAGCGAACTTTTTCCAATGCCCATAATAAACTAAGGCTTTTCGACAGCTCCTCCGGAATCCCATGTTTTTCGTATCCAAAGAGATATGCCTAGTCTCCGAAGATTTTTACATTGACCGACTGCGTACTTCAATGCTACGAGAAGTATCGAGAGAGCTTTCATTATAATCTTTATTTTGATGCAGAAAATCATATTCAGGCTCCTGCCGCATTCATTGTTTGAGCATGCTGAGAAATAAGGAGAGGCGAGTTCTAATTTCTCCTCGTCAAAGAGCATTTTCTAAATTTTTAAGATAATTTTAATCAAAATTACACTATCGGAGACTAAATGAAATTCATGGTCCTTAAATATGTAACCATACTCGCAAAGATTGCATTTATGCAAATAGTTAAATATGAAAAAAACTATAAACTTACACGCTCGTAACACATTTATCTCAGAACCCTCTTTTCATGTGTCGAGGGGTGAGGTTTCTTGCTATGAAAGATCATTAACGATTATAATTCCGGAATAACAATTATGTTAAGGTAAGTTACTCTGTTGTTTGACCTTGCGAATATCTCACGCTTTCAATCACGTTACAAAGCAAAGAATCAATAATGATCACTCACTCGCTTCGACGGCCATCGATCGGGAAGTAACTACGACTGAACTACGAACTCTCCACGGTCTTTGTCGAACGCGGTCATGGGAAGAATTCTTCCGACTAAATTGTGCGACTTCGTATACGACCCCTTGGTGCATCAATGTTCGCTTTTGTCATGCACATACACAAACGCGCCCGCGCGTCTCGGGTCCAAAACCTCAGAAGGGCAACCATTCCGATGGTCCCACTCGCCGCGGCGGTCGAAGTGCACGCGGTTTGGTGTGGAGCGATGGACGGACAGGGTTTCACCGTGGATGCGGGCGTGTTCAAAGGGAGACTGCAGTGGGTACGTTAACTTGGCTTTTGGACTGGAGGGCGAGTGCTTTGCGGGACTGCAGAGGGATATAGACGAGAGAGAGAGAGAGGGATATAGACTGGCGAACGAGGTCTAAAGGGGAGCGGGACCGGGTGAGAAACGGCAAAGGGCCGAGTAATGTTAGGCCCTACGTGGAAAACAGTTACAACTGCACGGCGGCGGCGGCGATGGCAAGGCGAAGTGCATACCGTTGGGAAATCAGCCGCGGCTCACTCTCTCGTCTTCGGCACCATCTACTGAGGCCGGCCCTTTTACTCTCCCACTCAGCCCCCCTCCTCTTCCTCCACCCCATCCCCATCCCACCCAACCCCACAGATCCCTCCTCATCGCCCTCTCCGATGTCCCCTGCGGCACCCCCGCCTTAGTTACAAATCGCCCCATTTCAAATTACCCACTCTTTCTTCTCACGTGAGCCCTCCCTATACGCCCTCTCCCATACTCCCGTTTCCTCATTTTTCCGTCTCGATCCCAATTTCTTCCCCAACTCCGTGCTTACCAATGCCAATGCTATAACATGCCCACCTCCTCTGCGCTCGGAATCCTTCCTCAACTGATTTCTGAATTTTGTGGGGCAACCCCGCGTGAAGCGCAGTGGCGCTAAACTCTTTCATTCTCAATTTGGCACCTACATTGGCAAGAATTATTTCGAAAGCAAAACAGTGATAAAGAAAATAAAATCGATTTAGGATCTTAAGGCCAGGTTTACTCAAACGTAGTAGACAATAAAGACACGCGAAACGTTCAGAGAACATTTGAAAATTAAGTGTTATTGAGCACAGGCGGCATTTCAATATACTATAGAGAGCTGATCAGATATTAGGTGGAATACAGATTACTTCTGGTCTGTAATAAAATTAACTTTTGTAAAGGATTTGTTTACTCAAGTACGATTTCAAAATTCATTCTACTGAGAGTTTATGAAAATATACAATAACTGATTATTGCTATTATAAACGTCATACGTGCAACCTCACGTGATTTCATTAGTAACCTCAATAAAATTATGCCGGCCAATTCTCAAAAATACAACACCGTAAAGGCATTCAATGATATTTACTGGTTTTTATTTTAGCAAATACAGATTTTGGACATCTATTGTCTTTTTTCTTACACTTTTTTCTTTCAGCTCAGGTCAATAGGAGTTTTCTCAAATTCTTTCAATCATCTTCGTGGACATTCGAAATCATTTAAATAACCACCACGAGAAAATGTTATTAATATCATAAGACACAATAACGTGATACGTGTATGACTAAGAATGACTGGGAGAAAACACCACGTAATTTAAATGCAGGTGTAATGTTGATTAAGTAATGGATTTTGCTATGAGTTATATTTTGAATAAATTCACCACTTGCTTGACTTGTACCTTACAATGGTAATTTCTTTAGCATAGGAAAAGGTTATAAGAATATATGCCGATAAACGGAAGAAAAATTTACTAGAAAATCAGAATTTCATTGCTTTATACAGAACTGAAAACGGTGCTCTAATTCAATGAAGTATTTCCTCACCCTTATAAATGACGGCGAAAAATGTCGCCTTAATTGTGTCATTCTTATTTTTAAGCACTTGTATTCCATTGTTGTCCCTAAATATTTCCCATACTTCTTGATACCTCTCACCTAGAATACAAATACTTGAAAAAGATCTAAAGTTGAAATGACAACCGTCTCTAAAGCCATATATTAGGTTTGCATTTAACCTTCGTATAAATGAGAGCGTATTTCTCCGTATGACAAGGAGTTGTGATAGCTTAACACTAAGCATAGGAGAAAATAATTAAGCGAACAATTTGATAGCTTCTTTTACTTAATTTAAATATTTAATAAATATCGATTGAATATTGTTTTATTTTCCTTCACATACATCGTTATTCAATTCTCCCTAATTGCAGTGAAATGAGTACCATAAGTGATCCCAATATTTTATACTATCGCATCACCGAACACCTATATTTAACAAATATTCCTAGTCTCTGACACTCAATTTGGGAACTCCTTTCTGTTAGATGTACCAATACTTCTTAGTTAAAACCTTTCCAGAATTAATTGTACATTATATTATTGGAAGAATAATTACTTTGTCAAGTGGCTCTACCGCTTTAGGTATTTTTTATTTTCTTTCGCGCACAAAGTTTCCTTAACGTACAAATATTACCCAAATTATTCTCTCTGCGAAGATGTCTACGCTTCTTATCTTTAATGCATGTTACCATATTAAAGAAGGTTAGACGCAGCTGCATTATGTTGTGATGAGTCATATTATGTATGAAAAGGGCATTGTAATTACGTGTGTCGTTTTTATCCTCATCGAATTTGTTTTTACATTAACTCTTGTACAATTGTTGTAACGGAACTTGCCTCGCTTTGAAGAAAAACGTCCCTTAAGAATAATTGACTTAGAAGAATAAGTCATGCTCTAATTAAAATAACTTAATTAACTAAATAAGGAAAAAATATGCTAACCAGCTTTGCTTTTAAGCATAATTCATAAAACTTCAGTTTTTATACTGAATTTATAGAAAGTAATTCTAAAGGAGATGGGATGTCCAAAAAGGATCCAGAAAATATTATACACAAGGCCTTCAGAAGTTAAAAAAAATGAAACCTGATAAATGATTCTCCTTAGTAGCTTTATGGCGTCCTTTGATGTCGATTTTCCAATATGGATGCGTTCAATGAACGTCGTCGGCAGATACTTTCTCTTTGGTGGCGCACGCAAAATGAATTTTTATTCCGACATATTTATAGCTAATTTGTAAACGTCTACACCACTTAAATATTTTTAATAGTGCTGTGGCCATAACTTTATTGAAAATAGATATTACATCTGGCCACTCAATGGTGACTTCATCACCAGTAAATTATAGATTATTCATCCCACAACCAGCCAGTACCAACAGCATTTAAAATTCACGTAACGCTCTCTATTTCATTGCTCCGATAGAAAAGTTGAATTCAGATAAATAATAAAAATTTGCCATTAACTATTTTTTCTTGAAAATGCACCGAAACAAGGGAATGAGGATATGACCAAAGTGTAGCAATCAATATATAGTAATTAAAAACTGCAGCAATGATTTTAGGAAACATTTTGTCATTTCGCATAAACCTTAGGAAGCTTAGAAAACATGATTAAACTCCATATATTTCATCTGCTTTATGAAATTCCGTGCATCTGCACGAAATAGGGAATTCATCTTGGTAATTATTTCCTGCTGTTAAAGAGTTTTTGCGTTTCAGAATTTGTTTAGAATTATTTTTAAATTACCTTCTAGCCCTTGTAGAGGGAGAATGCAATTTGCGGCTATCTACGAATAAATTTTTCATCAAGTACATGTCATAAAAAGATGAAACGCTAAAATTTAACACACAGTTGAACATGTGAATATGCTGTTGGTGCATTCTGTTACTTACTTGAACGAACTTTAGAGAGAAAAACTTAAAACCACGCATTTAAATTTTAACATAAATAATTAAATGTATTTTTAAGAACGCCTTATCCACAAAGTAAGAACAAACATAAATGTTTATTAATGTATTGAATCTGGATTTTAAACTCACTTATGTGTTTCAACTTCTTTTTTGTCTGATACGATATCATAAAATGTTGAACGATTAAGCGAAACAACATCTCCACTGCTGATTTAATATTACCTAACCATGACAAGTAATGTAAAAATTATTTAAATATTCAAAAATGTATCGTATAATGTCGAAAATGGATTTCTTCTAGTGTAAAACGAATATTTATTACAAAACTCCATTTAAGGTGTTTGTTTTATTTAGAAGGAATTTGTTTTGTTCTTTATTGAAATAACAAGAACATATAAGAAATATAATGAGTGAAACTCTTACCGAAAGAGAGACATTTATCGAATTATTTTGATAAGAGAAATATTTACTGAATTCCTAATCATGCACTAATCATCGATATTTTTTATTAGCAGCAATCTACTGACTTACGAGTAAAGTTAGGTTTTGATATACCCTCGGAAATTCAATATGTACTGTTGCCCTAAGCTTTAAATAACATAAATGAAAAATTATTTAACCGTATACTACATAAATATTAAATTAATTAATTCTTTAACTTTGCATGTATTCTATATCCCTTCCCAACCATCCGTAGAGAGCCGGAAGTTTTCGTAATCAATATAAAAGGCAAAGATAAAAAGATCTCAATTGACTGCCTGAAACCGGCCTACACCCGAACGGAGAACGAAGGGACGAGCGGTGCTGTACTCTCAACTCTTTAGTTCACTGGACACCAGCCGAGGAACCGAGAGACACCAGACCACCAGAGGTCACGGCGACCGGTGACTCAAGAGAAAGGAACGACGGAGGACGCCATTCATACTGCTTTTATAGTTCAACCAAGACAAACCTTCGCTACGATCGTCGTACTATGAACGACTCAGACAATAAAAAGCTGTTCGCAAAGTGATCTTTTAATTACCCCGCGTCCCACTCGTAGCGTAGAGGGATATCCCCTTCATTGGTGCCAGCATACGAGTACTCCCATCTATTACCACTGTAAGCATCTCATTTCCTAGCGGTATCTCCAGTATCGACTTCTTCGGTATCTTCTGTATCATTTCTTCCCACGGCCGTGTCGTCCCTTGCCATCTCTTTAACTTCTTCGTTTCATTTTTTTCCATCCACTCTATTTTAGCCATTCCTCTCAATACCCACATGTCAAAAGTACCGTTCTACGCTTATTGTATTGGCTTAAAGATCAAGTTTTAGGGGAATGCAAAACGATATTTCATTTTCAAGTTTTCACTTGTATTTTCTTTACGTCTTGACTTCAGGTTCAATCTATCAATTACTTCTCTTCATACATTCTTCCTTATCTAATGCCATTCTTCTTCATGCCTCTTATTTTTCTGACCTCCCACCTCCAAAATACTTCCTAAATAGATGAACTGTTCTACTTTATCTGCTAAAGACTGTGTTCCTCAACCTCAACGTTTATCTTAGCATTTCTACTTCTTGATAATCTCATTACTTTAATTTGCTTATAATTAATTCTCAACCCCAATCAATAACACTGGTTCTGTAATGCGCTAATTAATGCTTACAACCCTATTTTGAAGCTTGATAATCCACGCATATAAATTATTTGGAGAATTACCCACATACTTTCACTCCAGTTTCCATCTCTTTACATGTAATTTCCTCTATATATACGTAAATTGGAAAGAGCACATGTTATAAACGATGGCGATAAGTGATGGCCCCTCAAAAGACCATTGACAATGACTTTGTCGGTTACAATGCGCAGTCCTGTCTCACTGCTCTGCCCAACACTGCCTATCCCGACTTTCCATTCTATATCCCCACCCGAGCAGTCTCAATATGTATAGGCTCCAAATTAGTTTCACCGGTTACTCATATATTCTGCCAGATGATCACTAATTTTGCCCTTTTATGCAAACTCTTCCTTCCTCTTTTTCCTAAATATTTTAGAAGTTCTGAAGTAACATTTTTGAATTTCCGTGGTATCTCTGATGTCGTAAATGAAATTTCGTGCCTTATGTCCCGACTGCTATTACTGTCCCAAAACCTTTATGTACAGCGCATTTCGCCTTGTCCCTGTTAACTCTCCATAACCTCTTACTGCTTGCTCTATCAATTGCTTTTTTCCCTATTCTTCTCGCCTCAGCTTTTGGTCCAGTTACGATATTTCTAATTTCTTCGTCCTAATTCTGCATCAACGTTAATTCATTTCCATATCTCATTCATTTTGGTTATATTTTTTCTGAAATTCAAGGTTTACTACATTTTTTTCACGGTTTTGTTTCGTACTCCGCTTTCCTTGTCCCTTGTTTGAGAAATTACCAACTTTCTTCTACTGTACTCGTTTTCTTATTTCTCGTTTAGTATTTTTTTTTAATCTGCGGCTTGATAGCTCTCTCTATTTGCACGATTTTCCTTCTTCACTCCATTACTTTTATTCTCCTTCCTTACTCATTCTCTTAACTCTCTTAACTGAGGATGAAACGGTTTTTCATGTATTTTTAAAAATTACTATCTTTGCTGGTATATGTATGACATTCATTTTGGTGATTGACCTTCCACAAAGAATAAATACCAATGAAGTCATGTTTATCCTTTACTTTCCTATTTCTATCTCAAGCCCCAGCACCCGTTCCCGCGACTTTTCCTGGGGGATTCAAATTTAATTTCCTTGCTGCTGAACATAAGACGACAACTTTTCCTTCAGGCTCGTGCGCGGAATACCAATAGAGATATTTTTAAAGTTGCAATGATAGTAAAAAAAAAACTTAATTGCAAGTTCAAACTATATTTCAACCCTGTGTCATCAAACCCTCAAAAATCTTCTTCTGCCGCATCTGTATTATGCAGGAGTATGAATTTTTAACAGAGAAATGCATAATTTAAACGTAGGTCTTCATTCACGTAGACTACAGTTTTTTTCTAAATCCAAGATCTTCTCCAACTCCTCAGCGAAAAGTTTTGAACATTCGAAAGCACACATTTTTATCCTTCAAAAGGAATGCATAAATTCCTCTCGGGTGCAATGCTGAGGTAACAAAACGCTCGCTTAAGGAATATGAATGAGGGCGAGCATCATCCGCATTAACCTTTTGGCCTATATTCTAAACGAATCAACCATAAGCTACTAGCATTGTAATATTTTAAAATAATAAATATTTTTATGCAATAACAACCTAAAAGAGCTGCTAAAACGGGAGAAACGTCCCTCAACATTCACAATATTCAATCAAACCAACGTCTATATCTAAAGCGTCCCTTTCCTCAATAATCCCATGACCTTTCTATAAAATAATAAGAATATATAATTTAGCTTATTATATTAGGTCATGTTTGCGTTTAGATACAAATAATTTTGTATTGTCTTTCCAGGTATTTATGAGGAAACATGAAACACACAACGGTGAAAGAGTCAAGTAAGAAGTTTTGCCAATGTAAATTATCGAGAAACGTCGTGACTTAGATTCAGAGCACACAGGTTTAACTCTGACACCAAGAGAATCATTATGACCCCACACTATTTGAATAGAATAGACCACTTCTTCTTCTACAGTAGGCAACCTGTGGGTTGGTTTACAGTAGCTCTCCAAGCCTGGCGCTCTCCTACCAATCTCTTCAGTTCCGTGTATGAATGGCAGCCGAGATCTTTTATTACCTGAGAAATGTATTCCAATCTAGGTCTGCCTCTGCTGTTCTTGCCTTCTACAACACGCTCTAGTATGGTATAGGGTGGGTCTCAGGGTGTGACCTATTCATGAACTTCTTCTTTTGGTTAATGTCTTCCAGAGACTAGGTGCTTCTTCTGCTCTTCTCAATGCCTCCACGTTCGACATCTTGTCTTTCCAGCTAATTTTGAGGATACGGCGATAGCTCAAAAGCATCTACTTTCCTCCTGCAGTCGACTCCGAGCGTCCAAGTCTCACGTCCATAAATGAACAGGCTCCAAACAAATGTTTTAATGAGCTGTTCCTCATTTTGGTATCTATATTGCTAGATGTTAGAAGCTTACACTTCCTATTAAAGGCTGAGCTAGCCTGGTTAATCCTACTAATAATATCGCTGAAAATATAAATTATAGCTGCTAAGAAAATTCTAAATACATATATCTACTATGACTTAGTTTTGGAACAATTCCTATTAAGTAGGGGGGACGACCGAAACTTGAGGTTATTAGTGCTATTATGAATCTATGAGTAGTTTGGAAGAGATTCTTAAGAACAGGGAACAAAGGACAAAGAAAAATTCCGCGCTAGCCTACTCTTAACGAAACACGAAGAGAGGTCCACATATATCCGTCCTATCCGACGGACGCTGTACTACTCCACTTTAGCTGTTCTCCACATGAAATCCATGGAATGAAAGTTGCAATCGGGACTGAGACCTCTAAAAAAGTTCGTCATCGCTGGGATTCGGATCCAGGGCCTAAGGTTGGATAGTCAGTACACTGACCATCGCACATATTCGATCCCCAAATAGAGACAGATCGAGTTACGAGTAAATGGTAACTGCATTGTCACATTGCTGCCAACATCAAAATATATTTTAGGCTGTATCATTATATAGTACAATTCTATGGGAGTCTCCTTCCTTTTTCTAAAAATCCTTTTCAGGTAGAAATTTTCTTCGTGTTTACCAGTCGAGTGCAAATAATATATTTTGACTTACAAAAGGCAAACATTTTTAAGCATATGCTGATCTCAAGACATCTTATAAAAAGGACTCCTATGTTAAAAGAGGAGTATGCATCAAAATACAAAAGGATAAGTACATTTTCAACTTCAGGCTTCTAGTAATAATTCTGTCAATATTAAAATTATGAGTTTGAGGAATTCATCCAGGGCATTTCAAACCTATCAGAAGATATTTTAAAACGACAATATAAGAGCAGAGGTAATTTAGAAGAGAAAATATCTCAAATAACAAAGAGACAAATCTTTATTTTTCTACCTCCGAAAGTACGGAATCAAAGCATGCCCGTTCTCATGACAAGTAAACAGATTTTCGGATATCTTTACCCGATTACTAGTACAATTTTCACACATCACTTAACCCTTCCAAAACAGAACCGGAAAAGATGTTATAGCCTTTCGGAGATTCTCAAAACGCGCACAACGACCGAGGTCGACCGGCGACGGCCCTTATCCAGCCGTTTTTAGCCCCACTACTCTGGACCATACCTCTCTGCTTTGAAGCGAGACGGTAAAGATTACATGGCGCCATTTCCATCGTAACGACGTACTGCCCGTGGGAGACTGTTGCAAGAGCCGCGATCCGTATTTGAGTGAGAAGGCTCGGGGATCGTGTTGTCGAGGGTTTGAGGGGGTAGGTCGCGTCGAGGGCGAGATCGCAGAAAAGGGGGAGGAAAGGGATGCAGAGGCGAAGGATGAACGCTGCTGGAGTGGGAGAGAGGGTTCACCTCTGCAGTTATTGATGTCATTATCGCCGGAAATGGCATTTTGGATCTCTACAGCACATGGTGCACCCAACAAAGCCGTTCGAGCGACCCATCGCTCATCGTCGCCCTCCCATCTCATCCCCAAAAACTCGCCTATCTCTCGTCCCATTTGACCCGCCGCCTTGGTTCCAACTAACACTGAGGCCCTTATTGGTCACAAAGGACGAAATGGAGATTTTCAAGGGGAGAGACCGAGGAAAGAATGAAAACGAAGGTGGGACACGAGAGTATATAGGGGGAGAATGTGTGTGACGAAGAGGGCGATGATGTGTGCCGTAAGAAGATAATCAGGAACGGGTGAAAGGGTGCGAATGGAGGGGGGAAAGGTCATGGGACACCAGATTCCCTGGTGGCCTCCGAGGTCTTCTAATGTTTGACACTGGCTTGCACAAAAGCCTATATGGTACGTTCTAACTTCCCACCGCTGGATCGTCCGCCCATTGGAAACTGATATATATGTATATCCGTAAGTGGGTTGAGTGAGTAAGGAAGGGACAAGGGCAAATTCTGTGTTATGTTGGAGGATGCTACGTCGATAGTCTGGTGTCAGTGCTTAAGCTGATTATTTTTTAGAGCACATCTTTGAAGGTTACGTGATGGAAGCATCAGCGTACCAGTATTTTTTAATTTAAGCCTCCATGAAGTAAGAATTACAAGAATAAATTTATATTATCACCAGTAGACCAAAAGGCAAACGTTGAATCTTTTTCAAAGAATACATTGACATATCCGAGTGAAAATATTATAACGCTTTCAATGCGGCATTTTAAGATTTTGAATTATTATTCATGTAACATGGATGCATTTCGTGATTGTTCGTTTATATTTACATTTAGATATATTTATTTATACGATGAATATGAAAACGGTCAATAAAATTGAATTACAAGACATTACGAGATGTGCCACGACAAAAACCTTTTCACGGAATCATCCGCTAATATGCATTACAATGCAGCAATTGTAGAGTGCAAAACTCATTCGTCATGAATACAAATGATTTTTACACTCGGAACTTCTTGCATTGTAATAAAAATTAAGTTTAAATTCACTAAATTATTTTTTTTTACTTCTATGGAACAAATACGACAAGTGGGAATCTGAGTTGTCTTCTGACGTATGACTTCTCATCCCTCATATTTATTATATATGTTTCAAGAAATGTGATTTACTTAGTCACCATTTCTGTTTTGTCAATTTTATGATCGTAAATGACAAAAATTTATTTCACGAGGTTTTTCTTCTTCCTGTCTTCAACCTTCCGTTGACTTAAACAGCATAATTCGTCCGCTATTAATCCGGCTTTTCTCTTTTTTTATCGCAATTGTCTTCCACGTTTAACATCCATTAAAAATATATTATAAATGTATTATTATGAATCACGTTCTCATTTAAAACCTTCCACTCTAAGATGTTGACACTTATTTCTTCTCTCGGGCAATAATCTAATTACATAAGTCCAAGCTACTATATAATTCAGCATTTTTTACCCGCTCAAAATCAAAGTTTGAGCAATTCTTTTTTTTTTAAGTGTTACACTATTTTAACTTTATTTCTGCATGACTTCCCTCAATAATTCATGACATCGATGAGCTTTTTGCTTGTAAATCTAAAGTTAATAAAGACATTCTCATGGTATTTATCATACGCCAATTATTTTTATCTAAATTCCCTTTTGGAATTCATTTTAGTTCAAATTATGCGTAATATATTCAAAGTCGGATTAAATACCATTCAAAAATGTATTTTTGATTAAAATTTTATTGTCTTGTAAAAATATCATCCGTCAACTGAGTCTTCACTAAACCTTCATCAAGAGTTAAATCCATTATGTTAATGAAGTGGCTCGACTTTGTTTGTAACTGACTCTGTTTCAACTTTGAGATGATTCGGTATATGATATATAAGACTCATACCCATTCTCATCCTCCAAAGTCTTTCAAATTTTCCAAATCCGTTTCTCTGCTAGTTTAAAATATTTCTCTTTCTATTTTTAAAGGAAGTTCACAGTACATCTGCTTTACTTGCTTTACCACTTCAAGTGGGGGTTTTTGTTTATTGCAAAAATGGGACTGAAGAAAGGAGATTTTGGTGGAATTTGTGTTTCAACTATGCACGATGATAAAACAATCACAAATATATACAATGAGAACAAAAAAGATCTTCTATCCTTTTGCCAATTTTTGCCGAAGGGATGGAAAATGTTTTTTTTTTACATCCTACAGACAATTCTGTTCCGTCTTTCCCGTGACAGTGATTGGATTATTGGAGCTGTTCCTCATAAATAAAATCTTTTGATGTGGACATAGTTTTCCCCAGTGCTCTCCATGGTGACATCCAACTTTGATATCAAATCAAATAACCACAGAATCCAAGATTCCAGGACGTTCCAGGAGAGTCTATAGATCATGCCGTTCCTGAAAAAGACCTTGGAGTTTACGGTTATCTGAAAGTTATAAAATTTGAGAATTTTAGTTCTACTATTGATATTGCTGCAATGACTACAACTGGAATAAATAGTAGCCAAATTGATTAATCAATAAAGGGTTGCTGATGTTCCATAAAGCAACATTAAAGGATCTGTGGCGAATAATAAAAAGATTTGACCGAAGCTGAGACCTTGAAAAAGTTTTCCCGTTTTTGTGCGGTTGAGAGAGAAAGGCATTAAATTCTTGGAAATTTCAAAAGCAAAATCTTGGTGAACATATTTTTACAAAAATTTATAAATTAAGTGCTTTTGGTAAATGCAAATGCTTGACTTGCATCAGTGAAATTGTGGTTTCGGGTGAAGAACGGGGGATATAGCCACCAAATAGGTCGAAGTCGGGTGTTAACTTGACTCCAATTTGGAAGATAAGCAAATTCTGAGACAAGAGGAAGGGATACGCGGAGCACGTGCTCGTTTCAAAATTTTTAAAATTATTCGTTCAATTAACAATTTTAAATTGTTCGAGGAAGAATTAATTCCGCCATTTCTCTAGCTTGTGTAACATTACATGATAAAAATATCTACTCTCACCTCCTCTCCCATTGTCCACAAGGGGAAAAAAATAGACTAAAAATTCTCCATTTGAAACTTGGCATAAATTTGAGTTTGCTACGCTTGAATTTTGCCTTTATATCGACACACAGTCAAAATCATGGCCGGTGTATGAATTAAATTAACTATTAAAAATATATTTATATATATTAATTTGAATGGAAATCAAATATTTTCAAAAAGAGACGCTCGAGATAGTTAAGAATTATCCAAATGAACCTTTCAAAATCTCGAATGGCTTCCCTATCCCATTTATTTTAGTTGCATTCAAGCAAACATGCAGCCAAAAATACTCTCTCGAAGGAAATATGCATTTCCATTTGAAACCCTTTGAATAATTTTAGACATATAACAGATGTTATGAACAGAACCCATTAACCTACATCTAACCTTCACTGATATTTCGTCTGTTATTATTTCACAGCATTTGATCAGCAAATGATAGATTAATTGATTTTCCGATAAAGAGTAAAAGTATTTTTTTTAATCGATTCAACATTATTTTGATAAAAGATACTTATTGAAAGAACTTCAAGTAGATTTATTTTATATCAAAATCATTCAGGCATCTCCGTAATGCTCTTCATACAAGTTCAACTGGAACCGAGAAGTGATTATGCCGTATTCACTCAGTCAATTTTTTGTGCGCCTTAAATAATTCACTCACAGGTCGGGTAGGTATCTCGGAATAAGGAAGAATTTATGTTCAATTAAGGATATTAGGTTAAAATTTTTCGATTTGTCTTTTTTCTTAAAAACATACTGATGAATAATTGTAATAACAAATACGGAAACACTAAAATTTCCCAAATTCCAGGAAAAATAAAAATAATTAAAAGTTTGACCATAGTAAGGAATTGGAAAAATACCTGCTGATTTCACCAAATTTTATAATTACATATTACATGATGTCTTTAAGCAGAGGAATATGTCACATATGTGATGAAACTGATCATTCAACAATCAAGTTTACTGAAACCTATGAAGTTTTCTTTTTGAATCCTCAAGGCGTGATTTCATACGGTTATGTCCGACATCATTGAATCAATATTGACACCAAAAAGGGTGTTTCCCGAAGAGAAGATACATTTTTAAAGGAAATTTTTATTTTATTATTTATTATTTTAAAATGCCATAATAGGCAGGAGTCATAATTAGAATCTAATGTGAACTACAAATTAGGTCTCACGTATTTTCACAAAATAAAGCATCCTGCTAAATTACACCACCTGCATCAGGAAACGGGTCGGGTATTGTTATGAGCAAAGGATTAAGATGCCGTTTAGCGAAGACGAGCCTCCGTCTCTGTGTCACAAATCCGACCCATCAGATCCGTCTCTTGTCAAACCCTTCGCTCAAGAGTCATTTAATAGTAGTCTATGCTCCCTCGCTAGGAAGAAGATCAAAAATTATTTTTTTATTCCCCACGAGAGACTGCACTCCTATCAAATCATACGAGCGACCGAAACGAGAAACGGTAGCCCTGAGTATGTTGAGTGAGGATGAGAGTGAACGTACACCGGTAAACTTTAAGTCGGCAAACAAAAGTCGAATACCGAAATTGATGTTCGTAACTTTCGAGGCAGAATGAAAAAATAAAAAAATTCTCCTGTCTGATCCATGAAATCTCCCAGTACACAATGTTTTCTAGGTTGGTCATTCGATCCTAAACCGTCTTCAAAATTCTATGAACAAACGAGTCCACACCGCTGCATTACGCTTTATCTTCTGTTAAATGTAGCGAAATCCCCCAAAAACATTCTTGCATAGTAGACTCCAACCTATGGCTTTTAAATAAAGACTAAAAGTCCTAATAAACATAACGTAAATGAGTTAAATTTTAGAATAAATACAACATTAAGATAAATGCTATTTTTATACAAATTTAAATGACATAATAATATTTATCTCAGCTAAGTTAAGCAACTAGTTTGACAGTTTTGAAATTTCTCTCCTTCTCATTTCATTTATTTTATAACTGATTAAATAAAACAGCTCACTTCTTACTCTTGATTTTTAGAACTTACGGACTACCTACTTTTCAAATATGTAAACTTGAAAATATAATAAAAAGTATCCATTTCTTAAAAAATACTTCCCCATTTTGAGAATATTTTTTTAAATACATTTTAAATTTCTCTAATTTTTTTTAATAAAAGCTTCAAATGATATGAATAATTTTGTTCAAGCCGCGTTTCGAATGTCCAAAATTATGTAAGAATGTGTAAAGTTAATAATGTATACCATTGGTGAATATCCATGCTGATCTATATGCAAACAAATTTGAGTAAAAATTCCTGCTCTAAAACATATAGATTGCTCTTCTCATTCGAATAAAAAACTAAGATGTTTTAAATTAAAATGATATTTTTGAGAATTTCTCAAAAGTTCCTATTATAAAAGACTTCTGGCTAAAAACTATCACATAAATATTACTCGTACCTATTTTTAAATAAAAATTAACTGCGCTGATTTGAATGTTGCATAAATTCCATAAACATGGGTCGAGGATTTCTGGAAGTATTCTAATAACTGCATGCCTGTTTTTAACATAGAACCTAAACATAACATAACATAACATAAAACATAAACAATATAGACTGAGGTTTCCGATCAGAGTCAATTCTACTAATAGTTAAAAGAGAACTCCAGCTTCTATGCTAATAAGATCTGTTTAAGTTTAATTCAATAATACCTAATTCTATCACTTGGTACTCAGCTGAGAATCTTTGAGGGTAAAACTCCCAGAAAAAAAATTAAAAACCCGTCCTTTTGGTAATCGGAGGTTCTTACCGTTGGACTCTTTGGCACTCAGATTCCCTTGCAAAGGTTTTCTTCATAATATGATCATTATGACTTCACCCAAACTTTCATGGATTTTTAATTAAATGAGCCACGAAATCAGATCAGCAGTTTCCCTTGAAGAGGGATTAACGCAAACTTTTAAACCCTTTTATTTACGGACAGCTAATCTTAGCGGTCGATAGGCTCCCCTGTTGCATTTAATACCTATTTTAAATTCGAATATTTATAGTTCAAGATCCTCAATTGACTGCAACCTCGTATATCGTATACACTAATTGTACACAGTTGTTAATTATATGTTTTTCACATTAATATCATCAACTTTTTGCCATTTTAGTGTAACAAGAATGAAGATTTTTCTCAATCTCTGAGGATCAAATTTTAACAGGGAACTGAAATTGACATGGTTTTTAATGCGATAAAAATGAAGGGAAACAAATATTGAATTCAAAGGAATTTTCCAGAAGAAAAGGGACATTACGAATGCGCCGAAATCACTTTTATCCGATCCGGTATCATTAAGAAATTATAATTTTTAATGGCAAAATTTTATCGCATTGGTGTACACAAGTTCGATTTCGGGTGACGCCTATGGCCACCAGCACACAAATGTAATGGTTTTTCACCCACCAGTTGTTCCTGGGAAGCCACAGACAGAACAGGGAAAGGAACTGGCAACCCCTACTCAAATGTGCCAATTTCATATAATGTTAAAATGGAGCTATACCATTGTATAATAAATCAACCTTGGATTTAAACACTAAAGCTGGGGCATACCTACGGTACGGGAGTATGAAATGTTCATAAGTTTCCGGAATACTTTTTTCATTGGTGATTTTTTTTCACATTGGTATCTGGTTACCTCACAGTAATTACCCCTTCAGAATACCAAATTAACCATGATCCAAGCTGAATATGAACGGAATAAATCATAAATTTCTTGACAGGTAGCTATAAATTCTAAAATGCACGAGAAAATGTGTTGTCATACATAGAATGATACATGTATTTTCATAAACAGTTTATTTCTAAAGGTAGGAGGTTTTCTGTGCCTCTTGTATTACATTTCACCGTTATCGAAATAATACAGCCGTATAAGGCGATCGAAAATGATATAAAGAGAGGCGGTGGATCGGGTTCGATTTGACCCCAGAGGTGAGAGAGAAAGGGTATAGCTCCGGATATTTCAGCTCGCTTGTGTGGGAGCCATCACCCAAAAAGGAGAGTCCAGCACGGCCACTGCGTGTTCAACGGCCATTAACGAAGAGATATTGTTCCGCTAAAGGCTGAAAAATCACACGTCGGTAAACCACTGGGGTTATAGGTTCGAATAGTGAAGCAACTACGGGGCGAGAAAAGACGTGATGGGCGTTACGAAGACGGCTGGCGATGCCTTCAACAGGCCCTGTCGAGGGTGTTTGGCTGTCGACCAGCAGAATTATCTTTCATTTGTTTGCTATAGGGGTGGCAATGAAAGGAAATTTATCTCTGGTGAAGTACAGGAATTAGCCGAACAAAAGACATTGAAACGCCAAGATTTGTTGGCCGAAATGGTAACAACTGAGGAGAAAATTGGATTTTCTTGCAGAGAAAGTAGGACCAACCCCAGACTGAACTGATTTTCGGAAAATACGTGTGGCATTATGGAATATCGTTCGTATTTTTTGATTGCGCAGATGCCTATAAGAGCCTTATTGATAGTATTTTATCACCTAATGTCATATCCAATTGCATGAAGGGTAGTATGCTTAAACGATAGCGAAGGATGAAATAAATAATCATGATCATATCACACTGGAGTAATTTATCTACTAGGTTAAAAATTATGCATTTACAATACATATAAGGTTCAACATATTTTATCATTGCTTGAAAATAAAAGATAATGATTTTAGAGATTGAATTACTATTAGAAATTAACAAACTATTACACAGAGCCTTTATTTCAAGCTCCATACATGGATAGTAACGAAAAATTTAGAAACATAAAATATCGGCGATAATAGATAGGAAAATACGATAAGGGTTGAGAGAAGATGGCGAACGAGACGGAGCGATGATTGTCTAAAGAAATATGCCTTATTGGAAGGCATTAAGAATTCAATCGGATTGAAACGCCATGATTAAATGAGGGATGGAAATTTGTGAGGGCGAAAACAGAAGAGGGGTAGGTGCCACGAAAGTGTATTTAGGTGGAAAGGACAAACTTAAAGCCGACTGGATTTCCATGAGATTGGGATCATCCCTTTCAATTAATGAGCTATTCCATTGATGGCTAAAGGAAACTAATGTAGAAAATCGTCCGAAGAAACAAAAGTATAAATTATATCCTGGAAATATCATTTTAATGTTATCAGACCACTAATCAACATTGCCTCAAGGAAATTCTATGATCTAAAGGATAACCAAACCAATAAATACCGCATTTAACAGGAGGTGCCAGGAGGATATTATTTTTTTATGAAATACATGCCGACTTATTAACAAGAGCTTTAGACTATTCAACGCGCAAATTACCATTAATTTGTATTAATATATTTGAACAAACCGAAGGGAAACTTTTTTCGGTTATGAAGCCTATTAATTCAATTTATACCAGAGCTTCGACTAATATTGAAAGTTTTAAATTTAATATAATTTTTGGATCATTTATATTGGCTAAGTTCTGACAAAAATGGATACAGATTTCCATTGCCTGGAAGATACGAGATCGTAAAACTAGAATTTATGTTAATGATAACGAAAAATTAATATTATTTCTTCAGTGGAAAATACAGCCGAGTTTTCAATTATATATATATATACTCATAAATATATAATATACATATAATACATATATAATATTTTACGCCACGGAAACATGGTAATTTAAGCAGGGTGATAAGCGTGTATGGAAGTTTGTTTTAAAAGTGGGTGCGGAGAAGGATGGATAAAGTGAAGTGGACAGAAAGAAAAACAAAATAGGAATTACTGTGCATGATAGAGGAGGAGCGAGGATTGACAGAAGAAATCATAAGGAGACAGGATAAATGGATACAAAGCAAATAGATTTGCAATAGGATATTGAAGACTGTGATGGAGGGCAGCAAACCAAGCAGGGAAGGAGCAGGTATAGGATAAGGATGTTGAACGGAATGAAGGGAGGAAAGAAGTATGCCGAGATGAAGAAGGGTGGCACCCACAAAATGAGAAATAGACGACACACACAAGAGCAAAGGACAGTAGGAAAGCAGTCATACCACGCGATAAAGATTGGACCAGAGTTACTTAATAATAATTTATAAAAAGAAAATATTTTATATATACAAATTAAATTTTTTTATATTATAATAAAAAAATTATTACATATATATATATAGGGAAAGGAACTGGCCCCCCTACCCTGATGTGTGAATATTCACACGCCGTCGGGCTTGGTACACGGGTGAGCTCTACCATCACCTACTAAACCGACCTTCGGGTTGATTACAATGTTTATGGTTTATATATATATATCGCAGAACGCACCCAAAAGTGGTAGGACTGATTTCCTCTGGCGCGAACGGAGCGGTGGACGGGGGTCTGCCTGGCATAGTAAAGTGGAGGGGACTCTTGGCAACAGACCGACACAAACCTCAGTCACCTGCGGGCTGTCGTTGTATATATATGTATAAATGTACCCCATGGGCTACAACCTTGTCGTGGTGGAAGGGCTTGTGTGTTCCGATGACCCCTAGAGCTGTGCTGGTGGAAGTAATAATAATTGCTCCTGGTAGGCCCACCCATGTCAGATAGGTTGAAGGTTAGGAGCCAGGCGAAAGGTAGTCCACGCAGCGCTTGTTCCTCAGTGAGGCGGCTGCAAAGGTGTCTGACCCCAGTGGGGCGACCATTAAGTGATGGTGTCACGTTAAAAACACTATTGAGGAAGGCAACGGGAAACCACCTCAATTATCATTCCCAAGAAAATAATGATGGACGCAAAACAGAAATTGAGTCCTGGCAACTGCGGGACTCGGCCCAAGGGGCCGTGTGTCGTGCCCGGCAGCGGGGGAGGCAAGGCTTCCGCGGTCGTCATCCCACGAAATCCTTGCGGGGGAGAAATAACAGCAGCAGGACAGAAGACGCAGAAGAAGACGAAAGTAGTTAGAATAGGAACATGGAACGTCAGGACAATGTTGAGGACAGGAAAATTAGAAAAAATTAAGCGAGAGATGGAAAGAGGTAATATAGATGTTTTAGGCATATATATATATATATATATATATATATATATATATATATATATATATATATATATATATATGTAATGTGTGTACCTGTGATATTATTATCCTGATTATTGCAAAATTAAAATTATTATTCGATATTTGGGTGGGTTTATGTACAACTAGGTGGCTACTTATACCACAACTTGTGAAAATTAATAGAATTCCCGTGTAAATTAAAAGTTCATTGGTGTCAAAAAAATGTCATTAAGTTATTTCAAAATAATGTGTAACCTCCTCAAAATAGGTATTTATTGGCCAGCAATTTGGGCTAATCATAATTTCTATTTCAATTGCCCATAGTCCGTTTTTATTGAATAAAATGGTTTTGTAAACACCAAGTTTCTATCAAGCGATATTAGACTTGAAGGCTTCGAGTTCGCGCATTCTTTAAGTATTGGTAATACTTTATCAAGAAGTTATGTCACATAGGCTAGGTCATCACGATTGAATTTCAAGAAACCATATGAAAATCATTAATTCACTAGAATTGCCCCGGTTGCGGCGGGGTAACGTCCTCGTCTGCCAAACCAGCGGTCGCGGGTTCGATTCCACCAAGGTAGTTTGTCCTCCACCTAGGGATTGGGTGTGTAGTTGTCAAATTGTTATATCCATATTCAAAGTCCGATGTAAAGGTCGAAGCATGGTTTTCGGAATAATACAAAATAAAAATTAATTAATTAAGGAAACTTCGATTGGAGAATGAAAATTAATGTGAGGGTATTACTATGTGACAATAACCTCGGCCATGAAATGAAATCTGCAAAATTAAATAAGGCAAAGGTTCTGAAATAAATACCCGATCAATACTTGATTTTTAATTAAATAGAGCACGTAGCGAGTAGGCCGTGAAAATAGCGGGATAACTCTTAAGCGCGATCTCAGGAGTACGCCCTTAGCGGTAATTACTATTTTTAATTTTTAACTTGGAATGAATAGAAAATGTGTAGGAGAGAGCATTTGGATGGAGTACTTTGACGTTTATTTTTAGTGCAATTAAAGCGCACACCCAATCAATTTATATGAAAGCTCAAATGACTGAACAAGCATACTCGAACAGAAAGTAACGGTCGACCATGACGAGACATTATCCTCGTACAAGTCGTTCTCATTCGATTAACGCAGTATTAAAACTGACTCATCACACATGCAGATACTAGTAGACAAGACACCCAGCAGCGTGCTTCAACAAATAGAAAATTATCGATCGTTTATCAGTAGGTTTTATCCAAATTTAAATCTATCATGGTGAAACATAATTTTCCCCTCTACTCAGGCGATTTCTGCAGTAAGAAATTATGTTCATGGTGTGTGACGTGTATCTGCTCCACGTCAGCAAGATAGCTAGTAGTGAGCATTAGCAGAAAGAAACCTATGGCATCAAATTCTAATTTCGAGAAACATGTTCAAATATAAGACTGGTTGAAGCGTTTGGGAAAAAAATGGAAATTTTGTTTGAACTGGTGATAAGGTGTCGAAGATGGTGAAGAGAAAAAGAAGAATCAGAAAAAACTAAGATGATCCTTAAAAGGAAATTAGGACCAGTGGCACATATCGACCCATAGCGAAGTATGAAGAGGTGCAAGTTAAAAAACTCTCGATAAAAATGTAAATTGAATGGGGAGCAGGGATGGGGGGGATGATTCCAACGAAAGAAGGAAACCGATTACTCCTTCCCAGGAAAAGATGAGAGATATGTTAACTGTTGAACACGATATAGATGTAAGAGAGAGAAGACGATCGAAGTTAGTAAGAGTTAGGAAAGTTGAGGAATTCCCTGGGCAGAGATAATAGCGACAAAAAGTAGTTTCTTCTTCCTTGCTGACTGGGTGAAAATTGGATGAATTAAATGCAAAATAAAAAGCAGTAATACCTGAAGGGGAAACCAAACGGTTGGGTGGTTGGTAGGATTTCTGCAGGAAGTTGTTTGGTGCCCGCAACTAGATTTTTTTTTACAGGGGTGAAGAATCTAGAGAGATAACGAGGAGTAAAGAAGTTTCCGTCAAAAGTGCCAAGTTATAGGCTATACAAGACACCAATATGATTCTAGGGAAAATATTTAAAAAAATAACAGAGAGATTTAAATAACGCTAGAACAAACAACTAGCAAATTGGGACTTTCCCTCAAGGATGAGAAGGTGCTATAAAATGAAAATGAAAAATATTTAGATTCCATTGGGGGAAATTTATTCATGATAAGACAAATCATTAATATCCGTGTGTATTAATATAAAAGATATTTGAACAGAGATCATGTAAAATTGCGAAAAGCATTGGCAAATTGCTGGAAGACGCTTTTTTTTCAGATTTACCAGATCCTCGATTATCAACTACTAGCTTAGTCCAGTAAAAGAACGTTTTAACGTAATGATGCATTAGGAAAATCGAAAAGCACATGGTATGAATGCAATGATACACTTCACATCCTTTTTACTGCACCTGAAGATATTGCTTACATATTGAAACACCAATTGTTCAAATTAATTTACCTGCGTCTTTTTTTATTTCAGTCAAAAAAATACGATGGAATGCCTCAAAGTTTTGATAGGGCGTGTGTTGTTTGTTAATTTATGAATTTAAAATATTTCAAGAAATAAAATTTTACTACACCAATTAATCGTACTTTAATTAAATATTCAAATTTCCTCAGCACATTAAATCTTTAATGATTCAATATGAATTCGCATAATAATAAAACAAAATTAAATTGCTGAACTTTTATGCACATTTCTCCAGGTGTATTATACTTCTGTTGACTATTCACTAAAACAACATATGAATATGTGTTTGAGAGAATAGGGAAATGAACGAAAATAGTCTTACATATTTCCACCTTTGTTCGGTAAAATTAGTCCCTTATATTTCAAACTGGATCTATTTCTCACTAATCCCTTGATAGGACCGGACCAGATAAGTGGAGAACAGATTAAAGGCTATTCCCCGGCAGGTTATTGGGGTGAAAGATTAAGAACAAAACAATGTCAACACAATGGCCCTTAAATCAGATCCATTTGACTTATTTAACAAAGAATCAAACAGTTGTAAATATTCTGGTTGATTTTGAATAAAGCGCAATAAGCAAATTTACCTCCATTACGAAAGAACCCAGTTGAACTGCCTCTTTAAAAAATATAATTTTACAATTGGCGATTAAGTAAATAAAGCAAGACACTCATTGATACTTATTAACAATGACTATTTGCTTTCAAAATTTATTTCCGCTTTTTTATAAAAAATACGTAATTTCACGTCGCCAAAACTCTTACCCTTCAACACTGGCATTTTTCAGTGGAAACCTTTTTGCCGGTCTGGATTAACTTAACTTCAACAATTAACAGTTTTTACGTATATTTGTGGATAAAGAATCAACCCAATTACATTAGTCATATTTTTATTTAAAAACCGAATTTGCATTGCAGAGTAATGCCAATTTTCATGAATAGTTGAGAAAGCTATAAATGAGATCATGGACTTCTTATTAGTTGATTTTCCACCCTAAATTCTGATCGTGATCTCACCGTTAAAATAAAACAATATGAAATATAAGGTTATTGATAAGCATGAGAATAGAATTAAAGACTTAGAAACGCAAAAACGCGATCACAATTTTATTTTAATGTACGTTGTTCATAAATATTAAATATTCTTAAAACCAAATTGTGATTGCCTTTTTGTATTTCTAAGTTTTTATACCATCGTTACACTTTGTTAACTTACAAATACGACTACCCTTGAAATGACAATATCTCCTCAAATTTGAGAGTACAGCTTCATTAATTTCTTTCTTTGTTCGTGCCTGTTTACATTCATCCAAGTACTCAACACCATTTCATAATTTTATTTCTGTCCCCGATAATAAAGTGAATGTTTAAACCTCAATTGTTTGAAATCGGTATATCGACTCTCTTTCATACTCATACAATTACTGGTAGGTTTAAAAATTCCCACCCAAGTCTCACCGCAAGGAAAACCTTTTAGAATTTAACCGGTTGAAAAAGGGTTCATGAATTAAAAGCACTACGCAAAATTATCTTCTCTCGCATGCCTATTGCGCAATCACTCAAAGGCAGAACTGATATCTGTATTGAAGACGGCCTCATATTTTCGTGACCTTATACACATAAAATATATTGCACCTCTCCTTGGGATCATGAAAAACAATAAAAAACTCAACTCTCCTTTATGTACCTTTTACTTTCATAAGTCCTTTTGCAAGAAATGCACGCACTGGCGTACACCCCTCCCACCCTCCGTTCTCTTCTTCGTCATGGCATCGGTGGAGAGATGGGAAATAAAACGCACGCAGGGAGCAAAACAGCAAACTAAGGAATCGCTTCGATACGGGGAGAGCGAAAAATCGAATGAGGCGAATGGGGAAGGGTGGAGAATGAAATAGGATTGGGAGAAAGAGAGGTATGTTTTCCCATTCTGAGGAATGATGGACGGACGTGTTACAGTTTGGAAGACTGGAAGAGAGAAGGCGTGAGGCTAGGAGGATGGGAAGGTACCGGAGGTCGACTGAGAGGTAGGAGGGACGAAGGAACATTGTGAGAGGAGGAAGGGAAGAGATGGCGAGAGAGTAAGAGAGGGAAGACTAAAATGCGACAGCGGCCAGCGGATTTGGGGGAGGAGGCACATGGGAAGGAAAACAAAGGGGCAAAGAGAGAGCACGAGTGCCTAAAGAGGTGAGGCTGGGGGAGGGTGGAGATACGGGCGTCAGGGAGTGGGGTACGTTGGCAGAGGATTGGCCGTGGGGTGCGAGTGAGATGAGAAAGGAGCAGAGGAAAGCGCGCGAGAGAGAGGGAGAGAGGCGATGGAGCGTGATGGGAAAGAAAGAGGGCGAGATTAGATTAGGCTGCTTTAGTTTGAAAGGCGCCACTTTGCGCATCGGGTTCAAATGTGATATGCCGGAGGGCCGAAATAGGAGGGAGGGGTTGGTGAGGATGGGGAGGGAGGAAGGGGGGAGACACGGGGAGGGGGGCATGGACTCGAGTTTAAAGGCAGGGCGGGATGGAAGGGAAATTGGGAGGGGGACGAGGAGCGGATGGAAGGAGGGAAACGGAGAGGGGTGGGCACAAAATTAGTCGCGGTGGTAAAACTGAGGGATGGCTGCAAAAGAGAGGGGATAAGGGAGAGTGATAAGACAGGGGGTCTTCTTTTTCTCGTCAGCAGGGAAGAGAGCGGGTGTTTTGGTGGTTTGGAGGTGGTCCTAAGGGTGCCTTGGAAAGGGGAACAGAGAGCGAGGGCTGGCAATCGGAAAAGGGGAAGATACGCCGGGGAAATTTTTACCGTAATAAACTCTACAAGAGTAGAAACCCGGAACAGGGCGAGGAAGAGGATTTTCGTCAAACCCGGCATGCGTTATGAATGTAGATGTAGCATAACGTAACTGCAGTCTCGCACTCCTCGAAAACGTTTATCTACCATTTGCACCATGGAATTCGTCCATTGAGCAAGGAAAATGAATGACACTATTTAAAACGGAATATAATACATATTTCCTCAATAACTAAGAATTTTTGATAAAAAATCTTTTTATTTTACAACCGTGGCCAATAGGTAGATCAATATACATAATACAGGTTAATCTAATTAATAGACCATGTGAGAGATGGTTTTCAGTCGTAATTTTGGCAAAACATTATTAAATGCTTGATTAACCTTGAGAAATATTTGCATAAGATCAATCGAAGATTTCAATGTACATTTAGCTATTTGCCACAAATGTAAGTCATATTTACGACATAGATTTACGTCACTAAAAATTAGGGGAACTATGAGACCACTGCTTATTGCTGCTGGTTGCAGTTCGCCTCTAGAACGTGACGGTTGCGCCTGAGAAAACTCGTATCTTTTCTCCCCATTGTAACGCTTATATTCGTAACATCACAACTGTTTACATATTTTTGGAAATTTTATAGCCGCGGTGAATATTCATACTTAAGGTTGCTCTTTTACGCACTAATAATGAAGATTTAAAGGTGATATGTAGGAGTAAGGTGTGCTTTTCTATCGAGCATTCTCGATTCTCATTTGTCAGTAATCAGTATGTCTACATTTTCTATATTTGGAAAATGGTGGTAAATATGAGGATAGCTCGTCATGGGATGGAAATCGTTACCTACTTTGGATGCGAATGCAACTATCATTAGAAATTAATTGATTTTCAACTTTCAAGCCACAAAGGCATGACGCCAGCCAAAAAAAACATGAATGACATCGGTTTAATTTCCCCAGGCTCTAAAAAATGCGACAAATATATTATCTATTATAAAGAGTAAGTTAAGAAACCTTGGGGATGGGATTAAAACATTTGAATTGCTTCATCGGGATTGCCATCTAATAACCATGGCCTAAAAAATAGTGACGACAAGCTATTACCAAATATTTCCTTTTTAGTAGCGTACTAAAAATAGCATCTCACTATGCAGCGTCTGCTAAGCAAAGGATTTAGAAGTTGGTAAAAAATACGTTAGGAATAGCAAATGTGAAAATTTTAATAAAATACTGAGTGTGAAAAATGTTTATATGATGTCTCTTTGAAGGAGAAACGAAGAGAGTATGAACTATTGGCTGTGAGTTTGCGAGGTGATTATCCTATATCCAATATTCATTGAATGTGGAACTCTATAGAGATAATTAGGTCAACTAGGTGAACATCAATAAGAGTGAGAATTTTAAAATGGGAAAGATAACTGTGGTCAAGTGAGTGTGTTCGAGGTGGAGGTGGTGGGGTCTGTGGCGGGTGACCGGTTTCTTGGGTCGAAGTGAGGCATGACCAGAAGTGAAAAGAGGAGGGGAAATGGGTGAATTAATGCGATTGTATCACGTTGAATGTGTACTTTTAAACTAAGGGAATAAATTAAATAAGGGACCGTTGGTGATTTGCTGGTTCGTAGTTCATAATTTTGCTTCGGTGTATGTGTCTCCAACTCCCGGTGGCGTCAAGTTTGAAATTTTGGGTGCCTAATTAGGGATAGATCATAGAAAAAATAATTAAATTAGGAATTATAGGGATAAAATAGAGAATTTAATAGGTCGGGAAGTTTCGTAATTGTGTTTTTTGACCGCCGATTTTTCAAAACGGCCATTTTTATAGTATGCTACGTATTCCTTCGATAGTGAAATTGCATTTTGTCCGTCGAATATATGATTTCTGACAAGTGATGCACATAACCTCGTCAGTTCCGGACTTCTCTAGTCTTTTGGACTCACTAATAAGTTTCGTAGGGAGTTTGGGTTTCTGAATATGATATTGATGACCAGTTGTTTTAAAATGATGTGGAGTCTTTAAATCAAAGTTTGGGTTAAAACGGAATGGAAAGAAAACTATTCTTGAGGATATTGTTAAATGGTGTGACTGCAGTGCATTTGTTAGCGAGGTTTTTCCTAATAAAGATAGGTAAAATGATCTTTAACTGGGAGAAAAATTCGGACCACTACATGCTTGCCTTTAATCTCGTGTTCCAATTCAATGAACCTCAAATAAGATATGAATAAAAATATCTAGATGAAAGTACTAAATGGATTAAAGCAAATACTTAAAGCATCAATTCAAATACAAGGTTTTAGACGTAATTGATTTCTTCAATATTTCTAAGCAGAGGTTGAGCTTAGATACTTACTTTCAATGTATTAATTTTATTTATATCTATTATTTCTGTATTTGTTTACTTTATTTTTTATATAGGTCGGGTTTTCATTTTAATTTATATCTGAACACCCAAAATATACTGTTAGGTTAATTTCTACTTTAATAACATTGAACTACAGATGAACCAATATTTTTCGTTAACCCAAAGATAATGCACTGTTACTCTTTTATGCTACTCTAATATTATACTAAATATCCTAAAAGATGTGAAATACGGATAGTCCTTTCCTCTTGTGTAACCACCCCTTGCTACATATTCCAGAGGCAGCAGGCAGGTTTTCACGTAGATGATGAACTCGCTTACCCATACTCACAGACCTCCATCCCTCCTCATCTATCAGTCTTCAACATTCCATTGCTTATCAATCAATATCTCCCGCAAATCACTCTGCCACCAAATGTCTTCCAACCATCTCTCTTCCTCTAACATGCCCATCATTTTTTAATTCCCTGCCCGTCAATTACAATTTGCCCATTCTTCTCCAAGTCCATATCTCGATAGCCTAAAATCTAAATCTAGTATTCTCCTTCTACAACGCTCAAGTTCGGGTCAGCATAAAATATCCTTTGATTACTATTAGGTAATCTACCGGTTAAGGTAGGTTTTTGGATGGACACAACTAGCAAATAAACATTTTGTAACTCCTAACAAAATCCAATCCAGAAGCCTAATCTACACCAAGTCCCTTTTCATCTCCACGTACTTCCTTCCTCCCTTCATCCCGTCCAACAACCCTATCCTGTTCCTGCCCTTTCCTCGCTTGTCCAACATTCTCCCCTCTATTACAATGAATTTGTATAATTCTCAGCAATGACTATAATCCCTAGGCTGATTAGGTAACTAAAGTGATCACTCAGTAATTAAACTCGGTATTCTTTCACAAAAGTGTTTTACGTCACCTATTCGTCGAAACCTGTAGTAGTGTAATTAAGTTTTCTGAAAAAATACCAATTTTAATTAATGAGTGATCAAGAATTTTCACGAAGTAGAGCATGAAATCATCGAATTTAACTCAAATGACCATTTGAAAATCAGAAATCATCAGTTCTCAACCCCTCCATTTCAACTGCTGTCCTTCCCACGTCCTTTGTACAATCTTTCTTACGCTAAAAATATAAATAATAATGTGCATGCCCGACATCCGCATCTGGACAGTCTGGGACATAACTATACAGGTTTAGAAAAAATTTCCAATCCCCTTAGGCTACCTTTATTCCCTGCTGCAATACATTGAATGACTTAGCCTAATTTTCTCTGTTCACGAAGGAAACAAAAATAAGGCAATACGTACATACGTATCAATATGATAGCACGTCCATATTTTATCGGTATTCTTTTCTTTCGGTCACTTCATTAAACTAAGTAGCATTGTCTTCTTACTATCAACGACCATGGTACGGTGAATTGAAAATTAAATTCATTGAAGAACATTAATTCCATATTCAGAAATCTAGTTCTTTTCGTGAATTCGCGTATTAATGCTCAATCATGTCATTGTAATTAGTTTAATTCCTTTTTTAGTTAGCAATCAATGGTTTCATATCACTCAATAAAAGTATTCTATCTATCACAGGTAATACCTCTCTTAAACTATTTATATGTAGTGAACTGAATGAATATGGTTTGATCATCCGGTATTATTTCTTGAACTAGTTAGCGCACTCTGTAACAGCCACTACGCCATCTAAAAAACCTCATTTCTTCTTTTAACCCGTTGGCCTAATATCCTCCTGTTTAGCTGTGTCTTCAACATCTCTCTACCTGAATATAGTCACTTCACCAATTTTTCCTGTCCTCTTTAGAATTTTTCTAGTAACTACTTCTTCTCTAAAACGATATTTACAACTTCATTATTAGTTTCCTCTCTATCTTATTTCTGCAACTAACTTCATGCCAAAATCTGAAAGGCCACAATTCTAAGTTCATCGTCTTGCATAAAAAATCAGATTAATACCTGAAATCTTTTTGGAATGAATGACTTGTACAAATATTATTTTACATCTCCAGACTTCTTTGTCCATTAATAATATGATTATAGTCATGAAGCACTTGATTTAGCATCAAGTTTTAAGTATTTCGGAGGAGTTTCTGCTTTTGAAAATGCTTAGTTTTCAAAAAATATATGTCAACCTTCATGTAGATCAAATTCAAAATGACGATATTGAATTCTCAATTTATAAACATAAAATTTCTCCATTTACGCGCTATAAATATATTATGAGTATTTCAAGGCGAGATCCATTTCACACGTATTTGCTCTTGAGTATTTCCAATTGTCTTTCGAAGACAATTCATGAGAAATAAAATTAAAAACTTCAGTAATGAAAAAATGTAATAACTAGAAACCATTATTATTCAATAGCAAGCACTTGAGATTAAGTACAAAAAACATTTTCCATTAAGAGGTTTCAATAGCTTAAGTGACCAAAATGAGAATTTTCATTCTCGCCTGCTTCACCACCACCACATCTCTGATTCTACTCCTCTTCTTTCCCCGTTATCCTTTGTCTGACGAAATGAAGGGTTCCGCGGAAAAAGAAGGTGGGGATACGAAACAGGAAGTGGCCGCGGGCATAATTCAAGATTAATTGAAATAGCGGGAGAGCGAGAGAAAGTGGAAGAGAGAAAGAAAAGACAGGAAGAAATGGCAAAAGGGACAAGCAGAAAAAGGTAGAGGAAGATATAGGGCTTGGCTTGTAAGTATTGGGTAATCTCTTTGTGAAGACTCCTTTGTTCACCGCGTGAACTGCTTTTTTTCTTTGCTCCCTAAATAATCATTGAATAATCGTGGGTGACGCAATCGCTCAAGGTCAGGGCGAAACCGGAAGCTTGATAAAGAAACAACGGAGAAATGTGAAATAATAGTGCTCCGGCATTAATAACGGCTCTCTGGCCGTTATTCACCTGTGTTCTCCCCTCGTGCGTGAAATATGGCAACCACGCCTGATACAAAGTGGCCCTAGATTGTGACGAAGGATTCAGTAGAATGATATATGCATAATGAACGAAGTAAAGGTCGTTTTATTTCGAAAATTCTCCATGCAGGGCTGAAGATTATCTATTGGCTTGCCCTGTAACAATGAAAATTATCAAGGGTCTATACTTCGGTTTGACACACTAAAGAAAGGCGCATTGGAAACTGAAACGAACACTAAATTTCTTTATTCACCTGTAAGGAAATTGAATTCCTTTTCTGTAATCCTTTTGAAAAAGAGTTATTGTGTATTTAATAATTTCTTTTAATGTAAAATAAATACTTCTGGTAGTGACTTATCTTTAAAGAAACACTAATAATTGTTGTATCCTGTCTATTTTTTCTTATCTTACATTTCAACCTCTTTTTCACTCTTCTCCCCCTTTCCGTTTGATTCTTCCTTAAATACTTACTGCCCCTCAAAATCTCCTCTTGCCTTTCATTAAATCACATTCCTTTCACAATAACCTTTCGTTACATTACTACTACAAAAACATTGGTCATCGACGATTCGTCAACGGAACCAAAGATTAATAAGGCTTTAAATATTTTATAAGAGTGCAAAGAAAAATATTATCTTCCATTCAGGAGATATCACCATTACGAATTAAAATAATAACTCATGTTTCAAACTTGATTTCATTCATATCATAGGTACCTTCACATGAACACTGTGCACATTTTCATTTCACCTCTAATTAAAAGAAATAGGGCTAAGTCATTTAATATCAATTCCTAATAACGAACAGCAAATTCTAGATACAAAATTGATGTGATCATTCAGCGGTATGATGAATAGCACTCGTGAGACGAAGTTCAATTTGCTACCCGCACGATCTCAAAAATATTTATGCTCAATGAAAATGTCGGAAGCATACCATTTCTTTTTATTTACTCACCGCACCCAATAAGATGTCATCTCAAAAAACCAAGTCACGTCAATTTTTATCATGTATTTCTACGTTATAAAGTACATACATATTGGATGGATATCATCACTTCACTACCGGATTCCGTCCGAAAGGACACACTCTGACTCCTTATACTACACCACTTCTGGACAAGATATTTCCCCATTGCTTCCCGCCTACAAGCATTAAGCATACCATCGCCAATCAAAGTACTCTACATCCACTTTAACTGCCACCTTTACACCCACCTCAACAACCCTCTCTCCTCCCCCAACCGGCACTTCTTTAATGGTTTTCCTTTCCGTCCTTCTCCACGATCCTGATGCAAAATCTTTCAATCCACCCCTATCTTTTTGCTTCAACGATAAATTTCCCTCACCGTACGGAAGTAAGTCTCTGTATCAAAATCATCGATAATATTCTTTGAACATTCAAACTTAACGTCACTGTCATTCATTCCTTCCATCTTTTAAAATGCTTCTGTGTCCAACAAAATTCTTCTTCTGATGCTCCTATTACTTTGACTACTTTAGTCCAAAATACTTCGAAGATTTATAAGCCGTTTCATCAGCTCACATTTTTCTAAAAAAGCTTCTAATCGTATTTGATGTTTAACTTAGCCTTCCTCCTTCTCAAACGATTCATAACTTTTCTCGTATTTACATGGAAAATATTCTTTTACTTATCGCCCTGATTTTCTAATATACCCAGGAATGAATTAACTCCTTGGTTGGCTGGATTACTAAAGCCTGTTAATTCACAAACCTAACTTCGGTGGATTCCTCGGTGACTTTTAATCCTATTTTCAGATCTTTCTTTGCACTTTTATCATTTCCTACAGGATTACTTTGGAAAACACGGATGAAAATGGACACTCCTTGATTACTGCTCTTCTTAGCACTAAATATTCAGACCACATCTGCCACACGCACCTGGGCAGTCTGAGATATGCATAGGCCGTGGATAAGTCCCCTCTCTCTCCAAAATACTCCTATTGTCTGCACTAAGTTGATTAATTCTACCCCATTAATCCTATCGAACAACTTCTCGGCAGCTACGAAATAAAAATTAAATCCCGATTGTATTATGTCCAATTCTATTTGTGATATCTTCTCATCCTGAACCAGGACTAATCGTACCTTAAGTATCATTTGCCCTGCTCTCCATTCTCTTATAAATTCCCATGTAACATTTTAGCTGCATCAACTTTTGAAATCAAACTTATTATTCTATAATCCTCACATACGGTTGCCTTTCCCTTAGTTACCAAAAGTAATCAAACGAAGTCTTCCTGCTAAGTTTATTTCCCATAAATTCTATAAATTAGCTCATAAAAAACTTGCGTCAGCTTTTTTTTAACCCTTAAGAGTAGTTTGGAAGGATTGTTATATGTTCACACGGTCTTATTTGACTTTAATATCCTTTATTCTTATTCTTCGTATTCATTTTTCTTTCTTCATCATATCTTCTTTTTATGCCTAAGCTCGCTGATTTAATGTCTGTATCCCATAGTTACCCAATCTTTTTTTTCTATCTCTTCTGAAGCTTTTATGGCTGAATTAATAATTTCCTTGATTTATCTTTCATAGTTTGCACAGATTCTCCCTTCTTATTCGCCTTCCAGTATAACGCACCAATTTCGACCTTCCCCTCTTCCAGTTGCCACATCATCGCACTATATATTCCAACACGCTACTTTTGATCAATTTGTTTCCCACATCAATTGATTATTAAACTCTTTAAATCTCCTTCTATCGAACTGTGTTTTTATTCTTCCATTCCATTCTTTCGTTTATCTTTCTAATCGTCTGGCCCGGAGAACATAGCTATCGAGTCCTTTTTTATTTACTTTTCTTATAGCTTCATTTTAGATTTACGATTTTCTTTTTTTATATTTTCCCATCTTTCATCCATTTTACCCGTCTCTTTTTTTTTTAAATTTGTTCTACTGCCACATGGCATTCCTTATTTTTTTCGGTTAAAGCTTATGCATTCTACATTGCACATATTGTACATATTTTCAATTACTTTCCCTCTCTTATCATGTTGAACCTGAGCTTACAATTCATTAGTACTAAATTATGATCTGATTTCCAATTTGCTTCCGTGTAGCTATGCATATTAGTCACGCTCTTTGTAAATCAATACCTGCCATAGCATATTTTAATTGATACCTCTCTCTCCTCCCGGATATTTTTCAAATACATTTAATCTTATGTGGATTTTAATCCAAATGCTGAGTATGATTGAAGTCTACTCCCTGAAGCACCTACTGCTTTTCCCTTGAGGCCACAATTTTTTTTCATAAACTGTAGCACCTTGCCAAACATTTATCTCTCATTTCGTGCGCTGTGACTTTCCCTGATCACTACCATGAGAAATTTACCGAACACCGGTCATAACTTCCTCTAACTGATCATATTTCCCATACCTAACGCCCTATGGCTACTTCTTGGCACGCAGACGTGAATAGTTTGTTGGCGCAGCTTTTGATTTTACTAAAATATTTAATATCTAATACGCTTCTTCCTACCTTTCTGTTAAATTACGTAGATTTCCATTCCTCGCCGGTACTCTTCCTCACCGTTGTAGATAACTCCATAATTATCGTTCCAATAATCCTCGCTATCCTTTCACCTCCCCTTGCATAACCTAAAAAAATCAAGAGTTTCCATTAATCTGGACCGATCAACGAAAGCAAAACGTAAAGATGGAAACACTGATAAACGAAGAATGATTTCACTTTTCTCATTATTGGACCTCCATGTATTAACAGTTAACCGTAAAACTTCCCTGCACATTTCTTCGTGGCGGCTTTTCGTAAAAGAACATTAGGTCAACTCTTAAAATTCACTTTTACTAATTTTTTGAAATCACTCAAGTTTATTGAATAAAACGAGCGCAAACCACATAGAAATAGCCTAATTTGGCTAAAACTTAGTGTGCATTCTATGAGGAGTTACTCTTAAGTGGAATCAACTTTGATAGGTCTTAGCAATGCCATCTTTTTGCCTTTGCATGTACTTTTCAAACTTTTCTCTTTCTTTTTTAGGTCAGGTAGGAAAACTTGATGCAATAAGAGAGCTTTACCTGGACCCCAGCGGCAAACCAGAGATGAAGGGAGAGTACCGAATAAATCGGATATTCATCTTTAAGTTAAGATGCTAATATTAACAAATTCAATAGGTCCGAATGTGAAATGAATGTGTCTGACTCAGTGCAAAACCCTCATTCATTCCTATATTCTTTCGAAATTTTCAAGCTATTTTTATATTTAATCAGTCCTCTGTAAATGTGAAAATGAATGCAATTTGAAGAAAAAGTCAAGTATACGAACTCAGAAAACATTCCTTTTCCTCTTGCACTTCTTCCTTTACGCATTAGAGTATGAAAGGGTTAAAATATAAAGATGGGACTTGATTTAAAAGTATAGCATTTTCTTACTACAATATTAAAGAAAAAATCCACAAGAAAGTCGCACACATGTGAATGATATCGTACGTATTTTACCGCTTATTTCCATACAAGTTCCAATGAAAGCCTAACTCCGAGACCGACGATTTCTTCTAACATGGAAGACTGATTTATAAGTATTCTACGGCTACACAATGCCAACTTATTTTTGAAATAATTTTTATAATTATTCTCATAATTTCTTTTATTCTTAAAATTATTCATATGATGTTATTATAAAGGGCATTTTTGCAGTGAAGAGAATAGTCGGTGTTCAGCGACTAAATGTAAAAAAGGGCTCAACTTTACGACTTTACATGGCATAAATTTGCAAGTTTCAGAAATGTAGTCGGTAAACCACCAAAACGTTTTAATGTCAGGGCCTGACTAACATCCACCGAACAGCACATAGAGCAAATGAATAGCGCAGGAAGAACGGAAGGCATTCTGCCTATACAAAAATATTCTTCAAACTTAGTCATCGCACTTACGTCATCTAGAAAACATATTGCATACCTATTAATTCTGACAATTTGCAAGCAACCAATAGGTCACCCAGTAATCAGCTGGCCACGACGGACAAGTCCTTAGCGACTTCATTATTCTCCACCCTGCAAAATCTGACCACGCACAAATATTATTTCAAGCTAATCCAGGTTAAATTATTTTCATTTCATTCCTGAACCAACTTATGTGTTTCATAAAATGAGAAAAGTTGGTGAATGATTTCTCCGGTTCAGTTTAAAATTTCTGCCGTTTCTCCAACAGCGATCCATGGGCATTCAACAAATAGTTTTTGACATTGTTTTTTATTCTTGGGTTGGATTATAAATACGTGTATCGCTCATTAATTCTTTGGAAAATCCTATAAATGGCTCTTGTAATATCAAAAATGATTTTCATTCCGTAAGTTTGAGCTCTCAGCAGACTATTGTTAAAGTTACAGCTATAACGGTCACGTAGATTCATTTTCATAACAAATTCAAGCAATAATTTTGTACGGGGCTTACACACTTCTATTTAAAATGTTTTACACGGAAAGAGATCAAAGCCATACTGGATGATGGTTGCCATACCGGATGACTGTTCATGGTGCATCTGTGCCTGTGTTTGCGATTGTTTAGGCACAATTGAATAAATGAAATTGAACATGACCGCACATTCACAAATTATGAACATCTTTCCGGATGCTCATTGGAAGTGACTTCCTCCAAAATGGTTAACTGCAGCCACAATATGATTTGAAGTGATCAATAAATCAAAGTTCGCCAAATAGTTAAGGCCACAAGGTACAGTATTTTCATTTTGCATGAACAAATGGCTGGGAAATATCTCGGCAAGATGACTGCCGCGTTTTCTTTCAGTGGAGAAGCAACGCAATTGCGTGGTCGATTCGAAGGCTGTTTTTGCGCTTTTCCATCGCAATTCTGATGAATTTCTCCGTCGATATGTATACTTATGTATAAAATAATTTTACGCTACTACACTTCAAAGACCTAGGACTAGATCAAAGATTGTGTTTCTAAAGGCGGTTCCACTCCGAAGATGGAGAAGATGGTGAAATTGGCTGATAAGGTCATAGATACGGTTTTCTGGGATGCAGAGTCATCTATAAGGATTACTAACATAAAAAATAACCAAAAAATAGATATCATTATGCATTGTTGTTGAAACGATTGAGCGAAGAAATAAAAAATTCATTATTTGTCAAAATATTCTCTTCCACCATTAGCATGCAACACCCGCTCAAGAATTAAAGTTCGAATAGCTACAAATTCCGTCGTATTCACCATATTTACTCCCCAGTCTCTTTTTTATTTCCAAACTCGAAAAAAATGCACTGCAGAAATCAATTCACGTCAAATGAGGAGGTCAACACAGATTCCTATTTTGAGGACATTCCGAAATGCGAATTTTTGGACGGTTTAAAAAAGTTGAAGAAGCGCTCGGAAAAGTGCATCGGCTATAAGGAAATTATATAGAAAAATGAATAAAATCCACCCAAAATATTTCGTTTTTCCATTGCTTCCTAAGGACTTATTGACATGTTGAAGGGTCTAATGGTATCTCGAAATTTAAAGCAGTCATTTCTCCTTCTGAGTCACGTGCAGTTTTCAAAACCAGATAATTTGACCGAGAAAATTTCAAATTTTGTGGTAGCACCACTTTTTTCAATAATTTCATGTCCATAAAGAAAGCGTTTTTTTTATTTTGGCCAGCAGAAGTACATTGCTCATGATTCAAATTGAGAGAAAACATATTTTACGTATAACGACAGCTAGAGAGTGGAAAAATACTAATGCATTTCCCCGAATGTAATTATGAAATGAGAAAACTAAATCGAGGGAATTACGAATGCAATCAAACGGTAACAGAATATTTTCCTTCTTCTGAGTAATAGTACGTAGATACACTATAAAAACGATCATTTAATTTCAGTACGCTTACATCACGATTTCGGTTTTAAAATATGCTAAAATTATGATTTACAGCCAACATCTATTGCACGACTATTTTTTAGATAACAGTTTTATTTAAAATATACAATCTAATTTATAAAATTTCTTGTAGCTGATATTGTGTACTGACGATTTATCATTGTAAACGCGATTGATATAATTAATATTTTTTAAGTGTAGACGGTGTGAAAATATTACAACTAGTTCAAGTTACAGTTCCGTATATCTACGGAATAGATATTTTCCTGTGGAAATCCGTTCCTTACTTTGACTTACTTTGCAACTTACTTTGCAACTTACTTTGTAACTTACTTTGCATTTTAAATCTAAAAAAGCTACTTTAATGAAAACATATCTTCGTAAAAAATACTTTGATATATCTCTTTAACTCCTTACTTTTGCATTATTGAGAAATTGAAATATAATATAAAACTTTTAAATGAAACAATTCGATAAATTTTATTTTTTTGCATAAAAATTCAATATTGATAACTTCAATTGGACGAGAAGATTAATTGAAACGTACATTTTCAATTTTTAGTAAAAAGAATAATGATTTCGGACACGATTTATTTTTGGCAAATGCATAAGTAAGGATCTGTATTCCTGCCTATAAATTCCCATGTAGATTTATGGATCCTATTTCCTCAAATACTGCTCGTTGATTTTAAACATCTGCAGTACTGAACAATTGTAACGACCAGGAAATTTTAAAGTTTTCACATTTTCCGATTTCATAAATTCCTTTTTCGGATTAGAAAAATTTACGAGGCAGGAAATTAAATCTTTTGCTCCCTGGCCGAAATAACTCACAATAAACTAGTGTCCGAATCCATTACGGCATTAGACTAGTTTTTGACACAGCAACCAACGCTTTGTGACTTCCATGGGTTGAAAAAAGAGAATATTCGCTCGGAGAAATCCTTTTACAGAACAAACATAATCTCGAGTCTCAGGCGCCAACAATTGCATTGACGCGAGTTCCAAATTTAGGACAATACATAAGAAACAGACGACAAAAGGATAAAGGGGACATCCTTCCAATGGTCAGAGCTCTCCCCCTCGTGCGCCTCTCCCGTGACCTCCCCCTCCACATCCGATCGGACATCTGCGGCAGGTGTTGAAATTGGTCATTCATTCATTAAAGGTCGACCGTTCCCTGGATTAGTACCTGGCTTTCGGAAATATCGCGTGTATCTGCTGGCGTCCTCCACTCGCCCACTTGCACGAACACATTGAGAGTAGAGTTTGGGTTTTCGAGTGGGGCGAGGAGGGGTTAGGGAGAATAGGACGATGGGAGGGAGCCAATGAGATCGAGAGAGATCTAGAGTGGAGGGAGTGTGGTGCGCGGGGCCATTCGGGAGGAAAACATGAATTAAAGAAAATAAAACAAGAATCCTCCAACACATATTCCGCGGGAAGTAGTAATTCGCCGCCGCAGCAAACGAAAAAAAAAACAAAATAACGACTGAATAGTGCTGTTTCCATAGGAGTCGGTTTTAAATATTGAGCGACACTTATTCATTGAGGTTTTTTTGCACTGATTTTGAGACAAGCGTTATCTGCTTTGCACATCGGCGAGTGAATAATGACAAAACTAGTTATACTTTTAAAGTCCTAACTGAATTCTTCTTTTTTGCGATGCTTTATAAACTTCAAGCGGGAAATCATCAAAATCGCTTAGGTTAATTTCCATTGGTTTTCCTACTCAAATATGCGATATCCCATTATTCGATTATCGATTACTAAGTATGCCTTTGTCCATACATTAAATTTAAACCCTTTTGTCTAATTTGGGCAGTGAATATAGTTAGCATAATTAACTTTCATTTCACCGAATGTGTTGATTACAAAATATTTGGAGTCCTTCTTTTGCTTTGACTAATTTTAATTCGATTTAATTGGTTATCATAACATATGAGGCTTGTAATTAAAAATACAGAATTAAAAGTTATGTACACTTATATGCTTCACAAATTCAAATTAAACTACGGCGAGATAAATATGTAAAGACTTTTGAGAGAATGTAGTTCATTCTTTTCAAAGAATGTTTATGATAATTGAAAATAAGCAGTAATAGTTACATATTTACGAGGCGCGCCGTAAGTATAGCTCTATCTGTGTCTTAATATTCCTTATACATCTTATTGATAAATTTAAAATAGCGTCTCAAATACGCAAGATATTTAAATATTGAGGAAACGACAACTAGTGATAGGTGTGGATAGAAATAACATTGTAACAGTTTAAAGTATTGACATAATAAAATTATGGAACATTTATATAACCAAATATTAGTAAGTGCTACAAGAATTACATTCAAGAAAGTAAATTAATGGGGAATAAGAGAAGAGATTATCATCTTTTTTCATTTGGAAATATATTGTGATAAAAAAAATTTGAAAGAAGAAAATTATTGACAAGCAATTCAGTTACCCGAAAAACCCCGCTAGCTTGTTTAGCCAGTGGTCGTGGGCTCGAGCCCAGTTACAAGCATTGGCTTCGTATAAACTCTCCTAGCTCTACCCGTGGGAATCCAGGCAAGAAGAGATGGCTTAGCGAACTCCCAGAGAGTACACTCGGCACGAAGCCAGCAAGAGATTAGTTTCACGAGCGGGCGTTGGACTAAAACTTCTCGAAATATTTTTTTGAAAATACCCACTGATTTAATCTTCTATATCATAAAAAAGTCAAAATCTGGTAAAAGAAATTTTCGTTGAAAACACGGTCGTAGGATAACGACCAGGGATAAATGAATAAAGTGTTTGGAGTGTGAAACCTGGTTATAGATCTGATTTAGACCATTGCTTAGCATTACCACGAAACATAAAATCTACTTTCAAATAGCTTAAGTCCACGGAAGAAAAAGCTTAAGTGAATATCACTCCTCATTCAGCTTTGAGAAACGCCTGTGTAAAAATTTAATGCAGTGTGTGAAGAGAACTTTGCAAGCATAATAAAAGGATAATTGAAAAAGAACTGTGGGTGCGATTCTAAAAGCACAAAATAAGTGTCAAAGAAAGAATTTGAATTCCGTAACTGAAATTCGAAATAAATACAAAAACATTCATCGATACTTTGTGGGGGAAAACAATAAAATAATATATTAAGGAAAGATATTATGCGGCAGAAGAACTTTTAATGAATCAAAGGATTTTCAACCCAATGTGTGGAGAATTAAAATAATTATACTACCAAAGGAGCTTTAATTCTAAGTAAATCTCCAATTTTTGTTTAAACATGTCAACTGATAAAATAGCACTTTATTCTACTGAACATAAAACAAGCACTTTTGAGGCAAGTGGCTACAAGATATTCACAAAATGATAGCATAGTACGAAACACCAGGAGTATATCAGAGAATGACTTCAGCAGGTTTCATAGAAAAATGTTACTGAATCAACAGACAGTCATTCTCATCTTCCGGCGTTTCTACCATAATATGACATTCGAAGTTGTGGCTTAATTTCCTAGGTCATTGATAAATCTTCCAAAGACTACGATAAGGAAATCTATAATAAATATGCCTTTGTGCATGGAAATGAAATATTTATGAAATACTCCTTAATACGATATCTCGAAGCGATTAGGTCGTGAAATAAAAAAAAATAAGCTTAACAAAAGGAAAAATACTGGAAAACAAAATTTCTAGGTTTCAACATGACAACAAACTAAAAATAGTTTTATTATACGTCGTAGTATGCATAAAATGATTTCGTAAAGTTTTCACAACCACATGATATAACTCATTAAATAGGCTATGAAAAGCGTATTTCTTGCAATTTTTACCCATGCTAGATGAAATTACAGACGTTGAATAGCGTATATCAATGGTTATATATTGAATATACTTATTTCTTAATTACAGGTATATATTCAAAATATCCTTTCTATTTACTTTCCAATGAATAATTATTAGCTGGTTATAAAAATAATTAATTAGATGTTATTAATGAAATATTTGTATAAGAGTGTACTACTAATGTTGTTTTTATCCTTGAAAATATATGGATAACCATCAATTACTACTTTAAGCGATAGTGCAATTCATGATAAAAGGTATGATCACATAGGAATGGATGTCCAAGGAGAGGAGGAAGAATGGTAGAAAACCAGAATTTGTACGAGTTGCTACCACGTGGTTACATAGTCCTTACAAGGTTGTGGCTCCTTAAGAAGTGAGCGCCGCGAATCCAAGTCGAATAAAAACTAAATATTACATATTTCAATAAACCGCACCGTGCGACATTCTTTTCTCCACTTACTTTTTAAAGCGGAATGATGTACCATAATGAAATAGTAACGAACCTTTTCCCCAGGAATGCTCAAAATTTTCAAAGGTTAAAAAAAAAAATGTTTCCCCCAACCTGAAAAGTATTCTTTAACGTCCCGGACTTCCATTTCTCTTCTCCTTTTCCGTATCCAACAGCATCACACCGGGAGAGAGAGAGAGAAAAAAAATGAAAGTAAAACAATGAAAAACTAGCCGAAGGCAAACTGGGGCTGAGTTATTCGTCAATGCAAATGCGCTTCATTTTTGTATGACGTGCCGAGCACAATTTCGTCCCCCCCCTTCCCCTGTGAGGGGGAGAGGTGAGAGAGAGGGTGGGTTTCCATGAGGAGGAGGAGAATGCTGTGTACATGGGGGTTAGGAATGGTTAAAATAGAGAGAGAGAGAGAGAGAGAGAAATGATGATACGGAAGATGGGAAGAACTGTGAAACAAACACCAACGTCGAGGGAGAGTGAGGGAGGAAGGGAGAGAAAAGAGAAAAAATATAACATGCGAAAATACATGCGGAAGTTATATCCGCAGTGCCGCCTTAATCTGCCCTCTTTCCCTCTCCATTTTTTTCTTTTATCTGATACCATCCTTCTCCCACTCCATGCCGTGCTCTTTTCTCTTCATCTTTCTCTCTCTCTCTCTCTCTTTCGCTCTCATACACATGCACTAATACACGCGGACACACGTTTCGCAGGTGGAGAGGGGGCGGAGTGGGGGGACGAAGGCTCACAGGAAAGGGGAGACGGTTGGTGGCGTCGGCGTGTGGAACAAAAATAAACAAAAGAGGTACGAAATGAATGACAGAGAGACATGTGTCACAGGGTGCCGCACCGTGTCTTTTATGTCTCTCACTTCTGTTCACCATCTCTCTCCACATTTCTCATACTTTCTCCCTCCTTTCATCCCGTTCCTCCATATATATACTTATACATACATACATTGGACCATTCTTTTCCCTTCCGCATTCACACTTTCATCGCCATTCTGTTTACTTTCTTTACCCTTCCATATTTGCGCCCCACCTCTTTGCCATCCACTCCTCGGTCTTTCTTTCTGCAGTACGTATTCTGAATTATCATGAACATCCTTCGATACCTGATCTGGAACAAAACTTCAGACTTCAGTGGTATCAACTTGTCCAAAGTTCTCTCTCATATGGAATTTTCATCACGTGATTCAAATGAGTTTATCAATAGAAGCCTACGTGCTTAAGGTAGGTTTTTCATCGACCCTGGAACTACACACTGCTGTACTCGTGAGCCATAACTAATGACAAAAATATCCTTGAGCCCCATAATACGTTTTACAAAAACGTATTCTTTGACTCTGCAATTATTCTTCCTCCCTTATTTTCATCCAAATGCACATTCTTTTCTTCTCTCTCTTCTTTCCCATAATTCTCTCCTCTCTTACCGTCTTGTCATCACAATGACTCAGCATCTCCTACATCGACTTGTCCCGACTATTTCGAATGTCTACAAACAGTCATCCCTCTTTTACAATGCTTAGAAATTCATCTATTGTTTTGCTATTCGTCCCTTTTACAAGTATTTTCTCAATTATTCTCCAGACCTAAACCTTACATGCCTCGAATGTAGTATTATATTCTTGCTTCAGCAATCAAGTTTCTGGGCTACACAAAACTATTAACCGTATGATAGTTTTCATTATTCTTTTCTTGACATTTTCACTCAATGTGCCTTTTATCAACTCCCACCACTTTCTAAATGGTTCCTTGCCTAAATTAATTCTTTTCGTGATCCGAATACTGTCTCTCCCAACCTTCAGATTAATAGACCATCAGGTAGTTATTGGTTATGAGTAAAAATGATTGGTTTGATTTGTTTTCGTCTTTCATTTCAGGCTCATTGCTTTCTCCTATATATTTTTTTTAATATCATTAAATATAAAGAGGCGCCAGAAGCAGAAGAGGCTCTGTCAAATGATTTTTGATACGCCGTTTATAAAAAAAGGTAAATTGAATGTCAATTGATATTGATGTTAGAATGTCTTAAATACATTTCATTGTGGGAGGGAATCAATTCGCATTTGATGTCCCATGTCATCCACACGTCATATCACAATTCAGAAAAAAAAGAAAAGTTTATAAGCAGGTGATATTTTGGCGGCAAAATCATGGAAATTAAAACCGCAAATAACAACCTAGGATAACTTACTCCATGCTTTACTAAGACAACAGAGCTTTAATCATAAAAGCTATATTAAACAATAAAACTTGCTATTTTAGTGACACTCGATATAAATGTTGTAACGCAAGGAAAAATATGTTTTCCCTTGATTATGCTTATGAATAATGGAAAAAAATGCTCACAAAGCGAGCCTAAACCTTAAGTAATAAACAGAACTTAAAGCACACACGTGACTTAATGATTTAGTTCCCTCATTTGCGCATTGTTATACACGAAAATCGAATGTTTTAAGAAGCCTCACTACTCAACCTCCGCTAATTAAAGTGACGGTGCACTACTCTCGCATATTTTGTGCTGAGCCTACTCGCGCAATGGACACATCCCCGCGCAATGGCTACATCCCCACGAATTTTAACTGTAATGTTAATAAAGAAGTAAAATGTTCGGTTGAAACCCACTCCATTTTTTTGCTAATAAAATAAGCCGCCATTTTTTTTAAACACGCGACCGCTCTTAGCTCTATCTCCATCACCCCGCATGCCACTTTCCCTACGAAAAAGCAAAACAAAACGCTGCCCTCTCCTCCCGTTTCACCCTCACCCTTCATTTTTGAATACTCTACCTCCCCACTCTTTTTTTTCCCACCCCATCCATTCTCTCACGCCTCGCCGTCCCTTTCCACATAGGCGCACCCACACATACACACACACACACATCTCCTAAGCCACCGTAGCACCCCGCCTCCACCGCCCTCCGCCTCCTCAATTCCCCTCTCCCTCATCCCCATGCTCAGAGCTTCAACCCGGATTTTTCACCAGGGAGACCGAAACAAAAATCCCTCCGAGATTTTTGCACTCCGCCACGTCTCCGTATGACGACCGTGGGGGGGGGGGGGGAGGGGCGCTGAGGGGAGACAGGAGGAATAGAGGACGGGGACTGCGGGGAAAGCGCAGCAGCGGCGGAGCGGGGAGAGTTGTTATGGAGGCGTGCTTGGCGGGAACGAGTGAATTATTCACGTGCGCACGAGGGCCAGCCTGATGGTTACGTGTGGAGGTTGTCGGGGGTTTGGGGTGTGGGTAGGATGAGACAGGGAGAGCAGTGATGGGGAGGAGTTAGGGAGGGAGACGGGCATGATGCAGCCCAGGGTGGCCCGGGAGATGGGTTGGGGTGGGGAGAGGGCACGGGGACCCGACGCGACGTGATAAAGGGGGTAGTATAGGAAGGGAACTTGATGAAGATGAGACACATAAGCGGGTTTTTGAATAAAAAAGGGAGAGAGAGGAGGGTGGGATGTTGTAAAAAAAGAGCGGGAGGTTGGGAACGGGGGAAGGGGAGAGAAATAAAAAACGGGTACTGAGAGACGAGTTGGGGAAGGGACGGCGTGGTGACGGAGAGAGGGGGTGGAGGATGCCCTTTCGCTTTCAGCGAGTGGAAATAGGTTTGCGCGAAAAAAAGAAAAGCCGTGTGGGAAGGGATGTGAGGGGAAAGGAGGGGAGAGGTGGAGGATCGGGCTCGATACTGAAAATTCGCCGAGCCTATTATTGAGCACACGCATCCGCAGTCATCACACGCCGTCCCGAGGAAAGGAAATGGAGGAGGCTAGCGATGAGAGCGGAGTAAGAGGAGGGAAGCCAGGGAGAGGGAAAGAGGTGTGGCGGAGAGAGAAAGAGCAAGGGGGGTAGCGGGTCGGAGGAATGTGAAAAATGTGTGCAGCGGTGGTACATGTCAGTGTCTGCCAATGCCCTTCATTTCCTTGATCGAACCGCTCAACTTTTTCTCCGAGGGTTTTTAGCGCGGACTACGTGTGACAGTGCAGGATGACAGGGAACGTTGAGTGCGGGAAGGGGGAAAGGAAAAGAGTTGCGGTGGAGGACGGGGTACGGATTTGGGTGGGAGAGGATGCAAGGAAATGCGGGAAAGAGGAGGAGGTGGTGGTGGTTACAAGTTTCCGCATCGCATATTGCTCGCGGCAGAAGGGTCACACGAACGATGCGGAAGTCACCAGTGAATTCACAATTCACGGCTGATAAGGGAATGGTCGATGAAAGGTCGACAGGGCGTTTCTATTTTTTTTGGCAAGCCTGCGAGAAAGCGCATATGGAATGACTTCGCGGTGGCGGTTTGAAAGAACTCCGCAACCTCACGATCCCCTCCCCCGATGCAGTCCACTTACCTCTCCTCCCCGAAATATGGCTATTTTCAAACCTCGTTGTCCAACCCTCCCACCCTCTTACTCTTCCCTCCAACCCTAGCAGAACTGAACACTTTTCTTGTCGTTTCCCGCATCACTTTAAGCGTTAAGGGAGTCTTGCCTGCAGGGAAAAATCATCGCCAAATCGAGCAAATTTTGATGACCCAATGGATTTGGGAAAATATATATAGATATACATTTGTATATATTTTTAAAAAGAGAGAGGTTGGACATTTCCGGATCAAAAAAAGAACCCGAAAAGCAAAGGCTTTACGTTCTTCGGGCCCGGTGTTCAGGAAATCAGAGAGTCTCCATAGCGCGTTTTTTTAGGACAGGTAGTCATTGAAACTTTATTTTAGATTTTTATGAACGCTCCCCATTCTCCAGTTCTCTTTTCATTCTCTCGCACATGTCTAGCTCATTTTTAAATTTTTATAGTCGTTTTTCCTGCCATTTTCATTCCTCCGTGCTTGGGCACAGAAAAAATCTCGTTATATAAAATTTCTGGACTCCATCTTAGTCCTCTATGCAATGAAATCAAATTCAATTCCATTCTTTCTGTTTCTCTTGTACCCGTATTACAACGGAAAATCTAGTTATCAGGAAAAACAAATCCTTTTGTGTTTTATTTCTTTTGTTGTCAAAGTTGAAGAGAAGAAGTAATCTAATGTTAACTTAATGTACATAAACTAATGTACACTTAATGTAGATAATATTAAATTACGGTTTTTCACAGAACACATTTTTTATAACCCCATGCATGGTTCATTATGAAAGTATTGCGCATGATTTTATACATTTATCTGGGAAATATAGACTTATTAATCGTACTTGTAAAAATGTTTCAAATACTTCAAAATAATCTCCCCATACATCAAAATCATTGCGGAGACGTGTCTGCCACGCCTGGAAAGCAAGCTGAGACAGCTCGACAGGAATGTCTCTCAGGAATGTTGCAACATGCTTTTGGATGTTTTCAACGGTCTCCCATTCATTTGCTTTCAGCTCTCTGTTTATTTGGACTAAAAAACGTCCCACGGAGCCAAGTCGGGACTTTAGGGGGCTGTGGGACCTCCCAGTATCCGGTTGCTCCGGGCCAGGAATTCGGTAACGATGAAGGACGTGTGGCAAAACTTTCGGCGAGAGATTTGCTCATACCTTGCACATTACCAGATCCTTGTTCACTATCCCAAGTAACACAAATTTTGATAATTGTAGGATTTCAGCAATTTACTGGATGCTCAATTGCCGGTCGAAACGCAAAATTTATCACACACGATTTTTGTTTTCGTCGGTTCTGACCGTTGTTGGGTATCCAGAACGGGGTTCGTCCGCGGCCTCCTGCCAGCTCTCGTTGAACGCCTTATGCCACCTCCCGGGCTCTGATCTTGAAATGCAGTCGTTCACGCTCCAATCAAAGTTTTTACCAGTCTTTTGCTAACCTCCCTACTCAAGATACCCATCAAGAACTCCCTCCTCCTTGTTATAGCCTCTTTGCCTAGCGTAATTCTTCTCCTTACGTCCCTACTACTTTGACCGTATTGGTTCAAAACCCTTCCGAGATATATAAACTGTTCTAACTGCTCTATTTTTTCCACTTTGATTTAAATATTTAGCTTATCCTTTTCCCTTCTGGATAATCGCATAAACTTTGCTTTATTAATATTAATTCGTATTCCACATCTATAGCACTGAACCTCCAATTCACTCAGCAATGCTTGCAACCCCTTGGCTGACTGAGCAACTAACGAATGGTCATCAGCAAACCTAACCGATTTTACCAATTCCCCTCCGACTTTCATTCCTACTTCCAGTTCTTCCCATGCCTCTTTAATCATTTCCTCCAAATATACCTTGAACAGCACCGGTGACAATGGCAACCCTGCCTAACCCCTCTTCCTAACACTACCCATTCGGACTCCATTCCCCACTCGCACCTGAGCAGTCTGAGACATGTACAGGTTGCGGATCAGTTTCCTGTCTCTCCAATCCATTCCTATTTTCTGCAATACACGAATTTGTTTTTCCCAATTCACTTTATCAAACGCTTTTTCGAGATCTACGAAAGAGGAAAATACGTCCTGATTGTATTCCATATCCCTCTCGATTAGTGATCTCATTACTGCAATGGCATCACGCGTACCTCTCCCCTTCCTAAACCCAAACTGATCATCCCCTAACTAATCATTTTCCTTACTCTCTATTTTTTTTATGATCCTGAGAATAACCTTAGCTGCGTAAGATATCAAACTTATTCTTCAGTAATCCTTACATGATGTAGCCTTTGCCTTTTATGGAAAAGGAATTAACACTGAACCCCAAAAATCTTCTGGCCATATTCCTTCCTCATAGATACTACAAATTAGTCCACATAGAGTTTTCCTCTCAAATATTTCTAATACTTTCAATAGTTCCGCAGAAATATTGTTTACCCCAACGGCCTTATTTGGTTTCATCTCTCGTAATGCCTTTCCATTTCATCGTCGAGTATGCATGGACCTACGCTATCTTCTTATACGTCATGTTCCGTTTCTATTTGTAACCTTGTTGGCCTAAGTACTTTACCATACAGTGTTTCTATATATTCCTTCCATCTCCCTTGGATCTTTTCTGTGTCAACTATTGTCTTGCGTCACTTATCTTTAACTGTTAGACACAGATCTTCCATTCATACCTCCCGATAATAACTTAACCTTGCTGTAGAGCACTCCAATTTCACATTTTTATTGTTTAACTCTATGTACTTCATTTTGCCTAACTCTGTGTAATTCTTCCATTTTCTTCTCTCATCAATTTTTGTAATCATTGCATCCATCATCCATGGTTTCCTTGCCCTTCTCCCTTTAACGGTTCCTATAGTGTCTTTTGCGGTTTTCGATATCACTTTCTTGTAACATTCCCATTTTTCTTCGATAGTACTCAGCTCTTTACCGTCATCCGTGATTTTCTCTACAGCCTGCTGATACTCCTTCCTTGTCAATCCATTTAATGCTTCTACAATCCGTTTCCTAACCCGCCGCCCCCGTCTTATCTTTTTGAAACGGACGTTACATTTCATAACAACTAAATTGTGGTCAGAGTCCGCATCCGCTCCTGGGAAAAATATCCGAATTTATCACACTGTTCCTAAACCTGTGCCTAACCATAATATAATCTAACTGATACCTTTCTGTGTCACCTGGCATTTTCCATGTATACCTACGCCTTTTGTGGTGCCTAAACCATGTGTTAGTAATGACTAACCCCTGTCTCCTGCAGAATTCAATGGTTTGCTCCCCACGTTCATTCCTCGTGCCCAATCCATAGTCACCCACCTCATCAACATCTCTTCCTTCGCCTACCGTCGCATTCCAATCCCCCATCACTATCAAATGTTTCCCTGCAGGAACACACACGATTATATCCTCTAACTCATCGTACGTCCTATCGACTTCTTCCTCCTTGTGGTTGCTCGGTGGCATGTATACCTGAAAAATGACCAAGTTCGTCGGCTCTGCTTTAATCTCTACGAGTAAAATTCTATCAGTTGCTTGCTCTATGTTGACTACGCTTCTTCCTACCCCTTTATTTAAAATTACGGCAACCCCTCGTTGGCTCTCATCCCCGCCGCTGTATATCACTCTATAATTGTCACTCCAGTAATCCCCGCTATCCTTCCATCTCACCTCGCAGAGACCTAAAACATCTATATTACCTCTTTCCATCTCTCGCTTAATATTCTCTAATTTGCCCTTCCTCAACTTTGTCCTGACGTTTTATGTTCCTATTCTAACTACTTTCGTCTTCTTCTGCGTCTTCTGTCCTGCTGTTGTTATTTCTCCCACGCAAGGATTTCATGACGACCGCGGAAGTCTTGCCTCCCCCGCTGCCGGGCACGACACACGGCCCCTTGGGCCGAGTCCCGTAGTTGCCAGGACTCATATTATTTATAGTGCCCATCATTATATTCTTGGGAATCATAATTGAGATGGTTTCCCGTTGCCTTCCTTAATCCTGTTTTTAACGTGACACCATCACTTAATGACTGCCCTACTTGGGTCAGACGCGTTTGCAGCCACCTCCCACCTCACTGAGGAACAGACGCTGCTTGGACTACCTTTCGTCTTACTCCTAATATTTGACCCATGGGTGAGCCTACCAGGAGCAATTATTATTACTACCGCCAGCACAGATCTAGGGGTCATCCGAAAGCACAAGCCCTTCCACCAATTAAAGGTTGTAGTTCATGAAAGGGGGAGAAATCAAGTATCACATTTTTATGAAGGCATATTTTCTCCGAGAGTGAACTTTGTTAGAGTCGAACAACTTAGACGGAATTTTGATTGATGGACAAAAATTTTAGAAATTCTCTCCTCCCTTTTTTCTACAGATACATCAGTGTATCAATTAAAAAAACTGATCGACAATATATTCACGCGCGAGAGTTGCCTGCTAAGCTAAGTGACAAATACAGAACACACCAGCGCAAATAGTAACAAATTACACGAATCCAGCTAACTGAACGCATTATGGTAAAAGTGCTAGCAGCGAATAAGGGGTATCCAAAAGAGTAATGTTAATTAGAATATAGCAGTAGCGATGCCTAAAACCAATGGGTTAATTACAGACGAAAATTATCATTTCAGAATATCTTACTTATTTAAACCTTTATTGAGCATCTAAAAGTGGTATATTTATTTGAGATAATTAAAAAATCCACAGTTTTAATCGCCTTGTACGGGCAAAGAACTTAAAAATCACAAAAAACAATAATTGTAATGTGACTTTTGTATCTATACATCACATACCATCGGAATTCCACACTTAATAAAATTTTACGCTAATTAAAATTGACACTTGCAAAAGAATAAATGGAGAATATGGCTGTTTAAGCAGAAATTCAATAATGACAATTCGCGTCTCCCTTGAGAAAGTATAGATCACAGATCACATCTATAAAAATCCTCTATTTTAGTCGTATACACTGGCGTCGTTTTCAATTTGAGCAGCACGAATTTAATACATGGGTCTTCATAGACTGCTATACGCTACTGATTCTCTTTGGATTCAAACAAGGGTATTATTTACTTCAATGCATCACCAGTTTATCATTCAAAAAATAAAATTGCCTAGACAAGCGGCGCTCATTTCCCTTTCATATGAAGAAATTAATCTCTATGGAGCCGTAGAGTGCAGTTCGCATTGGAGTAATTCCACGGAAGGGCCGAAGGAGAGAGAAAACGATGAAAAAGACTGATAAAGGTAGACTGGAGGGGTGATGGAGAGAGAGAGACATACGAGAAAGTTCAGCTGAAATATGTATTCGGCCCGAGGACGGCGGGTAGCGTGCGGACTGGGTCGTCCCTCCACCCCTTCGCGGTGTGCATATAGAGGGCTGACTGCGAGACGGTTCGAGTCAACCAAAATGTTCCCACCTCCACCTCTGCACCCCTGCGTGTTTCGTGCTTGAAACTCGCGAGGGGATTAAGGACGCGGATTTTGTGAGAGAAAGGAACGTAGGTAAACGCTGCCTGATTATAATTTAATGCACGTACGCATAAAAGCAGAGAGAGACAAGTCATTTTCACACTATGTGGAAAGGAAGGGATGACATTAATTTAAAATTGATATTAACAGCGGAATAGATAAAAAAACATATTCATTCGATCACAAATTATAATGCGTGGTTATGTGCCTTTGGTTTTACCTAGGTAACAGAGATTGTTGGATCTCTGGATTCTATGAGAGATTTTTAAAGTACTTAAAACATGGAATCAAACAGTGAGGCACTTAAAAAAATTGGTGAAGAGGAATAGGTTTGAAAAATAATTCACATGAGTCAATATATCTACATGATACCCTGCCAGCCACCCACCAGGTGACTGTCAGCATATGAATACATAGGTAGGTGGTACATCCACTTCAGGGATGCACAACAGGGAAGCAATTGCGACCACGTGATGAGCATGAAAACAATGGCCGGATGGTTAATAAGAGCTGCCAAAATATTAAATGTTGGGGCGAAATAAAGTAAGTCAGAATACTAAGAGTGTATAAACATCCAAACGACTTGGCTAAAATATGGTGGAGTAGAATATATTTACCTGTATTATTATTTCAATAAGGGCCAAATATGACACTGACCACTTATTTCATAGCGAAGGTGTACTTCAACGTACAGACATCTCATGTGGGCTTACAACTAAAATATTTTTATGGTACATGTTTGCCATGTATACATAGAATGGACGGTGGGATTTTGAGTAGAGTTAAGGAATATGCCTTGGATGTGGTTAAACTTCTCTGGAAATTACGCTATATTGTCACACAAACTTATGTCCAAAGAAAGCAATTCAAGAGGTGATGAAACTTCCTGCGTGGAGTTTTTGCTGGATTCCCGCACTCCTGGGGCAAATTTTGGGCATGAAAGTCCAAATCAGGTGACGTATGAGTTAGTATTCTTCATTAAAGCAATGCGATACTCTTCTGAAGCATTAGTTGAATTCCAAAGCCAAAAATTTCTGTTGATGAATGATGAATGTAACAAAAATGTTACATTCATCATTCAGAATTATGTTTGAAGTTTGATAACCCACTCAGCTAAAGTTTTTCTCAGGATAATCAACAAAAGAATTTAAAGGTAGTGTATATGATTACTTAGGGGATGATAAGTTTGGGTTTAGGAAGGGAAGAGGTACGCATGATGCCATTGCATTAATGAGATCACTAATAGAGAGGAATATAGAATACAATCAGGACGTATTTTCCTGTTTCGTAAATTTCGAAAAAGCGTTTGATAAAGTGAACTGGGAAAAACTAATGCGTGTATTTCAGAAAATAGGAATGAATTGAAGGTACAGGAGACTGATCCGCAACCTGTACATGTTTCAGACTGCTCAGGTGTGAATGGGGAACAGAGAGTCCGGATGGGCAGTGTTAGGAAGGGGTGAAAGGTAGGGTTGCCCATTATCACCGGTGCTGTTCAACATATATGTGGAGGAAATGATTAAAGAAGCATGGGAAGAACTGGAGGTAGGAATGAAAGTCAAAAGAGAATTTGTAAAATCAGTTCGCTGACGACCAAGCATTAGTTGCTCAGTCAGCCAAGGGGTTGCAAGCATTTCTGAGTGAATTGGAGGTTCAGTGCGATAAATATGGGATGAGAATCAGTATTAATAAAACAAAGGTTATGCAATTTTCCAGAAAGAAAAAGGCTAAGCTGAACATTAAAATAGGCGGGGAAAAAATAGAGCAGGTAGAACAGTTTACGTATCTCGGAAGTGTTTTGCACCAAAACGGTCAACGTAGTAGGAGCGTAAGGAGAAGAATTGCGCTAGGCAAGGAGGCTTTCTCAAGGAAGAGGGAGTTGATGACGGGAACGTTGAGTAGGGATGTTAAGAAAAGACTCGTAAAAACTGTTATATGGAATCTATTCTATGTACTTCGCAGAAACGTGGTCATTAAAGCAGGAGTATGGGCGTAGATTGGAGGTTTTGGTCCTATATGTGTGGAGAAAAATGGAGAAGATGAAATGGACCGAAAGGAAAACACATGGGGAAGTACTGGAGATGGTGGTTGAGGAGAGGGGTTTGTTGAGAGAAATCCTATGGAGGCAGGAAAAATGGATGAAAGGCGTATTGAGCGGTAGTGGAATGTTGAAGAAGGTAATTGAGGGGAGAATGTTGGGAAAACGAGGAAAGGGTAGGAACAGGATAGGGATGTTGGATGGGATGAAGGGTGGAAGGAAGTACACAGAGATGAAGAGGGATCTAACGTAGAGTATGTGTCTCGATTGTATTTAGTTAGGAGTTACAAATATTTATTTGATAGTTGTGTCCATCCAAAAACCTACCTTAACCGGTAGATAACCTTATAATGATTCAGTCATTAGTTTACTGATAAAAAGTCAGTAGATGGTAGTGGGGAGTAGCGTCCCAAACTCAACGCGCTAGTTAAATTCCTCTGATTTGTAATTCTACATTTTTACAACACGTTTTAATTATTTCCCTTTAACTTTGTATGGAGATCCTTTTCGTGGAAGCGACCGACACTTGCTGGACACAACTACCAATTCCTTCGCCAGGAGTTTTAAATTCTAATTTAGCAGGTGCCTTAACAACGCTCTCAGTGAACCTCATACATTTCTGATGTTTTTCATTAAGCCTATTTTTATGATATACTTATAAATGATATAAAATCACTGAAATCCATGTGTCCATGGTAAGTGACCAGATCTATTTTTCCACTGTGTTTAACTGAACGGGCAATATTCTGGACGTTTAAATTTGGTGTTTCACATGTATTTAGCATTAGTCTCACTCTTTAAAACTTAATAGCTACTCAATTAAGATAATATTGATATTGATATTTACTTCCCCTGTCAAACTTATCCTATGAATCATAGAAATAAATATAATGTACTTTTGTGTTATTCGTTTGCATGAATCAAATTTGGTGTAGGACTTCCTTCGAGGGAAAAATCACGTACTCGTACTAGGCGTAGAATCAGCAGCAATAGGAAACTCATCTATCGCTCAGAATGAACACATACAGGTAGCAAAATTGTTTTATAGCATCCTCAAAATATAAAAGAATTATGAATTAGCTGCTTTAATAACATAAATGTTTAAAACTGCCTGTAGAACAACTAACATTTCTAAACCGGTACAAAATATTATTTAAAGGTTATATTTAGAATAACGAGTACATGATATAAACAAGTTAATAATTAATTGATCAATCAATAATAAAGTCATGGTTTAGGAATTTGGTTGACCAGTAATGAGACAATTTACAACTCAATTAAAATGCAAAACACCTGAATTACATGAAATAATTATACCTCCTAAGGAAAAAATCAGGAGTTCAATATAGAATTTTGTGGATGGAATATTTAAAATGCAATGAGACAGAAACGCATGTTTTGCTTAAATAAATATGTGAACAGAGTTATCTGTGCTCTTTGTTTAATTTATAATATGTTTACGATCCGTCAGCGGACTGGCAGAGGGAAACAGCCTTTAAACACGGAAATACAGAGGAACTCATAGCACTGAGCACTAACTTTCATAGCTCGTCATTTAATCAGTGCCTAAGTTTTTAAATAGTTTAGATGAAAAGTAGAGCGAGGATTTAACTATTTGTGAGCCAATAGTGTGTAATATACTTAATGAACTTTGCCCACGATAAGTCCGAGTGAAATGGCCAACGACTTCTCAATCGGATATGAAGACTAAGTGGCAGGAACATAAGACTAAAGACTCGCTTTTTAGATTAGGCCAATTTAAAAAATTAATAAAATTAATGGAACCATTAAACAGTGATGAAAACTGATAAAAAAGATGTACATAAAATAGAAAGTATGTACATAAAATCATATACAGAATAAATATAATAAAATGTATGAAAATGAAGGAAAAAAGATATTTCATACTTATGTCATTTTTCATACCTAAAATTTCAAACTATCATTTCATTACTATAGGTATTTAATCAGTGGATTGGTACGTGTCAGCTATCGAGAGTACCATTTTTTCTGCCACTCTTCTTCATTGTCTTACAGTGCTTGTAATGACATTTTCCAAATATTTTCCCCATTATTATGCATTTCCGATAGCCTAAACTTTGCAAATTATCGAAAATAGGAAAATAAAGTAATACTTGGATGCCCACTTTTTTGTTTAAGGTGAAAAATTACAATTATTTCAGGGAAAGGAAATACATAACCGTTTTGAGGGCAGGAATTGATTTTCGGCGAGGAGGTTGACTAATTATCTACAACTACTTGGATGAGAACAGATGCGACAAGACAGCTCGTCATTCGTATTATCTTCTTTCTTACCCCTCCAAAATTTTTGATAAAAAGTCAGTAGATAGTGTGGAGGAGTAGCATCCCGAACTAAACGCACCAGTTTAATCCCTCTGCTTTGCAATTATACATTTCTACAACACGTCGAAATTACTATCTTTCAACTTTTTATGGAGATCCTTCGCGTGAAATACCCACTGACCTAGTTCCTGCCGATGACCAACGTCTACAATCCTAACTTTACAATTCTTGATTGGTCTACATGCAGAGCTACTTAGTAATTATGTTTTGTATGATATGAACATTTGTGTCCTATAGTTTATGTATGTATATATTATATATATTTATAGGTAAAAATATTCATAAAAAGCAATCTAGCTGGAGAAAATGGTCGGAAGATATATCTCGGTACAAATTTTATACGTATCAACGTCATTCTCTGCTGAGAATGCTAGAGATGACCGTTCCAAGGAATGCTAAGATAACGAGCCTTAAAGATTTAATTTTGGATAAATATTACGTCGAGACATACCAAAAATAGCTACTCCTATAAGCCAATAAAGGCATTTCATAAGAACAAATTTTTTTATATAATTATTGTTTTTCGGTCAACCAGGTACCCATTTTTAGGGAGATAAATGGAATGAAGGGGGCTTGACAAAGGAAGCTCAGTGCAGAGCCATTGTCTTTAGAGAGGTGAGTATTCAAGTTTGCGGTGGTGAGTGGAGGAAACGTTTTTTTGTAAAGGGGGGGGATGAGTGGAAGGAAGGAAGAGAGAAAGAATGTGGAGTAGAATGAGGTGGTTGTGGAGGGGAAGGAACTCCGCTCACTCGACCCCCATCTCCCAACATCATGTACACACTCCTGACTACGGACAATGGATCTACACTGACCTCTTCCCATGTCAAGTCCTCCACATTCCTTTTATCTCCCCGATAATGGTCCCCTGGTTGACCGAAATATCGATATTGGAAAATTTCGTTCTTCTATAATACCTTTATCGGCTATAGGAATGCACATCTTTCGGTGTCTTTTAGCCTATAACTCACAGCCCATGAAGTGGGGAGATGGAGAGAAGGGAATGAAAATGGAACTCCCGGAAGAACGGCATTTGAGGTAGGAAAGAGAGTTAGAAGAGAATCGACAATTCAGAATAATTTTAAGCATAAAAAGGAAGTCTTAATAGACGAGGATATAAAGAGGCCAGTGAAGAAAGACAATGATTTTATGTGTTTAGACTAGCCGGGGATTTCTTTCTCTTCGGTGGAAGAGCTCAGGTTCTCACGCAACGTTACGGGGTGCCCTTACTGAAAGCAGTTTATTATCACTACACTTAGCTCTTATATTAAATCTGTAAGCAGCCGACTCAACAAATAAGCAACATTTTATCAGCCTTAACTGTGAGCATAACTATATTTTCTACTCTTGATAGAACCAGCTGGCCTTACTCTTATTAAAGTGGGCTGTCATCCGAACGCCTGTCCATATGACGCTATTCATTTGGAATGGACCTATGAAATATTACATATTTAGAATGCCCAGAATAAAAAAACTAACAAGTATTATTTAAAACCTATATTTTTTGTTGAATCGGCAGAATCTGTCGTATTTAAGCAAAATTTTGAAAATATTACACCGCATGTATACCGCAAAAACATGTACGTAATACCGTTTTTTTCTCGTTAAGTATTAAACTACTACAAGTCAAGATAAACATCATAATTATAATTTTTTATACAAAAATTGACTTAACTGCAATATAACTTTATTCCTAAAACACTACCATGGTAGACAGATGAGAAACTAGTAGTCAATAGTGTGCAAGTATGCGTGTAAATATGTTAATGAATGTTTCAAGAAACTGCGGGAGATACCGCAACAGTAACTTTTAACGGAGTCATCCGCTAACATGTTGCAATGTGAAATTGTTGCAATGAATTTTATGAATGTTGATCAGTCACAAAATGAAACCACAATACTTGTACTTATGTAATGGTATGCTGTGGAAAGTACAGATCAAAATCGGAACTAATTACATGAAATCCTTTATAATACCAAAAGATTAAGTATAAGTACAAATTAAACTTTGTGTGAAACATTTGGAAACATGGCGTGTGGCACTATGCAAATTCACAATCAATACAAAAAACTCTCAATGCACTTCTGCTTCAAGGACAAATCGTTTGATCGGGTTTCCTTTTTTATACATCTACATAAATACCCTGCGAGCCACCAAAAAGGTGTGTGGCAGGGGGTGTAGCACCATGAGGGAAGGGTAAGGGTTGAGGGGGTTGGGGGTTAGGTGAGGAAAGGTGGGGGGAACCTGTAAGAAAATATATATACATATATATATATATATATACACATACATATACTATATATACATACATACATACACACATGAATACACATCCTCGCAAAGTTCCTAACCTGTACGTTAATACTTATTGTAATGAACTAAGTCCTGGGGAATTTCGGCTACAAGCATTCTGGTCCCTTATCGTTCTTGGAAAAAATGACATTTTAAACCTGTCAGTCTTGCAGTCTATCTCTCTAGTCTTATATTCGTGATCCCTTCGACCGTAATACGTTGGGGTTCGTATTATCTCCTTGATGTCATCGGAAAAGGGCCCATCTTTAAATGTTTTTAATAAGTTTAATCTACATTGGAAACGCCGCTGTGTAAGAGAATCCCAACCTAAATTGTCCAGCAAAGTGGATACGCTGCTGAGTTGGTCATAACAATGTTTGACAAATCTATCCCCCCTCCGCTGAACTCGATCTAATTCCGAAACCAAATTTATGTTATGAGGATCCCATATACTGGCAGCATACTCTAGGTGGGGCCTGACCAAGGCAAGGAAACATCGTTCTTTCACTTTTTCATCGCAATTACCTAGCACTCTTTCCACAAATCCCAATTTTTTATTAGCACGACCGCATATAGTATTTCTCGTATGTGTTTTCCCCAGGACAGATCGTGAGTAATTGTTACACCCAAGTATTTAAAGGAATCTACCCTCGCGATATTGGTTTGTTTCACTTTGTAACTATAAGGGAGGGAATTACTCTTTTCCCAAAAATGTATTACTACGCATTTTTTTAAATTCAATTCCAAATGCCATGTATCGCACCAATTTTGAATTGCATCTAGGTCGTTGGCTAACACGACTCTGTCTTCGTGACTTCAGATGTCCCCATAAATTACTGCATCATCGGCGAAAAGACGGAGCTTGCTATTAACTACGGTACTGAGGTCGTTTATGTAAATAAGGAAAAGGAGGGGACCTATGACACTTCCTTGTGGTACACCCGACGTGACCTTGACAGTATCGAATGATACACCGTCCAGGACGACTATTGGACACGATCACTTAAAAATTGTTTAATCCAGTTCATAATACTTTCATGTATTCCATAGGTTTTCAATTTCGCCAGTAATTTGCAATGAGATACTTAATCGAAAGCTTTCTTAAAATCTAGGAATATCGCATCAACTGGAATATTACTTTCACCGGAGTTCAATACATCATGTACAAAAAGTGCGAGTTGAGTTTCGCAGGATCTACCCTTACGGAAGCCGTGTTGGTTATTAATTAATAAATTCTGGCTATCGAGGTGCCTCATTATGGAACTAACAATGATGTGTTCAAGAATCTTACAGGAAATGGAAGTCAGCGATATTGGCCTATACTTACTGGGGTCCTCCCGGTCTCCGTTTTTAAATATGGGTTTTATAGATGGTGAGAAAACGATATCAGGAGTATTTCCCTCTGCCTGTGATCAGGAAGGAACGGAATGGGAACGGGGAATTAGATGGGATTTTTTTCCATAGTAGCCACACCGTACTTTGGTTTATAAATTTATGCTAATGTAGGAAAACACTATTTTCTCTTTTTTTCATCGTCTTTCTTTTCTTGAATGACATAGCTATTCATATAAGTCACGTCCAATAAATTCGTGAAAACTTCAATGTTTTATTCTGATATAATCTAACATTTTGACGCCATTACGGAATGTTAAAGACAAACGAAGTTTTGGGAAGAAGCAAGAAATGAAATTGTTGAGAACGGTAGTAATGGAAGCCTTTTCTATAGGATAATACCAACTTCAAACACATTGATGTTACAAAGAGTGATATCCAAGGGGAAACAAGTGAAAACATAAAGAAATACAAAATATTTTCTTTTAGCAAAGTTGAAAACGGCACATTTTAAGTTATGGATGAGTCTGAAAATGATGCGAGCATTTCTTTCGTTTTCCAAATCAAATGTCATCGAAAATCATAAGCTTTTCTGGGCTTAAACTCTAGACCCAAATTAAAATTTTTATATTTTTACGAATTTACATGCCTCGTATGTGTCAAATAAGATGCTTATTTATACATTGTAGCACATTTGAACTCAATATGTGAATTGATTTTAGCTCATGAATGGCATAAAGAAACAGGTTTTCAGATTTATATAAAGAATCATGTTACATCAAGTAACATGGAACTGTTGTTAAAGTTTAAAAAGAATTAAAAAAAAAGACTTTCAAGATCTTACAAAATGCATAATCTTTTATGATGAATATTATTAAAAATAAATTTTTCGTGTCCTTGCACATCTAGCAAAAAAGCCTGTGTGCCCATCCTATGCACGCATGTTGAACTCAAATTTTACTTTCCTATGCCGTTATCTTTCATCCGCTACCTCTTGATAACGAAAAGAGAGCCAAAATTACCTTTTATGATTCTTGTTAAAATATTCGACCTCATTTCGACTTTTTTGATCTCAATGCAGAAAAGGAAATTTATAAATAAAATATATCGTCAGGATATTTAATAACTGTATCAGTAGCGAATCACTACAGCGAGTTAAAAAAAATTGCTTGCCAATTTAAAAATGTTCTCCGATGGTAATTTATACGCATAAGTGTTTGTTTGAGCTTGCAATGTTCTATTGAGTAAATTAACAATTACATTCCTATCTTACAATTTGAGTGAGAAATAGCTCAAAGAATTTTATATTTAACATTTAGTATATCTCATAGGACATGTTTAATTCCATACGATGGTACTGCGCATGTTACGGAATAAAAACTAAAACACGAAGGCACATAATGAACGCAGACAATTATTACAAATACAATATGCTAATTTTTAACTCCGGTAACTATAATAAGTTTATGAGATTTGTGGATGACTTCGCGCATTTTTATATTACAATTTTTCATCTTTCTATAAAAATTATCCCAGAAATCCAATTTTACAGGAAAGAGATACGACATCGACAAAGATTGCTTCCAACTTCATCCCTCTATCATTCCACCCGTCCAAAGCTCTTTTAATAGTTCGGCATTAATTTCAGATAAGGAGTGTAAGCGACATAAGGGGATTAAATGGCATCTCCGCGGAATCTGAACGGCCTAATCGAAACCCTCTTTCCATCCCCCAAAGAGAGGACATGGAAACAAGCCTGGGAGAAAAAAGGGTAAAGGAGTAATCGAGAGGGAGCAGATGATCGTGAGGGAAGATGCCCCATTCTCCCCCAGGTGGACCTATGCGATGGCGTAGCAGAAATAAAACCTCGAACCATCAGAATTGAAAATTGAATTCAGCCGAAATGTAATGGATGGGCCTAAGAGCAACGGAAAAGGGTAATCGTAGTGGAAGTAATTCCTTAATCCCATTTAACAAGAACAATTACTGGCTGACATTACACGTTTCCAGTTGAACGGTTAATGCGCGGCTTATCCATGCAATAATGAATTACCATAATGACATTTCTAGCACTGCGTTAAATTTACGCTGGACACAGAATTATGCACACTTTCAAGAATTCGAGGGTTACTGACATATTTGACAGAGTATTTTAAACCTGAACTGTTGAACTTTATTTTATGTTCTCCAATATGGCTCGCGCCAAAGCCTAGCCGATTAATACCGGGGTTCCAGGAGTGAAATAAATATTTATATGGGAGATTAGGAATAGAAAAAATATTTATGAGTGAAAAATTTAAATCTTATTACCCCGAAAGCAATCGCCAGAGTGTGAGGCAGTTAATGATTGCACACCTGACAGGCAAAGATACGCGCAGGTTAGTATTTAAATTCTAGGACCCAAAAAACTACTAAACAAGCTAAGAGTGTTTGAAATGCGCTTGGCCAAAATGCTTAAGATGAACAAAAAAGAGATAATTTGTAAACAATGTGAGTATCAGTAGCGGAGGAATCGTGTGCGGAATGTGATTATGGGCAACACATGGAATAAGCTAGAAGATTAATTATCACCGTGCATCCGAACAAGATCGTTTGGTGCAGAGTGCGTTCCTAAAGTAATGTAATGTTTGGTAAAACTGCAATACAAGGCGTATTCCAAAAGAAGTAGGACTAAGTCGATTTAAAAATACTCGTCGCCAGAATTGATATATTGACTAAAATTCTTTAAAGTAACACCCTTATGCGTCCAAACACCGCTGTCAGCGGGTTTTCTAAGCCTCGTACGCCTTCTGGAAGGCGACACACGGATTGCTGCTATGCTCCCTCGTCACGACCTGTTTTAACGCTTCCACAGAGCCGTGGTGACATCCTTTCAGAACAGATTTGAGGTGGAGGAAGAGAAACAAATCTGGCGGGGCATTATCTAAACAGTTTGGATCCTCCCTCGCATGGCCCAGAAGCTCTTGGCAGATCCGCGTGAGAGTTTCCTTTCGTTCGTCCGAGGGCAGTCACGGCACCAACTTTGCACACCCCTTTCTCATACCCCATTTTTTCGGTCACAAGTCGATACACATCACTTTTAAGGATGCCAAATTCATTATTAACCATGCGAACACTTGATCTGCGATCCCTATCCCACAAATCCCTCACTCTTGAAAGATTTTTGCTACCCTTTAAGGTTGAAAGGTGTCCTGAACGTTCGGCGACTTCAACATCTCTATCCTCCCGAATCAACCCTCGTCACTCAAAAACACCCCATCTACCCATGCCGTTTACTCCCTTGAGGATATCATGGGTCAGTTCTTTCCCGTTTTTGCCCAGTTTCACGCAAAATTCGATGCCGTAATGCTGTTCCAATAACCGGTTCATGACGGAGCGCTGTGAGGTCGCGTTATTGAGGTTTCACAAACGAACAGTTCGCACTCCGCAAAGGCTGGGCGCCAACTACCACCGTCCTCCCTGCTTTACAGAGACTCACCTTCCTCGAACCCAGCCAGAGAAACCGCCGCCCATCTGAACATCTATTCGCAAAAAAATAAGTCACTTTACCTTTGAGAGAGACCTTGTAGACCTCGCATATCACAATCTACATTCATTCTTACTTTACTAGAGAGGAAAGTATTAAATAATAAATGCAAAGAAACTGCTGCAGAATATGCAACAGTAACTTTTAACGGAGGAATTCGCTTAATGTGCATTACAGTGCAATTTATGGCAATTTGATCTTACATGGGTCTTACAACACTGTACCATTAATTATATTTTGACGCGTCACCATAACACCATGGCATTACCCTCGATAATATTCGACAGAAAACGTCTTCACACAAAGTGGAAATTAAATAAGAATTATTATCCTCATAAGACTACTTTGTAATGTAATGAATTTAAGCGAATTTTAACAGCCTCCTTGAATATAATGAAGCAAATATGATGGGAGCGGTTCTGAACAATCGTGCTTCATGGCCAAAACTCCATCTATTTAGATTCGGGAAATGATCCTCCACTAACATGTGTAAGGGGTGACAGTACCAAGATAAGTAGCATTTCAAATGGGATCAGCTCTTTGAAAATACCTTGATGGCATTACTGTCTATTTAAATGACAGTGAATATTTACGTACGAAGATGTACGAAAATTACCATGTCGAATGATATGCCCTTCATCCATTTTTCCTGCCTCCTCATGATTTCTCCCAACAATCCTCTCTCCTCGTCCACCATGCCTAGTACTTCCTCATTTGTTTTCCCTTTGGTCCATCCACCTTCTCCATCCTTCCCCACACCCACATTTTTAAAAGCTCCAATCTACTTCTATCATCCAGGATCAGTGACCATGTTTCCACGCCGTAAATAACTACGCTCCATATGAAAGTTTTGAAAGATTGATAAGAAATATGTACGTTCATTAAACAGTAAAATTACCGAAATTGAAAGGATTATTTTGGAAATGGCTTACTTTAAGCACTCCATTAAGAAGAGCATCAGAATTTAAAATTCCCGGCAAATAAATAATTAACCAAAAATAAGCGTGGAAGAAGAAGGCAAACTTAAGCTACATTATTTTTTCACCTTAAAAGTTTAAAGATTAAATTCTAAGTAAATTTCCTTTCTACTATAGTTTGAAATTATTAAAATTTTGCTAAAACTAATTACTGTTTAATTTTTAAGATGTATATGACCAATAAATAATGAAAAATGCAAAATAGATAACGAAAAAAGGTTAACTTTCATTAATTACAAACTAGATTTTTTATACTGCATCCTGTATTTGAATCACTCTCCCCCACACACCCAAGCAGTGATTTTTGGAATATCATGTAGATGTACAACAGAAAATGGCGTATGGTACGAGCAAAGATTCGTGAGAGTGAAATCTCCCACAAAACGAAGTGGAGTGAAGGTACGCGCAAGGGGTGATGCGCTGTCGAGCTACCTCCACGTTTTGTCACTCTTAATATCCTTTGTAGCCAATGCCGTTTTTATAATACACCCTTATAGCACGATTCTCTCAGATGTGTGTAACCTGAAATGGTTCACTCGAATGACGTATTACTATTAAGTAATCTATGGTTATCCTAAGATGAGGCGCGATATATTTTCAATGTTCATTAATGTCTTTAATGCCTAATATGGGGTATACTTCGTCATCTTAGATACATTTGTGAAAATTAATATTATATTCATTTAGATCTGAAGGACAGCGAATTTTGACAATATTTAAATCCATTCGTCTCTCTTTTCTTCTAGACCATCAGAATAAAAATTTAATAGCTGATGGGACGTTCATACAGACTGAATCTAATTGCCATAACAGATATGCATTAGTATTAACTAGCCTTCGCGTTAGATCTCAATGGCCAATTGTTACCCAGTGCACGGTTTAGGCCGATTTGCCCATCTCATCGATTCTATTTCGAGTTCATTCAATGCTAACTGCCAAAGCAAACTTCTCCGCCCGAATATTGATAGAAGCTATTCAACGTCAAGCAAGTCTTTCTACCTTATGACGAGGTAAGAGAAAATTACTTGGTTCTTAAATCCTTCGGCAGTAACACCTCTCTGAAAGTAATCGAAGTTGGGAACGAAGTAAAGATTTTCTTTCAAGACCTCCTTTCGGAAAACAAATAACCCTCTCCTTTTATCCTCCTCTTTCCTTTTTTTCGGAGGAGCGGAGGCACACACAAAGATCCTGCCTACTTTGCATTCCCATTTCATAAGAGGGCGAGAATATCTGAAAAGGAGAGAGCGATGAGGGCGGGAGGATCGTGAGAAAAGACCAAATGGATGATGGAGACTGAAGGGAATATCGGAGACGGGAGAGATACAGCGGAGAAAGAATTAGAGAAGAGGTGATAAATGTTTTCAAAGTGGGTAAGTGCCGGAGAATGGAATTGAATGGCAAGGCCATGCCCTAATGTTTGTCCCCTTATTCCCAGACTGAATGGGAGGATCTTTGTAAACACTTCGAGCGGAGAGCATACCGACCAACTCACCTACGAATAATTTCCTCTCCTCCGCATTTTTCCCAAAGCGGTCATAATCCGAGCGCCTTCCTTATTTTTCGAATAAATTTTCGTTCCGTGCACAAACTTAATCGCGTTAACTGTTGCGCTAAAAGTTTTTTGAGGCTAAAAAGACGATATAATTTGGAACGATTTGATGAAATAGGAAATAAGACACGATATTTACATGAAGTGAAAGGAAGCGCAGTTTATATTGAAATTCAGGGGTATAGCCATACTTAAACGGGATCAATTGGACTATCATCATTCATTCTGTTAACAAAAGCAGTTCGACTACAGCTCTTTTGCCAAAATCTGGTGTCTGGTGAGGTAGAAAGCTTTAAAAAGATTCATGTATAAACTTTGGCATTTCACCAAAATATTAAATACTTTGGATTCACCCAAAAATTGTGAGCAAGAAGGTTTAAGAGTACGATGAAGGAAAAGTGTTTTAAGGACGAAGAAATATAAGAGGGGACTTGAAATCCAATGTGTTGGAGAGTGGGATATTTCGGTATAGAGACAGCTCTAAATTAACACGTCAATACGAGGCATTGCAAGTTAATGAGTGAACCCATACTAGAGCAGACGGTTGTATGATGAGACGTCATTTAGTAAGAAGTATCTAATCTTTGTCTATATTTAACTCACTCCCAAGCAGAGGGCGGAATAAAATGAATATACCAGCAATTTCCTGTGAGAAATAATATATTCGAACATATCATCTTATTCAAAATAATATAGTTATATACCGCATTGGATTTAGCGGGAATGAAATTTTATAAGTCCAGAAATCTGTAAATTTTCAGTGTACGTAAGAGAACTACTTAATATCTCAATATTCATGGAATCAAGCTTAAGTAATTCAAATTTAAACACCAAGTTTAAATAGCTATTCTCAGTAAATATGAAACGCTACCATTTTTATGAAACCTACGAGCATATATACACGGTGTGAGGTTACCAAAAGACTGAAGACGAGCTTATTATCGTACCTTCATGAAATATTAAAAACGAAGATTCATTCTTTGCAGCAATAAAACGCTATTATTTTTACACAAACGCTTGTTGCTTTTAGCGACAAGCGCTTTTTGGGGTATCATATAAAAAATGTGAAATTCAAGTTTTATCAACAAAAAACTTATTATACAAGACTGATGAGTATTCATGCATATTTTTCCCCGACACTCTTACTGACAATTAATAGATGCACATAGTTATCAACCCGGAGCTTAGTTTGATAGGTGATAGAAGACAACTATTAGTCCAACGGTATGTGAAATTCACGCGTCAGAGGGACAGTTCCATTTTCTGCGCCATTTGGGTTTCCCACGATATGGTACTCTAAAAATAAAATATCTCGTGTTAATAAAAAGAGACGTTTCAGGCGTGATATGGTGGAACATCATGATTAATTAAAAATTGGCAATTTTCCACAAAATAATTTTTTTATATTAATTAATAGAACCGGTTCTGGTCGAAGATGTAGTTACATCGAAACCGGTCGTATTAATTGATATAAAATAATTTATTTTGTAAAAAATTGTCAATTTTTAATTAATCTCGTGTTAAGCTGAAGTTACTCAGAGGCGTGCCGAGAATCAAACCGTGGCCCTTCGATCAGACAAGGAACATTCCACCTCTGAACTACCACGTCCCCATATAATAAGTAGCAATTTTAATTAATTTGGAAATTTTCTACTTTTTATTTAATTATAAGTGTATAGATTTAGAAAATGGGTTACAATATTCTGATAAAATTTTCTCAGAGCGTCTGCTCTAAGAATGTTAACGTAATTGATACATACCCTCCAACACTTTGTTGACAAAGCAATTAGAAAATATGGAAGCCAAAATAGTTTATAAACATGAGAAATATAAATCCCCAGATACAAGCTCCTTCGCTATGAAATAAATCACTGTAAACATTCACATCGCAATGAACGAGTATTTACAAAGTAGAACCTTGGAATAGGAAAATGGATCTTATGACCGACCTCAAGTTAAAAAAAAAGGAAAATGCAAGAATTACAGATTAAGTCTATGTCTAAAGTTTATGTGATTCAAAGTTAGAACATAACGCAATTAGAAGTTCGATTTAATTTCCAGAGAGTAAAAAATAGTCGAAGTCACATACACGTATATGAAGATAGTGAAAACCATATGAATCACGATTGGGACGACGTTGGTGTTCATGATATTCTTATCTAAGGTAATTGATCGCTAATGCGGTTTCAATTTTCTTGGATTTCAATTAAAACTTTGGCAAGGTATTAGACTTTAATCTGGTACACAAAGTAGAACTTTATATTATTAATTAAAACATGATTTTTTTTTAGCTCTTGGAATTTTTATCTCACTGAATACGAAAAGCAATAGGTAAAGGTCACATGAGTTCCAAAACAGGAACATTTTACAAAACGTACTACATGATGGTATGATAATGGCACACTCTCGTACATGCATATCTTTCATAAACCCCCACTCAATCAGCAGCATCAGATAATTTTCCGGCCAAAAGTCTTCTACAAAAATAACCAAACAGGAGGGCTTATCTATGGCGAAATAGACATTATTTTTGAATGGTATTAGGTTGGAAGTTAATTTAATTGACTAAAAAATAAACAGTACCTATCTAAATTTTGAGGAAAAATAAATTGAAAACACGACGCCACATCGTGAATAGATTAAATCTAGTAACTACATAGGGATAGTTCAAGTATTGGAGTGTCACTCTTACCTCCCCGATATTATGGTGCGGTAAGGTAGCAGGATTTGCTGGTCCATCTTTAAGATGCTTGGATTCATGAGATTAACTGAGAGAAAATTTTATAATAAAGTAAGAGCTGTGTGTTATTTCACAGTTTTGAGACAACATTTATGACTACTTTAAGAAATAGGAAGTCTTGAAGCACAAAGAAAGCAAAGAAGAACGTAGGTAAGTGTTTATTGACATCTCTGAGGTTTAGTAGACTCCAAAGTGATCTCCAAAGTCAAAATTTTTCAAATCTTATGACATATGAGACTTTTAAGGAACTTCAAGCGCTAAACTATCACAAGAAAACTTTTGAAGTAGGATACCCATTAGATTATCCCAGAGCTGGGAAGTCAATTATAAATATGGGACGAAGACTTTTTTTAAGTAAGGTACCGTATTACAGAGTTTACTTGTGACAAGGAAAATTATTACGGTCTCAAACCTGACCGGAAAACCAGGGCACTAGAATGCCATAAAAGAATTTAGATTGTCGAACGAATGGACTTCATTTATCTTTCTTTTCTCAGTTCATTGGAAAACATTAAAAAACAAGTTAAAAATACCACACGACTATCATCCAAAAACATCATTTGAATACGACATTTCTTTCACAAATGAACTTTCACTTATGTCCTAGAACCCCATGAGATACGCTTGCATAATTGTTTCAAGGGTTAAATCACATTAGTTAGATTATTATTATTATTTGGTAATCTACCGGTTAGAGTAGGTTTTTAGATGGACACAACTATCAAATAAACATTTTGCAACTCCCCACCTAGCAAAGTAATCTATATCAGGTCCCTCTTCATCTCTGTGTATTCTATCCTCCTTTCATCCCGTCCAACATCCCTATCCTGTTCCTGCCCTTACCTCGCTTGCCCAACATTTTCCCCTCTATTACCCTTTTACTACGCCTTTCATCCATTTTTTCTGCCTCCATAGTATTTCTCTCAACAAACCCCTCTACTCACACACCATCTCCAGTACTTCCTCATTTGTTTTCCTTTCGGTCCATTTCACCTTCTCCATTTTTCTCCACACCCACATTTCAAAAGCCTCCAATCTACGTCTATCCTCCTGCTTCAGTGACCACGTTTCCGCGCCGTACATAGTTACGCTCCATATCAGAGTTTTTACGAGTCTTGTCTTAACATCCCTACTCAACGTCCCCGTCATCAACTCCCTCCTCCTTGAGAAAGCCTCCTTGCCTAGCGCAATTCTTCATCCTTTTTAATCATTTCCTCCACATATACGTTGAACAGCACCGGTGACAATGGACAACCCTGCCTTACACCTCTTCCTAACACTGCCCATCCGGACTCTCCGTTCCCCACTCGCGCCTGAGCAGTTTGAGACATGTACAGGTTGCGGATCAGTCTCCTGTCCCTCCAATCCATTCCTATTTTCTGCAATACACGCATCAATTTATCCCAATTCACTCTATCAAACGCTTTTTCGAAATCTACGAAACAGAAAAATACGTCCTGATTGTATTCTATATTCCTCTCGATTAGTGATATCATTACAGCAATGGCATCATGCGTACCTCTCTTCTACGTAAATCCAAAGTTATGATCCCCTAGGTAATCATTTGCCCTACCTTTTTATTCTTTTGTTGATTATCCTGAGAATAACTTTAGTTGCGTGGGTTATCAAGCTTATTGTTCTCTAATCCTCACATGATCTAGCCTTTACCTTTTTCGGAATAGGAACTAACACTGAAATCACAAAATCTCTCGGCCTGATTCTTTCCTCATAGATACTACGAATCAGTCCATATAGAGTCTTCTTCCCACATTTTCCTAAACATTTCAACAGTTCTACAGGGATGTTGTCCACCCCCACGGCCTTATTTGCTTTCATCTCCTTTAATGCCCTTTCTATTTCATCGTCGAGTATGCCTGGACCTTAGCTATCTTCTTCTACGTCTGGTTCTTTTTCTATGTCTATCCTTATTAGTTAGATATAGCCTTTAAAAAGCTCCCTGTTTAAGTTCAAGCCTGTGTTAAAAAATAAAGAACAACCGATCGTACAAAATATTTATATGGCTAATTGTTAAATCGCAACAGAGTTAGATAACATACAAACATAGCCTCTGGGGTATAAGAACTCGTGTGTTGACTTGCAGTAATAGCAGTGTAATTCCCACGCCGTGGAAAATGGAAGAAGAATGGACAAATGGGAAGAATTGGAAATAAGAAGACACATGAAGAGTTGACATTTAGTCAACGACATATTATATGAAAGTCACTCCCCAATTTTGGAAATCTCCTTCAGAAAAGAACGTGTGCCTAAAAACTCCTATAGCATGCCTCTTTTTACCCTCCCCCAACCTCCTCATTTAGCCCAACCCAAAAACTTCCTTTCTCTTTTACCTCCCCCATGCCACCCCCCCGCCAACGGACCTTCACCTGCCAACCACGCTCCTATCCCCCCTACCCCCCCTCCCATTAGCCATTCACCCCACCACCCCCCTCCCCTGACATTCCTTTCCGAAGAGTTCCAATATATATAACCCTCTGCTGAAGAAATTTTTGTACCTGATGATGACGCCGAAGCGTTGAAACCGGTAGTACGAATAAATATTGTGTGGAAGTTGCAAAGTATATTCATTTAAAACGATGTAATTCAACTCATTAGTTGATTAAAACATTATTGAAATAGTTTTAAAAACTTTGACAAAGCTGTTTTACTTATTGATATATGCAATGAAAGCCTTTTAATTACATTGAAGTAGGCGGAATTTTTATATAAGAAAAACTTTTAATCACTGATGTTTAATTTTTTCATAAAAAGGTATATTTTCAATTCATTAATCAATTAAACTATTCTTCAGTTTACAAAAATATTAACCTAAAATATTTTTAAAATACTGTTAATGGCAATTTTTTAATAGTTGGAACCTCATGGATTGGTACTGAGAGGTGAAACACAACTTCACTGGGTCTATCAAAGAGCTGATGATGAAATTCCTGAAAAATGCACCGATGACAAAAACCTCCAGCTTCCGAGACCAGTAAGACCCAGGCGATAATCGCTCAGGCACCTAATCACCGCAGGAGGGAATAAAAGTTGAAGTCATCCCCACCGCGAGAAGTAACGATGGTTATGGCAGGGTTGGACGGGGAACAAATAAGTAAGGGAGAGGGATGTTGAGTCGATGGGGTGCGAAGAGAGAACTTTGACAAAAGGCTTTGGGGTCTCGGCGCTGGAAGGGTGAAAGACGACGAGAGACGAATAGAAAGAGGGAGAGGGGGAAGGGTAGGGGTTCTGAGGGGAGAGACCGGAGGATGATAATGTTACCGGGATATTAGAGTGACGAGGACTCATATTTCCCGCCCCACGTCCTTTTACCCCACGCTTCCCTCTCCCGCCCCTCCCCCGCCCACGTCGTTTTCAAAACTACGTCCCTCTGGTCCTCGCAGGAAAAATCATCCCCCGTCTCCATGGAAAAAGAAGGGAAGGAGTGGGAGATTTTCTCGGGGTAAGGAGTCCAAATCAACGACGCCGCTCGTATATCACGTGAGGGTGGCCTGAGCGACGTGGAGTTGGGGGAGAACTGGTAAGTTGGAAGGAAACAAGGGAGTGGGGAGTGCGGGGAGGGGTGTGATTTGGCGATTGGAGCCAAGCGATTATTAGCGAGAAAATGGAAATGGGATGGGGAGACGCTGCAGCTACAATGAAGGGGCGAAAGTGAATGGAGACGGCTGGCTTTTCAGTATTCGTACGCCTTGGGGTGGAATTCGGAAGGGGAATGAAGTACGTTTTTAGGGGGCGGATAAAGCAGAGGTTCTAATAGACAGACCTATCGCCCTGGAAGAAACGATGAGCAGAAGAACTATATGGTATCAATTTTGGAAGGTGGGGTGGAGGAAAACGTGGTGCCAGGGTGGGGTGCAAAATGGTTAGCGGAAGAGGAGTCCATATACGAGTTGAGTTGAACAAGGAAATCGACTCGAAGCTGCACGAAGATCTTTTGTCGTAGTCACGATGGGTTGGTTCATCGAGAGCGATATGAGAAATGAAGCATTGAATGCTCGCAGATAAATAATTTGCAGATTGGTCCGAATATCGTGAATTTATGTCTCTTGTTTTAAAAACACCCGTCGTTATACCTCTGACAAAAGCTAAACGTGAACTTTTGACTTTCAGAGGAATGAGGCTGAATCTCGTACTTGATTTCTTTCGTGTTGCCTGAAAGCTGTCACCTAGAAAAGATTGAAATAATCACTACCGTAAAAACAAAAAATATCCTACGCAAATTTTAACCAAACAGTTTAATCAAGCGACTCTGATATCATCTATTTTTTAACAACTAGAAAAAGTGGCTTTAACTAATTCCTTTTCAGAAACATTATTTCAAGCAGGAAGCTTACAGCATTTACTTTGCTCCTCCCGAAGATCCCGAATAAAGAGCTAATTCCAAAAATATTTCTACATCTTTCAAAAACCCTTCGCACGAAAAAAATGTTTAGTTAATTTAATTATTTATAACTGCTTTCTCTTATTATTATAAACACAGATAATTATTAGACAAACTTCTATTTCTGAGTGTAAAAAATAACCCATTTTTTAACTCTATACTTCTACCGGCGAAGTCAGTAAAATGTTTTCAGTCCCAAATTCCCAGAAATTATCAGAAAAGTTTTCTTCAATTAAAGTACAAGCAAACTAACTATGTACTCACAAATTTAGAAGTTGAAGAGATATGGTATGATTTTCCATGACTTGATGTAGGTCAAATGTGGAATATGAAGTGAATATATGAAATCAATGGGAGAAAACGTTAATTGAGGAATTGGATAAGGCTTAGAATATATCCACTTGATTTATTAAACACTGCTATAAGAATAAAGTAAGTGTCACGGGTAAATTGGAGGAATTAAGTTGGAAACCTCATCATTCTTGAAGAAATCAGACTTTAAGAGTAACATTGTAGACCCGAACAGGTCGACAGACCCGAAGGTCGTCCTTTACGATACACTATGAAAACAAAGTCAAACCCAAGTGGTCGACTTATTTTGCTTGAAGATTGAAAGTTAAAGATTTAAATAAAAAAACAATTATTGTTTGATGTATGGAAGAAGTAATTTGGGCCTAATCAAAAGTTTTTTGTAAATTGGAAATAATATATATTATAATATAAATGCATATGCAATATGTTATTACATATAATTTTATAACATATATTACTCTCGACACTGTTACAACCATTTCATTAATGAAGCTAACATGTTTCAAACTCAGGAATTTAAGGAGAAAAAGCAATGAAACCACGAAAGAAAAAGTCGTTTTCATTTTGAATTCTTCATCATCAGTATTTAAATCCAGAGATTATTTTACATCACCCCTCCATTTTTCTATGTTCAGCGTTAATTTTTCTACCCCTTGATCCCCTGATAGCTTTTCTAATTTTGAAATGACGACTATTATAGATTGAGGCAACACACGTGGCAACAATTAAAAAAGCTAAAATTCGCAAGTGGACCAAATACTTTCACGTAAGTAAATTAAATAGCAAAAAAATCATCAAATGAAAAAGTTGTAAGCTAATACGAGGCATGCTTACATAGTAAGAGCCGTTTGGTCACAGGAAAAAATATACTCATATGAAACACATTTTATTGGCACTTTTAGTTAGCTACGAACCTACTTCACTTCTCTACCTAATCGCCGTTTACTTCTAAGCATTTTTCGTACCGCTGCACCAGCTTCTTTAACCCCTCTGCATAGAAAATCGCCGCCTGAGAGTTGAACCAATTGACCACGCCGTTCTTGAGATCCTCTTCGGTTTCGAAACGTTATCCACCGAGGCACTGTTTCAAGTACAAGAAGAGGAAGTAGTCACATAATTCATCTCCATCTTGTTGGTAACGGCCCAAAAACTCTCGTTCACTGGACATTCTTAGCTCTTTGTGGTGGTCGGTGAGCATTTTCGGTACCCACTTTGCACATAATTTGTGGTTTCCGATGTTTACCGGGACAATAGTGCAGTATTGTGCGTTCAAGTTAAGGAAATTGTTCAGCCAAGCCATTAATCGTCAATCGACGATCACAGCGCAGTTTTTGTACCACTTGCGAAACAATTTCATCGCTCAGAATACTGGGCCTGCCATTTAGCTCTTCGTCATGGACATTTGTTCGTCCATTTTTTAAATCACGGCAACAATGCTTAACATCTCCTTCACTCTAAACTGTAGGTCCATAAACTAGGCATAACCTACGATGAATTTCAGCAAGCCGACAATCCTTTTGCATGCAAGAATCGTATGAAAGAACGCACTTCACAGCTGGCGGGGTCAACGACTGTCGCAAACATTGTTGTCTGCATGTACGGACAAGCAAACGGCTTCTGAAACAAAAAAAATGCTGCTATACCTATGAATCAGTAGATGGCGCTGCAGGAGTAAAACTGTGTTCTGAAGAGCCTATATTTAAACATAAGCAAACGGCTCTTACTTTATGAATATGCCTCGTAAATATGATTCTGTCCTCTAAATCCTTTGCAAATTCTTTGTTAAATTTTATAATAACTAGTTTCACGAGAATACAATAAACCCCATGCAGCAGTACTCGTAGGTATATTGTCAAATAACGACTGTCCCAAAATTTTCTATAGATTTCTCGGCGAAGATTGTTGCTTGGATGTTTGGGATGACACCAGTTTTTTGGGATGACACCAGTTTTTTGGGATGGAGCCTGGACTCTTCCCAGAGTTTAAATTACATTAATAATACCAGAACCTTGTGCTGGTTACTATACATAGAATACTAAAACTGATGATCTTCTTACCCAAAAGCCGCGACGAAAAAATCACCATAATTATTCTCGAAACGTACGCCCTCGATTAAATTACGCAGCCCCACCTTGTGTCATAAATATTGAAGAAAATAATTTACGATTATGGAATGCAGTCTTTACACAATTTTTTCCAGAAACAAATTAACCGTATTATCTTTTGTTTGCCATCAATTGCCTGCTTTTCCTGTACTGTAATTATATTTTGTTGAATAAATCGCTGATTTTTACGCCATATGTAACGGTGCTGATATCTTCAAAATGAAAACGACGGAAGCAATAAAGTATCACGCAAGTATTCGGCACGCAGCATGTAATGAGCAGTTAATTTTTATCCAGACACATGGTTGCATATCAACTATGTTGTAAGGAGAAATTTTGCGCTTTCGATAATATTTTTAATGAAGATAGATAATTATATACATATTTATTATAAAACAATATATATAAATATATAATAAACAGACCAATTAATAGAATCTTCATCTAAAATAAGCTGTCCTCATTGAAAGATAATGTGAAGGGGAAAGACCCTTTCAAAATGAAAAGAGTTTTATTTTTTAATGATTTAAAGTAAAAATTAAAAAAAGGGAGGTCGCTTGGCAGATGATCTCACGCAATTCATTTTTTTCTTGATGAGTTTCAGGCCCTAAATTTTCACAGAACACTCCCTAATTTGTGCACATATTTGCAAAATTGATAAGTTACCCGGCTGGTGGAGGATTATAGGATCGTATAAATTTAATTTCACGCATATATACAGCAAGTTAATGCTCAGATGAACGTCGAAGCTACGTTATTTCACACATGTTGTTATGAGCAGTTACACACGTGTCATCAAAACAAAAAATGGTCAACCCGAGGGTTAAATCATAAGTTAAACGGCCCCTTTATCACCGAAAATTAAAAACTGCTGCCTCTTTATGCAGCCGATCAGTTGTATCCATCGCAGCACCCGTTCGGATCCCATTACACACAGAAACTTCATTACACACAAAGGGATAAGCCGTGAATAAATAGCAGACAAAAATATAGTTTATCTTAAACCTAAATTTCCCTTTAACTCGGGTATTTAAAAAAAATACTTCAAGCATAGTTCACGACTCTCAAAACAATAAGCCTCTTTGCAAGCACCCTAGCGTTCCTAGCTAATGTATTCCATTTTTAGTGGTGAAGGAAGCCAAAGGAGTTGCGATACGACTGCATTAGGCCTGAACTGCTGCAAGTGCTTACTCTGCCCACGATCTTTGAAAGTAATCATCTCTAACGTATAGGTATTGTAGTAATGCGATGCATTTCAATTTTAATGTTTAAGATATAAGTTGGCAAAAGATGTTAATCTAGACTGCTGAAAAGGCCTCTCGATAAAAAAGTGTTTAAGTAACTAGCAGGTTTCTCTTTTTCATCGAAGGCGTTCAAATTCTTAGACTTAAACAGTTTTTCTCGATTTTTCTGTTGCCTAGCTTATAACAAAAAATTGTAATTGTAACAACTGCGTTCCACGAACAGCTTTGAAATAATATGAATCCTTAACTATTCGACACAACCCATGTAATTTTGAAATATCACCAAGTAGCCACGCAATTTTCATTCGTTTCAAAATGACATAGCCACAACATTTATAAACATATGGATTATGCAGCTGGTGAGAATATTGGTGACCAAATTATACCGAAGTAAAAAAAGGATAATAACTATTACAACCAGTCATAATACCAATCCAGATTAAATCATAAAATAATCATAAAAAGAAAACGGGTATACATAGGCTCCTATGTTTACGTAATTATTTTACCAAGTGAGTTAAAATTTCACCTCACTGGATTGAAATTTCAACAAAATCTGACAAAACAACGGAATTGTATTCGTTTATGTTCGCACTTTCACGGGGCGCAGGGCGGTCCGAGACCTATGGCATCACCAACTACCGACATGAACCTCAAGAGGAGGAGGGCTCCACATTAGAAACGCTGGTTGAACCATGGGATTGGGAAGAAACATGGCAGGGGCAGGGGTGAGGAATGAGTTTATGGAAGCGTAGAAGAGGCGGCGCAGGGAGTGAGCGGGAGGGGGTCGCTAGGGAGAAACGGTGGGAGATGTGGGGTGCGAGGAAAGGCCTCCCAGAGATGGTGAAGGAAACTAATAGGATGAGAGGTTTGTTTTTTTGACAGTGGCGGGGGGGATAGGGATTGGATTTTGGGAATTATTAATGGTTTCCGCCTTATGACGGTTATAAGGTAGTTGGGTCATAAGGCGGAGGGCGAGGGGCGGGTGGGAGGTGTAGCTCAGGGAAGACATGGGTGCCGGGCAAGAAGGGATAAGAAGTGTTCGGGAAGAGAAGTCCAGGTGATAGCATTTTATGAACTCGGCGTGACTCGCTAAGTTAAATCCTAAAGGTTGAAAGGGATCAGGGAATATGCAATATTTCTTAAGGTCCGCTGAAGAAGTGGCGGTTCCCTTCACCCAGCATCCTACGGTGTGGCATTAAAGGATTTGTGCGCTGCGAGCTTTATTTGCAAAATGAAAGATTAAAAGGTGGCAGAGAAAAATAGTTTTTAGCTTAATCTTAGAAAAGCAATATATTTTTGTCCTGTGTTACTCAGATTTGAATTGGGTCATAAATATATGGTACCGCAATAAAACAAAATGAACGGCCATACGTAACGAAGAGGCATTAATAGCTATAGGTTAAGTAAGTAAGGACGTGGCTTCGAGTTGAACTGCTCCATTCACTTAAGAAAACAATGAAATAAAGGTAAAATGTTAAAACTGGTTGAATAACAATGCTCAGACTGCAAAATAAATGCTCCAACTGCTCGCTTGTAATCAACCCATTTTGCTGTCAGTAATTATGATGAATTAAAATGAATCATACATGAAACTCCAAAGTATTAGATGCTTTTATAATGTTGAAAGCCCATTAATTTTAAGTTATTTTGACAAATATATAATTAACGAAAATGAAGTATTCAATCACTTGTGGTCATTCATTATGTGAATTAAATTTTTTTGAAAATTATCATTCTTCTTCATTCTTCTACTCTTGGTGGAACATTCACATTGATCACTCTGATAAGTTATTATTTAATTTTAAAACGACCATGATAATGTTCTAAAGTATAGGATTACCATGGTTTTAAGTGAAAAGTTCTATTTACGTTCGTAGTAACTATATTAGACAAGAGTTACCAAGTTAGGTAGTTTAGAGCTTCATTTAAGTCATTTTTTTCACTTATATCTCTTCAGGAGGCGATATTTCAACTTTGTATACTTTACTAAGAGTAATATAAAATTAATATAAAAAAATCTAAAATAAAAAATTTCAGACGAATAGGCGTATCTGCTGTGTGTGCCGTAAGCTTAAGACATCATCTAATTTAGAATACTTTCATCAACTGCAGTACTTAATTACTAAATTTAAAATCATTTTTTTTAGCTAGAATTTTTTAAAAAAAATAGGAGGTCCTTGGATATTCAAGTGCCTAATTTACGTAGAATATTTTTAAATATGTGCTTTGTTCCTTCATAAGCGCAAAATTTTGATCCCCGAAGAGATGGAAATATTTTTTTAGAAAATTTCGGAACACACGTCGTTTAAACTTTTAAACAAGAAGCTGAGATTAAAATACCTTCCGAAAAATAAAGAATTTAGCTCAATTTCCATAAAGACATTTTGTGAAAATTGACGCACACACAAAACAAAGCAAGGCATAAATATAAATTTTAAATTCCTATGCTCATTCCAAAAATCAAATTATGCACTTTTGAATAGACCTGCCACTCACTGCCGGCCCACTTAAATCCACATTTTATGAAAGAGAATTACAAAACCCACCACCGGCACTGCCGTCACCGGTTTCATGACAAAAGTAAGAGAAAGGATCCTTATCTTAGAAAGATATACGGCGGTGGGCGAAAAGATGAAGCCACTACAGAACCCTTTCCTCAACTGGGGAGAGATCATCACCAAGGAATGGATGCACCATTGAAGTTCCCTTCTATCCAGGACCCCCAGAGACGAGTAACAGGCCACGGAAGTTTATGGAGTAGACGCGGTATCCGAGGAGCGGTCTGTGAGCGTCGAAGGGTAGGATTTGATGGAGAATAACCAGGGAGCGATCAAAGCTAAGGTGTTTGGAAGATTGGTCTGTTTGCCGGCGATGGAAAGAGTGAAAACGAAGGGAATGAGTAGAGTGGGACAGAGGAAGATGAAGAATATAGATAACGGAAAACTCATCCCTCCCGCATTCAAAATGAAACTATTGAATTCATTAAAATATAAAACGAAATTTGGACATGTGCACTTCAATGCAAATACAAAACGGAGAGAAAATTTGTCCTAATTTACAATTCGGTTCCAGATGATTCGTTGATTTCCATTATCCAAAAATGAGATTCGAAAAACGAGTACCTTTCTCGAGGAATCGGGTAACTCTTGAACCCAAGCTATAACGATTATTGTTTAAACACAGTAAAAAAAAGTACTGGCGCAGTTTACTGGCTGCTGAGTGAATAAGAACCAAATTCGCCTTCCCTTTAACCTGTCCCTAAGTTATCCACGGATAGAAACCAGACGGCCATACAAATATTGTGTGACCGACTGAAATAAATTCCCTCGTGTCCTTCTAACAATAAGATGATGGTACAAACTACGATTGAATTAGCTATTGATATGGTGAATTGTATGAGCTCAGGATTACACATGCATGGGCATGGTTTACTAAAAATGCGAATGAGCGATAAAAGGAAAATAATAAGAATTTCCTAGTGTTGTAAATTTGAATTCTTAATTAACGAGGATATTCCACACGAAGATCTCTGCCGAAATATCAGATTCGCATTAATGATTTTGCGTCCCAATCAATTTTTCGTGGGATTTCACGTCCACTGATAAACAACCACGAATCAGTTCTAATTTAAAATGAAATTATGAGAAATGCATTTCAGGAGAAAAAATTGAATAGCTCCAATTTCATCTTTCCTAGATGAAAACGCGAAGCTTCCTTACCCTCTTACGTAATCGTTCCTCCCCCACTTTCCGTCCACCTCTCCCCTCCCTCCAGAATTTGTACCCTGCTACCCCCTCACCCGCCATACTCTGCTTCCATTTCTACCCACCCCTCCCACAGGCATTCCCCCTACTTCTCCGCATTCTCTCGGCAGCCACGACTCGGGTCCTTCCAAAAACATCCCTTCCTCATCTTCTCTTCACATCCACCTCTGAAGAAAAGTCAATTTTCCACGATTTTCTCCCACCACTCTCTCTCTCTTTTCATCTCCCCCTTCCTTTCTTTTTCAGTCCCCATCTCTTGTTCCCCATCCTACACCGCCATACTGAGCCTTCGCGCTACTCCTCCCCCACACACCGATCTTAGCCATCGCATTTTCGCTCTTCCACTATCGCTCAGGGAACGAACCCTTTCTCTCTCTCTCTCTCCATGTCCTCCCCGATGTCTCACTCCCGCCTGCTCGCTCCGCACTTAATTTAGAACCTTAATGATTCCGGTTGATCGATTATGGTTTTATTACTTCCTCAATTTCACTCCGCTCCAAGGTTTCTTGGAATAAATGGGTAAAGAAATCAGCCGAAAATTTGGGTCAAAAGCTTTGCTCGCGTTATTGCATTTGAATAAGATTCAGACTTAAACTCATAATACCTTGAGATAAAATCGTTACTCGCGCATAAAAGATTTCTCAATTACCTGGTTGCGGTGATCGAAAAACGAAAGAAAATATCTGTGTCGACTAATACCCGAGTCTTTTGAGGCACTTCAGTTATGAGAAAATGGATGATATTCTTCAATTTTTTGCTCCCATTTAAATATTCAGCTGATATCCCTGAATCTTGTAAATGAATTTTCTATAATGAAGTTTTAAACGGCTCTGAGGCACTGAAGTTGTATCGTTCCTTTTATAATAGCGGTCAATTCCTTGACAACGAAAACAGCTTTTACATTAATTAACTCTGTATGGAAATCTATAATCAGAGAAAAAATTTAATTTCTCTGAAAAATGTCAGCCATTTGACAACGTATCTCTGCCATCTACCAGCCTTTGGGTAGCAAGAGTATTTCATATAATTAAATATATATAACAGCCTAAATAAATAGGAAAATGTTTTGACCAACATCCTTAATTTGATTAATAACGCCAAATTTGAACCGACAACTTTTAACCTTGCAGTGCGCCATTAAGCAAAATATTTGGTATGATGTGATGATTTTATGGTAGAATGTGTTGATGTTATCTTATATGTTGAATAACTTAAAAGACCTTAATACTTCTACTTATATTGTAATCTAATAGCTATCAAAGTTTGTCATTTCAAAATGAGGTTTTAGCAGAATGCTATTCCAATATTGATGATACTTCTCACCTCCCTGTCGATTTAAAGCTACATTCTTCAGCATTAACCACAAGCATTTTTACTATTATATTCATTATATACACATGTTTATTCTATGGAAACTAGTAAATTGCTATATGCTGAACAAGCTGTTCCAATGGAAGAATGCAACAAATTTTTATATTCCTACCCATTGTTCAAATAGTATGAAGAGAAACTCACCGAACTTTCAATAGAGCTAATTAAGATTACTCGACATCATGACTAGAATCACAGTTGAATGAGCCAATAATAGTCTAAAAAATTTTTATTTGAAAGCGTAGCTACGGAAAACAGCTTTCGTTTCCAAAATACAAGACACACAGGACCTGTTTTGGCATATTGTGGCGACAAATAAAATTAGAGGAATTCTTTGAATTCTAATCACATAAATCATTGGTTAGACTAAGGCATTACAGGAAATGAGAGTTAATAAATATACAAACGACATGCATTTCAAAGAATCAAAGCAATTTTCTTCACTTTGCAGTGAAAATAAAGTATATTTATGGTTTTACAAGTCCAGCGATACGTCCTTTTCACAGCTAATAGATAATTATTAAGATTCGTCAGTCACAACCCACTTCCAATTAGTAAGTGGTCGAGAAAGGAGACAGCCTTCAAGTACCACTAGACACCTCCTTCCTAGATTATTATCCAACCCTTAGCTTTGCTAAGCCTTAAGATTATTTCACGGATTTCACGGATTTTTAAGGATATTGCGAATAAAGCGAGTCCCGCCGATTGCACAAAATCTTTTTACGCACAAGGATAAGGTCTGCAGGATAAGAGGCTATTCAAATCTCCTTAACGGTTTGATTCGTTGGAGAAAAAATTCGAGTGCTGTGTAAGCGCAGGATTACTGTTTCTTATGTGTTGAAATTATAGCTTCAGAAGATTAATTGGTACTTAGGTCAACTCACTTTACTATTTGCAATATACAACTGCATTATCTTATGCATCATAAAAATGCGATCACCAGGAATAAAAGGTCAAAGTAAAACCGTATATAACTATGAAAGGTGTACTTCATACAATCAAAGAATAAACAGATACAGTGTTGTTGTAAATTCTCATAAAAAGGGTCTCTGCGTGTCTAGATTCATTAAATTACTGTACTTGTATTTTTGATGGGTAATCCAATTTTCTTCGACAATATTCGCTATCGTCATCAAAAGCCATAAATTAAACGATAAGTTTCAATCAACTTTCCTTTCAATACTTCCACGGGCTTCAATGCTTCATTTATTCATATTTCTTAGCTTCGATGCTCATCATTATTTGTTTGGTGTTACTAATCCAGGAACTCCATCTGTAATTCTGCTCGTTCAGTTTTCCTTTAAAAACTGCTTTCATCAAACCATTCTGTCTCAAAATGTACATATCCGTTAAGGTTCTGCCTTTTCCTTTTCGGAGTTTTAATTACACTTCCTTCTTCTCCGACTCCTCGTCAAACTTATTCGTTTGTTACTTGATCCGTCCACTTGATCTTCAGCATCCTCCCAAAGTGGCGAATTGCCTTTGGTTTCGAACTTCCCTTTTCTCTTGTTAACCCCAAGAATACGCGCCAAGCTTTCTAACATCTTTGTACCCGTGGTTACCCGCTCTTACAGCATTTCCTTCCATTAGTACGTTTATTTATTTCATGGAATATTTTACATGATGGCGGAGTGTTTATTACGGAGCATCAGCTGACCAAGAGGACAAAATAGCTTCCCTTTTTATCACAATTTGGTAGTTTACTAGTGGTTTTGGCAGTTTGGATGGGAACAAACTTAATATCCCTATATTTTTCACGCAGACGCAACCTGACACCCAACATTACAGTAAAGTCTGCATCAATTCCCGATACTTCAATCCTCCCTTCAATTCGTCCAGCACGCCTATCCTTTTCTTTCCCCTACGTCGCTTGCTTAACGTTTTCCAATCTATCAGTCTTCAACAATCCATGGTCAATCAAGCTTGTTTACATTTCCGAAATTAAAACTGGCATCCATCTAAAAATGTATCTGATCCACTGGTTCAATTTTTCTGTTCAACATTTACGCCATGGTCACAGAGTTAATAAATCATGTTGTTGTGGTCAGAAAGTTTTTCTATTCTTGTGTTTTCCATTTTTTTGGAATTGTTACTAAACTTTTCTCGAATAATCCATTATTATTTTTCCAGTCCAGTCCCCGATGATATTTTACAGTTTCTTCTGAGCCTTTTTCCAAAAACATCAGCTTGGTAACAACACCAGAGATCCCAGGTGCCAATTCTGCGACTCCTGCAACAAACTCCAAAACTTTACTCTTTGATTGTACGAAGTTTTTACTTGCATTTTAGGACTGGAACTATTTTCCAAATTCACTTTAATGAAACAAATTTCTTGATAAACCTTTATCTTCAATTACAATTTCTCTCTTCTTTTTTCAAATATCAGCGTTGAATTTTCTAATATTTTCCATTATTTTTTTAGCGGAATCAACGCATTCATGCCCTCGTGTGTTGCTTAATGCTTGGCACTAACATTTTCCCAATTTTCCGCCGATGTTATTATCTGACTCGTACCTCGTACCTGACAATTATTTTTACACTTCATTCTTCCTGCTCTTTTCCATTTTCTGAATCTTTTGTATATTCTTAGTTAGTTTAGTTTGATTTTTTATTGGAGATGACCGACAGCTAAGGTAACTTGCACCATTAGGGATGGATGGGAAAAGAAGTGTGGAGAGAAAACCCCGGCTTCGGCATTAGCCTACTCTTGTCGAAAGGCGCCTAGGGGTTCACAGTTTAAATTCACATCCGACGGACATCGTAGTCGCTCTAAGTGTCCTCCAGAAAGCACCTCAAGTAGGGATCGGGATACCACTGAAAAATATTTATTGTCTCCAGGATTTGAACTCGGACTCTCTTGGTGGGAACCCTGTACGTTAGCTACCGCATCATTCTGATCCCCTCTATATGTGCTTCTCTTCCTGAGTTCACTATAAGGCCAGCCTGACTTCTAGACGCATATTTCAATTTCTCTGAGCCCCTTCTAGTTTTCCTTATTTTCTTCAGTTTCTTGAATAAAGGTTGATGCACCCTTATCACTAAATTATGAATTCAGTCGATAACTACATCAGGGAAATTTTTCCTGAATCTAGTATCATTTCAACATTTAATCTGTACTAAAGTGCAGTGAAGTAGAAATCCTCGCTTGTTTTTTCTCACATTTTTGAGTGTATGTTATTCTCCAGGGGTTAAAAAACTCACTTTCCACTAGTATCGCCCACAGGATACAGTATTCCATTAACCTCTCTCCTGTTTTCTCCGTTTTCCCAAGATACAATCTCCAATAGTCTTTTCTTTGTCGCTTTCGTCGATGTCGTTCCATTCACCTATGAGTGTTTTCTCCTTATTTATTTTTAAAAATGTCTTCCATACTATATAGAACTATTCTTTGTCATCTGTCATAAGCCGGTGACACTGCTCTTTCCGTAAATTTAGTTTATGTCTTAGCCATGATAGCTATCCAATGTTCCACGTTCCAATCATGAATTGTTTACCACACTTGATTGATGTACTCTCTCGGAGAGACCCCGACGTAGATCCAAACGGAGAACTAGTTTACCTCCGGAATATTTTACTCGAGAGGATTCCATTACGCCTTGTCTGATAGAAATTCCTAAAGGGAAGAGTTCGTGAGCATGCTTCCCTGGTAAATAATGTGGTAGTTTCCCGTAGCACATCGTAGTACTAAAGCCGTTAACGTTACTGTTACCTAGTCGAAAGTTACAGTGTTGATGCATAGGACTCCTGTCGTATCCACATTCGTTCATATAAAGCAGTGATGCTACCCTTTCCTTACGTAATTGAGGGAATTTGAAAAATGTTTTGCTGGCGCTTAACTAGTATCTATAGCACTCATGATTCCATAACTACTCTTAACTACTACTAGCTATAAACTATTATTAGTACTAATAAATACAGCTTTTCGGTATTCCAGCGAGGCAATTAGAGAGTCAATAAAGCCCAAAGGTACATATGCTCTATATCTACATAAATCAGACAGAATAACACTAAGAATAGTTAACTAAGGTTATTATTAAACTGAAACGTACAATTTAACATAAAATTTGAAATTGCTGTGAACTGAATTCCCATGCAAGTCTCCCGTACCGAAACAAAAGGTGCTCGAAATAATTAAGGTTATTCTCTGATTATAATCGTATTAAAATTTTTCGGCTTCAACTGCTAGCATAAAATTGACAACATACTACATACATCATCTTACTACCGTGGTCTCTCTTATATCTTAGTATCCGTGTCATTAAATGAAGTTTGTTCAGCACATTAAATATTTATCGTGATGCCTAAGTTTAATGGCTTATTAGAAATGGGGAGCTTGTAATATTTTTTCGTGGGTAATTTAAGCCTTAACAGGGCTAAATCGACGACTTGGGCATTTCGTTTTCACCAAGATATTTAATACCATTCGTAAAACTTTTTTGTTTGTTTTAGCAATGATATTACAAAATCAGTATTCAGTATACTCTCTTCGAAAGTCAGACATGTGTTTGTGTTCAAATTTACAAAACAATATCTTTAAAAATTAAATTAAATTAAAATTAATATTATCAAAAACCGTAACAAAAAATTGAGAAAATTTTGTTTTACTTCCTTTCCAATCATGTGAATGAAAAAGTGTTCTAATGCGTATTTCTGAATGGTTTCTTCAGGTCGAAGATCTTGGATTGAAGTTTTGACCGTTTCAATGTAGGGTATACAGCGAGCTACCAGCTTCCTGATTGGCCATTTCTCAGACTCTTCAAAGCACTATTGAGAGGATAACTGTTTTCTGCATTCATTTTTAGGGTGTTTTTTACATTTCGAAGGTTTTCTATATTAGTCTAGGATAGTATCTTTTCTTTAGCAATAACATGTGCGTTGTATTATCACTCCATTTGTCTCCTGAATATAGGAGAAAATATCATGGATCCTTAAGAAGCAAAATGCAATTGCCAGATTAAATTGTGCAACAATGACGGCGGTAGTCTTACCGAGACCCAAAGACAAATTTCGTTTTGACTTTCACGAAGGAGTGAACGAGGTGACATGTCATATGGAAAATCATACACTGGAGAGGCTAGAAAGGCTACGTATTTCTAACTGAAGAAAAGCCAGAGGGCCACAGATAATAAAGAGCTAAACCTTTCTGCCATTACGAAATCCATCTGGAGTAAACTCAATCCTGACATTCTTTTTAACGAAGAAAAAAAACCACTTCCAAGGAGACAAAACAATATGTCAAGCCAACACAGAAAGTCATTAATATCACAAAAATGCTCCAAATCATTAATGCAAAAGAGAAATACCCTCTCAATATTGCTTGAATAAACTCCGAGAAAGAGCCAATCAGGTAGCAGCTAGTTCTGGTTAATCCAAATTAGGACGGCCAATTTATATTCCGAATAATAGACAACGATTTGCCAATGATATTAACGTACACGGTGAAGACCCAAGAGTTGAAGAGAAACTCAAGATTAGATTGAGTTAAGTGTTTAGGAACAGGTCAAATATATGACTGATACGACGAAATCACAACTTCCATGCGGTACAAACCTTAAAAAAATAAGGTTTCAGTCTTAAAGAAGCTAGGTTTCATTATACAAGTCACAGTTAAATGTAATGAGAAGGTATAAGAGGGATGTAACTTAGCTTTTCTCTGTTCGCATATGAAATCGCTGCAAATGTCTGGGATTCATGGCTGAAACCGTTTATCAAAGAATTGAATAAAGTAACAGTGAAAGTGTATCGAGAAAAGTAAAAGCATTAGGACATGATGTATATATAAGGTTGGTATATACGTATATATAAAAATAAAAGCAATCTGATTCTCGAAGAGAAGATGCAATGATTTGAGTTCTAGAAAGATGGACGAAAGTTCTAGGAAAGAGCACTTTAGTTTTCTTGAATCATAGACGGGATTATTATGGCACCAAATTATACTGGTATATTCGAATACTTGGATAAAATAAGTGAGATAGACAGCGTCACTGGCAGGTTCATGTACTCGTTCTTCCCTAATACCTTAGGCAATTATAGAAAAAGGGAAACTAAGTTTCCAAAAATATTTGCTAAAATAATAAATTTTAATCATATAGTGAAGCACACCAATTATTGCATGATATATACAAGGATGGTCAGAAAGTTTCCGACCGAAGAAAAAATGTCTTGCATCTTTGTTAAGTCGGAAACTTTTCAGACCACCCTTGAATATATATATATATATATACACACGCAAACTTAAATGTATAATTATTATGTAATCTAAAGGTTAAAGTAGGTTTTTGGATGGACACAACTAAATATTTTGTAACTCCAAACAAAACCCAATCCAGCAAAACCCATCCAGCTTGCCCAACATTCTTCCCTCTATTACAGTCTTCAACATTCCACTACCGCTAAATGCGCTTTCATCCATTTTTCCTGCCTCCATAGGATTTCTCTCAACAAGTCCCCTTCCTCACCCACCATCTCCAGTACTTCCTAATTTGTTTCCCTTTCGGCCCATTTCACCTTCTCCATTCTTCTCCACACCCACATTTCAAAGGCCTCCAAACTACGTCCATCCTCCTGCTTCAGCGACCACGTTTCCGCGCCGTACATAGCTACGCTCCATATCAGAGTTTTTACGAGTCTTGTCTTAACATCCCTACTCAACGTCCCCGTCATCAACTCCCTCCTCCTTGAGAAAGCCTCCTTGCCAGCGCAATTCTTCTCCATACGTCCCTACCACTTTGACAGTATTGGTCCAAAACACTTCCGAGATATGTAAACTGGTCTACCTGCTCTATTTTTCCCCACCTATTTTAATATTTAGCTTAGCCTTTTTTTCTTTCTGGAAAATCGCATAACCTTTGTTTTATTAATATTGATTCTCATTCCATATCTATCGCACTGAACCTCCAATTCACTCAGTAATGCCTGTAACCCCTTGGTTAACTGGGCAACTAAAACTTGGTCATCAGCAAACCTAACCGATTTTACGAATTCTCCTCCGACGTTCATTCCTAATTCCAGTTCATCCCATGCCTCTTTAATCATTTCCTCCACACATACGTTGAACAGCACCGGTGACAATGGCCAACCCTGCCTTACACCTCTTCCTAACACTGCCCATTCGGACTCTCCGTTCCCCTCTCGCACCTGAGCAGTCAGAAACATGTACAGGTTGCGGATCAGTCTCCTGTCCCTACAATCCATTCCCACTTTCTTCAATACAGGCATTAGTTTTTCCCAATTCACTCTATCAAACGCTTATTCGAAATCTACGAAACAGAACAATACGTCATGATTGTATTCTATATTCCTTTCGATTAGTGATATCATCACTGCAATGGCATCACGCGTACCTCTTCCCTTCCTAAACCCAAACTGATCATCCCCTAACTAATCATTTGTCCTACCTTTTTCTTCTTTTGTTGATTATCCTGAGAATAACTTAAGTTGCGTGGCTTATCAAGCTAATTGTTCTGTAATCCTCACATGATGTAGCCTTTAACTTTTTCGGAATAGGAACTAACACTGATCTCACAAAATATTTTGGCCGGATTCCTTCCTCATAGATACTACGAATCAGTACATATAGAGTCTTCTTCCCACATTTTCCTAAACATTTCAACAGTTGTACAGGGATGTTGTCCACCCCCACGGCCTTATTTGCTTTCATCTCCTTTAATGTCCTTTCTATTTCATCGTCGAGTATACCTGGACCTAAACTATTTTCTTCTACGTCAAGTTCCTTTTCTATGTCTAACCTTGTCGGCCTAAGTTTTCTACCATACAGTGTTTCCATATATTCCTTCCATATCTCTTGGATTTTTTCTGGTTCAACTATTATCTTACCCCACTTAACTTTAACTATCAGCACAGATCTTGCCTTCTTACTTCCCGATAATAACTTAACCTTGCTGTATAGCGCACCAATTTCACCCTTCCTCTGTAAGTTTTCCATATCCTCGCATTGCGTTTTCCACTATTTTTCTTTTACTTTATTTGTGGCCCTTTTTAATTTATTGTTTAACTATTTGTACTTCATCTTGCCTAACCCTGTGTAATTCTTCCATTTTCTTCTCTCATCCATCTTTGCAATCATCTCATCCGTTACCCATGTTTTCCTAATCCTTTTCCCTTTATTGGTTCCTATAGTGTTTTTTGCTGCTTCCGATATCCCTTGCTTGATACATTCCCATTTTTCTTCGATAGTGCTCAGCTCTTTACCGTTATGTGTGATTTTCTCTGTAGCCTACTGATACTCCTTCCTTGTTAATCCATTTAATGCTTCTAAATTCCATTTCCTAACCCACCTCCCTTCCCTATCTTTTTTAAACGGACGTTACATTTCATAACAACAAAATGTTGTCTGAGTCCGCACCCACCCCTGGGAAACTGTGAGAATTTTTAAAACTGTTTCTAAACCTGAGCTTAACCATAGTATAATCTAACTGATATCTTTCCTAGTCACCTGGCATTTTCCATATTTACCTACGGCTTTTGTGGTGTCTAAATAATGTGTTAGTGATGACTAACCCCTGTCTCCTGCTGAACTCAATTGCTCTCTCAATTGTTCATTCCTCGTGCCTAAACCGTAGTCCCCCACCTCACCACCATCTCTTCCTTCGCCTACCTTCGCATTCCAATCCCCCATCACTATCAAATGTTTCTCCACAGGAACACGCGCGATTATATCCTCTAAGTCATCGTACATCCTATCAACCTCTTCCTCTTAGTGGTTGCTCGGTGTCATGTATACCTGAACAATGACCAAGTTCGTCGGTTCTGCTTTAATCTCTACGAGTAATATTCTATCCGTCGCTTGCTCTATGTTGACTACGCTTCTTCCTACCCCCTTATTTAATATTACGGCAACCCCTTGTTGACTCTCGTCCCCACCGCAGTATATTATTCTGCAATTATCACTCCAGTAAACCCCGCTATCCTTCCACCTCACTTCACATAGACCTAAAACATCCATATTACCTCGTCCCATCTCTCGCTTAATATTATCTAAGTTGCCTGTCCTCAACATTGTCCTGAAGTTACATGTTCCTATTCCAACTACTTTCGTCTTCTTCTTCGTCCACAGATTCCAGGACTCAATTTCTCTATGTTGTCCATCATAAAAATTATGGGAATAATAATCGAAGTCGTTTCCCGTTGCCTTCCTCAATAGTGTTTTTAACGTGACACCATCACTTAATGGCCGCCCACTGGGGTCAGACGCCTTTGCAACCGCCTCACTGAGGAACAGACGCTGCGTGGACTACCCTTCGTCTGGCTCCTAACCTTCGACCTATCTGGCATGGGTGACCCTAGCAGGAGCAATTATTATTACTCCCACCAGCACAGCTCTAGGGGTCATCCGAACACACAAGCCCTTCCACCACGACAATTTGTAGACCATGGGAGGGCAAATTTAAATGTAAAACCATTAATTATCTGTGTGTATATATATATATATATATATATATATATATGTAAAACTATTCGTTTTCGTATTGACTTTAGGGTTGTTATCCATTAGCAAAAACTTTATTGCTAAAAAGACATTGATTGCAAAGTTATTTCAATGAAAAAACTAATTCGATAGAGCTTGCTGGTAACCAAAACAACCTTTTCTTAATTTTTTTGATAAACACTCAAATTAAGAGTTTGCATTTTTTGCCATTATTATGAGTTTATGGAAAATATTATGGCTGCACAAGTTTGAGTGATTTAAAAACGGGCATGCTAAGTTCGTGTTAATAGTTCATAAAAAATGCCTAACATATTATTAGGAGATTTATTCCTCCATGAGGGTGACTGCGATGCTCACTCCTAAATTCATCTCTGATTTAGGGAGTTTAGTATTCCACCAATGAAGTTACACAAGACGGTCGGATGGATGGTTAACTTGCGCCCACACTCATCAAAACTGCCGCCATGCAAGCCCTGGGAAATAGCAATCACAACGTACCTGCCCGAGAATGCCACGCCGACATGCTTGCGGCAGAATACCACGCCAAAACTTTCCGTAGCCTGCGGGGAGGCGACGCTGGGAACTGCATCCACACGTGAGAGATGGGGGGGGGGAGGGTGGCCGGGGATGGGGAGAGCGGTGTGGAAGGACCTGTGAGAGAGGGGTATGGATATGTGAGTTCGGTAGGTCACCCCCGGCGAAAGGAGGCAGTATGTGGGGTGGGAACGAGGGAGGAGAAAGAAAGAGCGGAGGCGGTTGTTAAGTGGTCGCAGGGGTAAGCATTAAGGGGTCTTGGGAGTGGGCGTGGAACATTGTGTCGTGCAGGAAGCGATTAGGCAGGAAACAGAGAAGGGAGAGTGAAGGGGAGAGTCGGGGGAGAAAGAAGGGTAGTTGCACGGTGTATTGGGTTGGATGCATCGAGTTAGATTTGATGTGTTAGCAAAACAGCTCACGAACGTGAACATATCGTATACACGTATAAATAGTCTCTATAAAACAGACACAAGAAGTAAACTTAACACTCAAAGAGGCTCTCTGTTAATTTTTAGTCCATGCAAAGCCAGCATCCTCCTAGGAAGTAAGAATAGGATTCCTTCTATTTCCCCTTCTATTATTCCTTCTACCAGTCCTTGTAATATTTGCTATGCCTTTTCTCCCTTGTGAGGGCGTAGGTTTCCATGACCGCTAAAGCTTCTAAGTTCAGTATCACTATTCTTTCTTTCTAAACCCTCTGGTGAGAGAGCAGTTTAGGCAGGCGTGACGTTGCCTTCAACATCGGCACTAACAAAAATACATTCCGAATTATAAAATGCGATATTTAAATTTTGTTATAGCTGTTGGTATAGCACTCGCCCGGAAAGTGAGAGACCGTGCCATATTTACTTTTTCCTAATACTCGTTGGCCTATGTGTTCTTGCCTGTTTTTTCTTAACATTATGCTCAATGTGATTGAAACCAGCTATTGTGTGTGCCCTTATTGATTATATGTATAAAATTTGGACGGTACAATAGAACACAGAATAAAATAGATAACACGTAAAAGAACACTCACATTGTAGACTGTTTGAGCTTTCGGCATACGCCGAGGCCTTTTTCAGGCCAGTCTGACCTGAAGAAGACCTCGGAATAGCCCGAAAGCTCTAACACTCTACAATGTGAGTGTTCTTTTATGTGTTATCTATTTTATTCTGTGTTCTATTGTGCCGTCCAAATGTTATATTTCTCTCGCGAATATATAAAAAAATATAATATAAAATCTCTAAGGTAATATATATATATATACACACACATACATACATAAATATAAACACACATTTTTTTGCTTACTCAATGCCTTGGAGCATCGGGTGACAGGGAAAATAAAGAGCATGGCAAGAGCTCTATACAGTCAGTCACAGAGGGAAGTAGAAGGGGCGGGAGGGGAGAACTGAACTGCGTAACACACATCAGAAGCGCGTGGGGAGGGTTTAGAGACGAAAAAAAGGGAGCGGCGCTAAAGGAGGTGGACGAACATCAGTGGCGAGCGAGCAGCATGTTCTAAACAATCTGCGGATAAATGTTTAGATAGGCGGAAAATGTTGTTTATTCCCTGCATTGGTCAACATCAAAAGAAACTTGCGTGGATAAGCACACAGAAACAACTTTTGGTGGTACTTCTCGAGGAAAAAGGGAATGAGAGAGACATCGGGTGGAAAAATAATGGGATCACGTCAGACAAAAAAATTAAGGCATCTTTGCATGTGAGATATAATTTTATGGGTCATGAACTGCGAAAGAATATTATTTTGGATCAAAACGTTTGGTTCAGTTACGTTTATACATACACCTGTACTAAATATATTTTTATTCTATTCAAAAACAATTATTTTCACTAATCCATTATATCGTTTAATCTCATGATTAAATTTTGCCACATGGATTACGTATTACGGATAACGTGTATCGGAGTATTTTGTAGAAGAAAAAGCAATTATTCTTGAAAAGTTTCCACTAGCTCATACTTAAGTAAGTAGCACAATTGACGTTTAAGAATTCTGACGAGGGAATAGACAAAAGGCAAATGGGCATATGGATAACAGGTGAAATAATTGAAAGGAGTGCACTAGAAGGAAAAAACACCGAAATCCTACCGGAGGCAATTAATAATAAGTTATATATTGCTAAATCAAAGTACTAAGGGACTAAATATGCGTAAATAAATATTTCATGCAATAAAATAATGGTTTCCAAGGAAATAATGAAAGTAGACGTTACCATCAAAGATGTAAATGCAGACAAATTGATGAATCATTAAAATCTTCAACTTAACATATGAAACTCAACATCTCTCCCCAAAATCGAATGTATTGTAGGAAAAAACTGTATTTCACTTCCATTTTAAATTCTAATATCCTTGCAGAGACCCCACCCATTTCCTTTGCACAAGCTTACAGCAAAATTATACTTAAGTAAACTATAATGACGGTATATTTTCTGCCATAATCAGTTCCTAACATCGGTAAACAAAATCAAATTTCACCTTGAAAACTCAAAAATATGGCGTACGCTCTAGCCACATTATTGCTATGAACTTCATATAAAAGTAATAGTCAGGGCTTCTTATAAATAAAAATAAAAGTTTAATATGACGGTCGTCACGTGGTAGAATTTTATCTTCAAGAAATAAAAATTGTTTTTTTTCCACACTAAAAAGATACGTAAAAAGCACGACTGAGAATGGCACATGTGCATGACAGTCGTCTTACGGTGAAACCTAGATTTGTGGACATAAAAGATTATTGAGAGAGAATAATAAGCCGTTTTTTAATAAAATCCGAGATGAATTTTATGAAAGAATGGAATATAGCTAGGAATTTACACATTGCTTTCAGGGTTTGTGTTACGAATAATATTTTTAAATTCTTCAATATAGTATTAAAAAGTTATATTCTTTGGAGTTTAATTCTGAACATAAATTGCGTCTACGCAAGGATGAGTCTCTAAGGGAGAGACATAAACGAATGAGACTGGAAGACCTTTTAATTTCTCTAAACTAACATTAATGATTCAATCTCACTCAAAACTTTGTGCAAAAATACAAGACAATATACAAAACATGTAGGAGAGAATTCTTAAGACATGTGGAAAGAGCGGAGTTGGTGTTACACTCACAAATGGGGGTTAAATAAGACTTTTGGGGCGGTGTAAAACTAAGAAACATGGACCAAACACGAGATTACTTAAAGCCAAACCACCGTAACAAACACGTGCATATTTAGGAAAACCTTCGTCGCTTTGGACACTTCTTTTGAGCACTAATTCATTAAATGTACATGATTCGAAAAAATGCACTCTTTTTCCTCTTTAGAAACTAAGTTGAGAGTGCTATTTTGTTTAAAGTATATGACTCGAAAAAAACTATACTCTTTTTCGCTAATAAAATGGAAATCCTTCGGTAATCATCGTAATAAAGCATCATGTTTTCTATGAAAACTAGTTTTTTACTCACATCACAATCCTTTTACAAAATTATACTCTAAAAAGAAACAAGATATGTTGAGATTAACACGATTATTACATCCGGTTCAAGCACGTAACCTTTTACATCATTTCACCGCTTATGTTTGACTTACGAACACAAATAAAATGCAATCGCTCTTTTATAGCGTAACGAAAGTTTGATTGGAAAAGTATGCAATTTATGGTATTAAAAGTTTTTTATGATAGAAACGTGAATATATCAGCTTACGAGCATAAATGTTTATAATCACATTAAGTTATCCTACAATTAGCTCGACACAGAGATTGTTCATTAAAGTGAAAAATATCATGCATGTAAACAGAAATAATGACTAACAAAAATAACAATTCTATTTTAAGTAAACCCGTTGAAAGAAATGAATCAGGAAAAATTCTCTCTTTTCTGTCACATGAGCAATTTTGGTGAATATAAGGTTGTTGTAAGTGCAACTCAGATATCATCTCAAACACCTACCAGTTATCTTTTAAGTATAATTTCCAATCATTTTGTAGCATTAAATATTAGTTCAAATAAAAATGTCACCCTTGGGTGTTACTTTTTAACTCCCGCTTGCGCTTAGCGAAATAGCAACGTTTAAGGAATTGGAACCTCCACGGGTACCAATCCAAATGTGTAGTGTCAGGCCAGAGTGAGACTGATAGTGAAGTCTCTATTTCTTCAACCAACAGCGGCGTATCTTTTCTAAGTTTGCTAAAATATCAACTTTGTTTTTAATTGACTCAATATCTCTCATTCATATTTGCAAACAGTGAACAGTTGTGGTTCAACAAGAGCACAAAGAACTAACAGTAATTGCTAAACCACAAACGAATATTAGAAAATGTGAAGTATTGATATTAATTTGACGGAATTGCATATTTTCCACAAGTTTTGTCCCTCTATATCTACGTCGTGTACATCAAAACGCCTAGGTGGTGTGTGGCAGGGGGTGTTAAGTAATCAGCAGCATTAATGAGCCAGAAAAATAGATCACGCCTCATATAACCACATACGTCATTTGAGTGAACCATTTACGGTAATACACAGCCGAGAGAATCATAAGGGTGTATTATTAAAATGGCATTGGCTACAAAGTAAATTTAGGAGTGTCAAAAGATGAAGGTGGCTCGATAGCGCACAGCCTCTTGCACCTACCTTCACTACACTTCGTCTTGTGGGAGGAGATATCACACTCACAAATCTTTGCTGTTTGCATACGCCGTTTTTCTGTTGTACATCCACGATGCATGGTACCTCGTAAGTCACCGTTAGTGTATGTGGCTGAAAGTGATTCAATATGAGGTATTCGACATCAAAAATTATGTTATCCGTCATTTTAGTAGCAATATACCATATGTAAAATAATTCAAATAATGATATTTACCGGTAAATGGATTACTATATATTTGTGTCTTATACTTTTCTAAGGATAAAACATGATCTTTTTGTAACAGAGAACCATAAACTAACGTTGTATTAAATTTTAACAGCATACTAGGCTGCTTCGAATGAACTAAGAATAGGGGTGAATATTTTTTCCTCCATAGCGCGTTGTTTACAGTCATTCTGATCCCTTATCGTTTGTGGAAAAAGTGACATATTAAATCTGTCGGTTCTACACTTAATCACCCTAATCATATTGTCATGATCTCTCCTACCATAGTATTATTAATGTTCTTCATTAATGGATTTATCTGAGCAGGTACCTAGAACAAAACACAATGTGTCATTACTTTTTTTTGAAAATTGTGACCGACTAATGATATGACATAGCGAGAAAATTGACGAGGGATCAGTTGATGAAAATGGCGTTTCGAAACGACTCCAGGATCTGGATAGAGGATAGGGGAGGTATTGAACAGTAAAAACGTAAAAAGGGGGAAACGAAGTCTGGAGAAGAGAAGGCAATGAAAAAGGAAGGTAAGTCCCCCATGAAAACATGGGGGAAGGGCAGGAAGCGCAAGAATAAGGGTAGGTGGACGGCGGTGCAGGAGAGGGGTTGGTTTTTCGGATGGGGGAGCATGAGTCACCCCAAAAGAATGGGAGAGGGTGACGGATGGAATGGGCAGGGGAGGAGGAAGGTAGGAGGACGGTTGCAAGGGGGAGAGGTTACTTTCGGTGAAAGGGGATGTATATATATATGTATACCCACCGGGGTGGAGGGCATAGGTGAAATGACGTAAGCGAGGGAATGGGTCACATAAAAGCAGTGGTTGTTAAAAAAGGAGGTATATTTAGAATGGGAAATAATGAAGCGGAGAAGGGAATATTGCAAGATACAACCCAAGGTAATGATGGTGAAGGAGTACGCTTTTATTGCACAAGCACACCTATTTTATAATGAAAAGTGAGCGGTTATCTTATGTTTGCCCTTGGGTAATGAACTTTATATTTTTTAACTTCTATAAGAAAACAAATTCCTGTGTGAAAAAACACAACGGTCTATTAAATTACGTATATATATATATATATATATATATATATATATATATATATATATATATATATATATATATATATATATATATATACATACAGAAAATCAAGACAAATGTCAGTTATTAATACACAATTGTGTAGTTAAGCAATGCGCTATTTTCAAATAACTATTCGTGGAAAAAATATGCTACAACGATTCTCAATAAATAGTGAAAATGCTGCTGTAAAAAAAAAGAAATTGTCATTCAATACATAAAGATTTTACGGGTTTTAAAAAAGTATTTTGACACTAGGGACTTATATCCTGAGTTCATATCCTAAGTTACAATAATTTTCCAGGTAATAGCTAAAATTCAACTAAAAAAATTAAGATTAATAATGCCTCGGTGTCAAATGAACATTACCTTAGCACGTTTCCTTGAGATTATCTATGTCGTCAAAAAATATTTCCCCAGAATTATCAAGGAAATTTGCCTTTGGGACACAAACGTAAATCACCCGAGGGAAGGCACTCTTAAATGCCATTCATTGTCCATGCATTCAAAATCGTAATCAGAACTTCTATCAGGGTGCTCAGATGGTGCTTTTTCAGACTTTGGGGAGTATTAAGGAGTTATATGATTAAATTCATGATAAATTTTTTTAAAAATAGAGGAGTATTTATTTAGTAATTAAGGAAGAATTGCACAAATAGAAGAAGGAGAGAAAATTTCTGCTAGAGGGAAAAAACAATATTTAAAACCATGATAGTAAAATATATGTAATGAGAATCATTTCTCATTTTTCATCTTCTGAAATTTGAAACAGAAATAATTAAAGCAGAAATGGACTAACTAAATTGATGCATTTGAGGTTAACGGTTCGCAGCTGGGTTCATCTGCCGAGGTTTTTTGCTGTTTGTCTTTGTTGCGATTGTGAATTATGCGAGGAAAAACAGATTACCCGAATACAGCGATGCTACTGTCTCACCCCTTTTTCATATCCGAATGTTCCAATCTGCCCATAGAGTGAGGGATCTTAATGACTTCTTCGATATTACACATTAAAAAGTGTTTCGTAACTTTCTAAGATCCTATGCTCATTCTAATAGCCCTTTTACTTCCTAAAAGCGTCAGTCAAGCTTCGTGGTTTCTCAGCTACCATATCTTAATGGAAAACGGCAGATGACATGTAGTTAGGAAGTCACCCCCCTTGGATTTATGTGTGTAATTTGCAGGATCATAATTACACGAGAGCAAACCTTGCCAATCAATCTAAACATTGGCTTGATTACTGTGGTAATGTGCATTACTCAAAATTCACTCACTAGTAAATACTGCCAAAACTTATTAATTTATAATCACCGATTCCGCCCCGTTAAAAAGGTCTTACCCCTGTTTCGGTGAGCATTGATGACGTTCTTGACATAGATCAGTACCATGGCACGTGATTCACTGTCAGCAGGCACTTGGGCCGGACGTATAGAAAACCAGTCAGTCATCTTCCGCATGAATAGAGGAGAGAATAGGGGACGAAGAGGAAGCGTACGAGTGAGAACGAGGAGAGATGTGTGGGTGAGCCAGGGGCCAGGGGGCGGTTATGAGGGGGGTGTGGAAGAACGATAGGTGGAAGAGGAATGTGTTTGTCGCGTGGGCGTATTTTTTTAGGGGAAGGAAGATAGGAAGTGAAGCGAAACGAAATCGGAGGGAGGAGGACGCTAGGGGGAAGAAAAGAAGAGAGGGAGAGACAAGTGGGAGTTAGTGTAGGGAATGCATCCCGGTCGTAGCACAAGGAGCGTTGTAGAGAGACAACCCCTCCGAGCAACGGAGGGTGGGTGCATACCTAATGGCCGTGGAGAAAGAGCGAGGGAGGGGAAAAATAATTCCATCCAGACGCCATTTATGAACTGCTATTTAAAATATTGGATTTCACTTTGTCCGGGAGGGGGGCGATGGAGAGGGACTGGCGGCGATGGGTGGGGGGGGGGGGGTCGGACGACATTGGTGACGGACGGGGGTTGGGGTGTCTCGAAATGGATTTACTTCCAAGGCCATGGACGCCTCCTTTGAGTCAATTTTCTCCCCGAAGACGAAGAAAGGAGGTTTTCGAGTTGGAAGGGGAAAGGTTCCGGGTTGAGGGAGGGAGCTAAAACGCACCGAGATATAACAGACTTACGACCGAGCGTTTTGGTGGAGTTGATTAAATGCAATCGATAAGGAGTGCAAATGGGTTCACCCGATTTAAAAACGTCTCAGATTCTCCGAAACGCCCTCCCTTTTATTTTATATCTTTGGCGCAATGGGGTGGTGTGGGTGAGTATAAATTTTTGCGTGTTCTCGTGTTTTCCCTATAAATAGGGAAATCGCGCGAAGTTTTCTCAGCCATTAAGCAAACTCAGAATTTCCTCACGACAGGGATACACATAAAATTAGTCTAGGCCTATCATACAAAGAATGACAAAAGAATGAACTGATATAATATCCCTTTCAAAATAAAATAACGATATCACCATTTCGTGCCTGGATACATTACATGGTACTCATTTGCCATAGATTAACGGCATTAAATTAAGATGTACATTAACATTCTGTTTATAGATCATGCAATGCAAAATAAAATCAATGAAATGCTGATATTTTTCCGGGGGAAACCCTGTTTCATATAAGGTAAGAAAGCATGAATGAGAGGCCAAAAAAATGAATGTTGCAAAATGATATCAGCAAGGAAGTCCAACTTTAAATCGTCACGTATTTGAACTTGAAAAACGAATTATAAACTATCAGAATATGTTTTTAATTTATCAATAACTACGAAAGATTATTTAAGTTAAGAAAAAGAGGCTGTTTTCTCTATTTTACTATATTTTTCCATTAAATGAATGTTGCATGCATCAAACGAGATCATTATCGACGATAGCCACATTTAACTGATCTGATAATGATGACAAACTTCGACACCAAAATTTTAAGAGTACAAAAATTTTACATTGAAAACAGGAAAATAGTTACCCCAAAAAAAATGCTTCGTCTATACATCAAAGACTAAATTCTGGTCATAATTATCGGAACCAGCTTCGTTCCGTGGGGTATGGGCTCCACAATAGTAATTAATGGATAACACAGGGAAGTAATGTTTTTCTAATTCCATTTTGAAAGGCATATTTAGCGATTTTGGTATTTTTAAACTATAGAAAACAAAAAATAATAAACTTTTGATATTGTCATTTTTTTATTTTGACCTGTCAACTTTCGGACAATATTATATTTTCGAAAGCATAAATATAGAGATGAGCTGAAAACTCAAGTCTATTTCTACAAACTTGTTTAGCCTGTCTTGATAACTACTGTTGATTTACGCGGGTACGAAGAATTTAGGCAGTTAGAAAAACTATCGCAAATCTCAAACTTACAGGACAATGTCTTGATTTCGCCTTCCACGTGTTACAAGCTCCCGCTGCCTCGAAGTTTTACATACCTTACTCAAAGGTATCAGGCTTTGTGAAGTTCAATATTAGCTGGGAAACATCATTTCATGTGCATAAACCCGGCTCGTGATTCCAGCACACGCAAATACTCCTTTGCGACCCAGTAGCTTTGACCGCAAAACCTAAATTACACCATCTATCAATGCGTTCAACATATAGATATACCCCAGATTGCGGCACACGAACGATGCATTACGCTGAAATATCACAAGTGGCCACAGGGTCACACTTTCATGATAGCCCACTCCCTTCGCGAAAGAGGAACCTGAAGTCATGAGAAACTTTATGACCAGAAGAATTATTGAACTCTGCATACAACACGCTAACCTCAAGTTATACGAACCACTCTATCATGAGTCGTAAAGAGGGAAAGAAAAGCAAAGTCGTCGGGGCTCACCTGAATCACACTCGATGGCCCTTTAATACATCTTCTCCTCCCCTCTCCTGGATCCATTTCAACCGAAATCCAAGTCAGATCTCCAAAACAGACTGCACCATAAGCTCACTCCACTCCCTGATGAAATATCTCGAGGAGAAATGAGAAACTGCTGAAGAAGAAAGTTGGCATTGAGGATGGAGTGGAAGTGAGTAGTAGTTTCTACAAGAATGAGATCGGAGATATGGTGGGGATAGAAGGCGAATGGGTCACCAGGACCGAGGAGGAGCTGAGGGAGGGAGGAAAGGAGAAAAAAGACATTACTTGATCTGAAACACGGTACCCAGCATCTCAGAGTTCATCAACGAGCGAGAAACGATTGACGATGAGCAGGGACGCGTAAAGATTTTGTCGCTCAATTGGATGAAAGAAATTCATGACGCTGTCTTAAAAATAATTGGCCGCCACTTCTGTTCTCACATTCGTAAATTTAAACATGTTTAGTAAAATTTAGAAATATGGAACTCTACAAAACTGATGGAGATGTCGCGACAGTAGATTTTACCGAAATCATCCGCTAAAATGCGCATTATAACGCAACAATCTCAAAGATTAAAAATAATTCGCCTCCCATGAAATTCTGGTGTTAATGAATGATTTTTCACACTTTGAAATTTTTGTTATTACAAAAATAATTACAGAGTTTTTAAAATCAAATTAAAATCTCTGCATTCTGAAAGTATGATAGGAATAGATAGGGAGATGGATGGGGATATTCAGTCATGTTTAAATAATTAATCCCTTTGGTTTATTCCTAAATAAATGTAAAAATATAAATTGACCATACATTACTCATATATAACTTTATGTACCTTTGCCTTGAATTTAACATTAAAGCGAGTTTTTCCAAAACAAAACCTTAGCGCCAGGCCTTGAAACCAACATTTCCTTCTCATATGTGCATTTGAAATTTGTACACACAGCGGTATAAAAATTTGCTATGCTGCTATTGTTTGTGGAGGAAGATATTTGAAAGCTCAGGTAACGTACATTTCTATAATTTGGAGCTCAGCAGAGAAAAAAAAGCTTACTCTGACAAAAGGTGAATGTTTTAGTTCTGAGTAATATTCTAAGCTCTATTAAAGACCAAATCTAAACAAAATTCTCTGCTACAGAATTTCACCTCAATGTTCAGCCTGGAAAGTCATTGCATATTCAAGTTCATCCTCCATCCATTTCACCTCATCTCCTCTCTTTTTATATCCTTACCCTTCATGAGCACCTAATTATTATGCTGCATTTGCAACATAATTTTAAAAGTACATCTCATTGAAAAGAGGCGAGGCAACGGAGTGGGCGGGTTACTAAGTTGGAGAGACTGGATTCCAGAAACATTACGCAAGCTGTGGGGTTTTCATGACACCAAATCTTCCTTTGAAACCCAGGAAAGTAAGGTATGCCTCTCACACACCATAGGACTTGGAATGTGGCAAACTCTACTTTCACTTATCCATAACCTTGGGTTTATTACTGGGACTTTTTGTTTTTGCGCATCATTGGACGAGACATCCACTAACTGTCCACCAACGCCAAAGGTGGGAAAAGCATCACAGAAAGAAGATATAATCCTCTTACTATTAGGCATATTTACAAAAGTTTGTCAAGTCATTCGGAGCCACAACCATTAGCATGCCTCATGAATGAAAGAGTTCTAAATAGATTTCACTAAAAACATCAAAGGTCTTCTTATCCTTTCAGGCATTACCAGGTAAACCGAGCAAATTTCGTCCATGGACAAAATCCTCTCATATCTTCCCAGAGGGTTAAAATTCTCTCGTATTTCCTTTCATGACTCAATGACGGATGCTACCTCGATATGAAAAACGAAAGAGTGAATCCCACGCGAGAATATCAACCCAAGTTAATATACAATGAGTTGTTGACTGCGAGCAGCGTATTAGTAAACAGATTGAATCTATCGGAAAAGAAAATACTTCCACATACATTTATTATGTACGACCTAGGTTTTGACTTACAAAGTCATTACAGGTAATGTTTGTAAGGCGAAACCTTGGTCGAGCATAATAAATGTATGCGGAAGAACAAAGTATTTTCTTTTCCGATATGAAACGCTTCCACGAAGTGACACCTCAAACCATTCAAAATTGAATATAATTCATGTAATCGAAAAACAGAAATTAAATATTAATGTTTATTAATCAAAGGAATAAATTTAATTATTAAATATAAGTGAAGAACTACTTTAAATGACGAAGTTAATGAGCATTTTTTTATTTTTAGGGAGCTCATAATATTTGCATATAATTGGGCTCTTGAAAACTTAACCGTGGATTTTAACCAAAATTCAGGTGTGCACACACATTCAGATCCTTCGAATCGATTTGCGTTTGTGAAAATGATGAAGGCCTCACACACACTTACGCTCCTCAAGTGCAAGTGTGGTAAAAACACTTGCGCCCCTCTGGTGCGCCGAAGTCATTGCACAGGGAAAAAAAATGAGCGGCTAAAAAAAACCATTATTTGCCTGGAAAATGCATTTTGGCAAGTTGCAAGCGTAGGCATAATCAGGGTTAATGGTGATTTCTATTTTAAACTACGGACGCAAAGGTTTTGACTCGGCGGATAGGGAGTGCTTCTTTCGACGTTGCTGCCGCAAGGATTCCGAATAGAATTCAAGTGGCCATTCCGAATCGTCACGGGGGTTTTCGGAAACGAGGGATGAAATGAGAATCCGGCCCGGGGGTGGGAGAGAATAGCGGAAGGAGGGGGGTTGGAAACTCAAAAGTCACGTACGCCATGCTCGAAAGATAGAGATAGAGGAACAGAAGTTCAGGGTGGGGAGGTTAGTAAGAGACGAGACGGATTCGTCTTTTACCACCACCAACTCCAAATCTCTCTCCCGTCCTCTTTCCCTCCCCCTTTTCTCTTTACCACAATCTCACCCCTCTTTCTTTCTCTACGTCTCACTTTTCTCCTCCATCGCTTTATACCACACCCTTCCTCTCTCTCTCTAAGCTTCTTGGTTCTCATGCGGAGGAATAAATGGACCCGAGTGAGACCATCTACTCTTCCGATCTTCGCTTCTTGCCTCTTTTTTCTCACATTCCCATCACATTTACAACACATCCTGATATCATCGCTTTTATCTCTCCCCATTCATTCTCTTTCTCTTTCATTGCCTTCGATTTTCTCCTCTCTCGCAATTTAACTCCTATGGGTGACAAAAGAAACTGTGCAGTTCCTGATGAGAAAATGAGTGACGTAACATCATCTTAGACTTTCCCAGAAGATGAAATCTTTACGTTCCAGCAGCAATCCCTGTTTTCTGCATCCATAGATTCAGGAAATCTTCCTTCTCCAATAAAAATTTGGCAAAAAAATTATAAAAGTACACGTAATGAACTTATCAGCGAACCATTAACCTACGTAGAACAGTCAACCATTTAGTTACTGAAGACTGATGACCTAGCACTCCCTTCCCTCGTATGGCTCCTATGCGTCTTGCGGGATACAGCGTAGATGTAAATGAGATGCTGGGATAGGATACCAGCTTTATACTGCAAAATAAATACTTGATAAATTACTGTAGGATGTTTGCTGACGACTGTAAGCGTATTGATGAAATCCATCCCACAAATCTTAGACAGAAGTTTAAGCGACTACCGAATGTAAAATAAGTTCGCTCTTAACATTGAGATAGAAATAAGTAATACCTAAGCAGATTAATGTATGAACAAACCAAATCCGGGGCCTAAGCACCAAAAATGGATGATTTGCTGGAGAAATAGTTATGACTAGACAAATTACGATTACGGAATGTATGTATGTTATTTGCCAGTGACACAAAAACCTACCAAGAAATAAAATGAGCAACATCTTTCTTATTTTCTTGTATTAAAAATAACTTGGTTTCCCTTCAAAAAGCCTTAGCTTCAATTATGGGTTGGACCGCCAGTAAATGTAATGAAAGCATGATTTGGAGATCATACTCTACATTAATATACACTAAGAGCAAGAGTTAAGTGTATGAGATCCGTTGAGGACCTTGCTAATTGGTAAAAAATAAACCAAATTTATGTTGCAAAATATTATATACAAACCGTTACAAACAGATGGCAAACGTGACGAAAACTTTGATAAATTAGAAAGGGAACCGGAAAAGAGCAAGTGAGACTGAGGCTTTGCATTAAGATACACTGTTAAGGAGTTATTTTCAACCTGTTTTACATAGGCAGGATAAAAGAAGACTTGTCAATTCCGGTGCCGCAGGTATAAATTTTTGTTTTTTCCCTCAGATAATTCACCTTCAGAAATAATGTCTATGAACTGAATCAATGCCATATGTATGAAGTTAAGTAATCAATGAAAAATCAAATATATCTCAAATAATTCTTTTCATCCAACAATTATTTAATGAGCATTTTAAATTGCACTACAATTAAATGATGAACAGCTGGGACTCACACGTTGTGATTTAAATTAGAGATAGGAAAACTATGATTGTATTGTTGATCCACTACACATCAAACACTAACTCCATTGTTCTCTACAAGCATTTCTCCTAGATCAAGGATGTTTTTAGTATCAATTTTGGAGATGGAATTGCTCTATTCCAAAACCTTCAAAGCTTATGGAAATTAGTTCAGGCATTAAATGATATCCAATAAAACTGATCATGATTGTGGTGATGGTAGACTAACTGCGAAACAAAGACCTTAAGCTGACGAGGTTACAGAGGTAACCGTGTCAGGAACAGTAACATATTAAGATATGTTACTGTTCCTGACACGGTGACTTCGAGAGAGAGGAGAAACTTCGTCAAGTAGTATACACTAGATTCATAATGTCAAGCAACAAAAAATGGATACTTTTAATGCTCTTTAAAACTACTTACTACTTTATACTTGATATATTTACTTTTTTACCGACAAATTAGTGTTCAACAATGAGAATTTCTCTCTCGCTCCCCCTCTCCATTTTCATCAGAGAAGACATGGTTTTTCAGGAAGCAGGAACCCCATTCACATTTGTTGGTGTTTATTCCCGGAGGTTTATACCTGAATGGGAGAGCCTTCTACCATTGCTTCTCTCACAAAAAATATTACTTCCTCTGTGCACTTCCTGTTCCCTTTTCATTTTTCTTGCCTTTGTTTTAACCTATTGTTTCGCTTTTAACGGCATGAAAAGAATGAGAGTCGACAAGTATTTTCCCATTTAATTTATTTTTATGATCACTGTCCGGTCAAACTTCTTTCGCAATAAAATATATTAAATAAATTTTTAATTTAAATAATTATGAAGTAAAAGTGGTTTTAATATAAACAAATAGTGGTTTTAAATATTATATTAAAATATTAGTTCACGGAAACATTACTTTCATAAAGAGCACACACCTACACCCACATTTTTCAAGAAAAATTCCATAAAAATGCTATTTTCCAATTTAATCCGGAATGCAACTTTCCTGAAAGAGCATTGCCCAACAAATTTGAATCTTATTCACCCATTGCAGTAGAATTTTCTAAATACCATATTTGTGGACCTTCCTCTTTTATTCTTCGTCAAGATATGCCTCTTATCCTTCTTCAGACAGAATATTAATTAGCGAAAAAAATCAGACAAGACCACTTATAGAATGGTAAAAACACCTGAGTTTCTTTGCGACACAGAGAAAAACACCCGAGTTTCCTTACGACAGAGAGCAAACTATTTTTGCACCAGATGTTATTCCAAGAAACTGCGGGAGATATCGCGACAGTATCTTTTAACAGAGTCATCCGCTAAATGTCCTTTACAAGCAAAATGTCAGCCGGTACAAATCATTCGCTTTGACCGGAACTCGAACCCGGATCCCACGATATACGACCGCTAAAAAATTTCGTAAATTTTCGAGTTTAAGAGGACACCTTGGTTGCTTAACTGGATAAAACACTCGGTCGGACATCGAGGGATCCGGGTTCGAATCTCAGTCAAGGCGAATGATTTTGTAAACTCTAAAAGGAAATCATACTAACATCAAATCCAAGTACCTAAACGCATGTACTAACATGTTAAAACCTATTGGTTTAATCAAACAAACCATTTATGTATGACGTATACAGTCATTTATGTGGATATTACTAGTAATTTCATCCTATCATACCCCGCCATACGCCCTTACTTTGGTTTACAAGTTATTGTGTGCATATAGATGAGATTACGCTTTTTTACACATCATCTATGCAGATCGAAAATTTTGATAATCTCCATTTCAAGGTTTAAAATCTGGAAGCTCATTCCCAAGATAAATGAACAATTAAACACAGGATAACGTATGTGTTTAATAACTTCGCATAATCTGAAAACGAAGAAAGAGAGTTCTTAAATTTATCATAATAATTTTTTGACACTAACCACCTTTTGATCTTTCTCCTCCGTTAGTGAACTACTTTGTTCAAATTTGAGTCAAATATGAAATTCGTTCATGAGCATCGTTCATTAAAGGAATATTGTGGGATAAAGTTTTCTCTTCCCCAGCGTTTATTTTGTTTATTGAAAACTTTTCTTGAAAGACTCTCTCCTGCCAATCACACATTTTTCAGACAGGTTTTTAAATAATAATCATTACTAGTACCCCACGCCGAGACTTCCTCCTTCCTCCCATCCTTACCCCATCAAAGCGCCCATCTACAGCCTCTCGTAAGTGCAACCAACTTACCCCCAACCACTCGTTTGTTCCTCTTCGCTCCCAACGCTGGTGGAAAACCCTCCGCACTCTCCCCACAAAGCAGACACTCCCATTTCCATTATCCAGCTGGATCCATAAATTTTCCGCGTAGTATATTATCGACGACTCTGCGTCTACTAAAACGCCCTTCCTCCAACCAACCGACTTCTACCCCCTCCTCTATCTCTCGGTAGTCGATAGTAATGGAAAAAAAAGAAGAGGATGGGAATTTGATACTTCAGCCTATAGAAGCTGACGAATCACGACCCTCCGAAGAAGTCCTACCTGGCCAAGTCACAGACGGAATTCGACCCTTGACCCTCATCCCGTCACCCTTCCCTACTCTTCTCCCCCGCACTCTTCTCCCCTCTGCCAAATAAGCTGATATCGCCTCGGCTGCACCCTGCAGCCTCCACCATCAAACCACGAAGAACAAACTTGGCCCACCCAACCTCTTCAAATATTTTCCCTTTCAACTTTTCTCATTTCTCTGTCGACTTCCCTCTTCGTTCCAAGTCTCCCTATGATAGTGCTCTTCTTATGGGCAGGATTCTCAAATCCGACTGCCATTAATATCATCTAACCTCATCAAAATTTGTTTTTGTACAATTATTCAGAATATCTTACGCGATAGACTTTTTTACGTTGCCTAAACCTTACGAGAAAATCTTGGAAGTGTACCTTATGCAAATATGAGATGTTAGTACTAGGTGTAAATAAATCAACCCCAAGGGGAAGTAATTCTGAAACAAAATGTTGAAATTGATGATTGCCAGGGATAAGAAAGGAAAATTTATTTTCGAGAGTAGTATACGTAAGCCAAATATCAATTTTTCGAATTTCAATCAAAATAACAGAAAATCTAGCCAGACTCTACGCATAATTTATCGAATATTCTCTATTTTCATTATTGAAATTTCATCCATGGAAAAGTAAATTAAAACCTTGACAATTAAATATCTACAGTGTCAAGCATAGTTTGTAAATTTAAAAAAAATGCTGAACTATCTGAATTGGTAAGCAATCATTTCAGTATAATATACTGGAAATGACGGGTGTAAATCCATTGAAATACTTACACAATAGTTAGACATTTTTATACGAGCCAAAATAAGATGGAAAGGAAGTCACCAGAACATGTTCTAGGATACCGTTTAAATTTGAAAACCGTCAAACGGTAGCTCATTAATGAGAAAAGTCTAAAAAGAAAGGAGAGGAAAAAATTGTTACAACTTAAATAGATCCAACTAATGGAATGCGTGAACTTTTCCAATTTAGATACAGTCAACTTTGGAATAGAAACTTGTGCTACCGAAAGCATTCATCACCGAGGTATGAGATCGTGCATCTTGCCATTTCACTGGGTTTACTGAGCTTGGAATAAATAAAATATTAGTAAAGAATTAGTCATAATTGCTAAAATATTAAAACATAAAAATTACTTGCTTCAGAGTCACAGTAAACTAGAAAATATTGTGAAAGCAGATTCAAGAATTTGGAGTGGATACGGCATACGTTTGATGATACATGTTGAGCAAAGGAACCTATATATCAAAACAAAATATTATTATTCGTTCGCAGGTTTCCGCGGCGATGAGTAAATGATTTCCACATTTTTCGGGCTGCGTCCGCCTATGTCGTTTAAATTTTACAAGAGTTTCGCCAGCAGGATATCTGGCGAAACTGCTGTGAAATTTAAACGACATACGCGGACGCAGCCCGAAATATCTGGAAATCAAAATATTATTATTATGAGATGAAAGCAAGACCGCCAAAAAAAAACTCTACGATAACCGTCTTTATAAGCCTTATAGGATTTAGAGAGAGGATGTAAAATGATATAATAGAAGAAAAAATGCAAGGTTGATAGAAGAATGAAGATACCAGATATCTTGGACAGAGCGACGTGAGTTAAAAAACTTGCGGAGCTAAAAAAGGCTATATTGTCCTGACGTGAAGAAATGTTTCTGCGGACCAAACAAGTTGAAAAAGAAAAATTTAATGCTAACATAAAAAACCTACCCATAAACAAACTATCTATAACAAATTTGGTGGTCAAAAACTCTTGGGGCGTAAAGAAGGCAACGGTATGAATTGAGTGATGCATTTTTTATTGGAACCCTGCCCTCATCCCCTATTTACTTTCACGTTTCTTCAAACACCCTCGCTTTCCTTCCGGCGCTCATTACCGTCAACCACCCACGCCCTCCCTCTCCCTCGGCCTTTCACTTGAGAAGTCTTGGTCCCTTTTTTTCACTCGCCCATCTCAGCCGCTGTGCATTTCACCACCGAGCGAAATAACCCTCCACGTTCCACTAAATTAATAAGCGCACCTTTTTCCTTCTCATATCTCCCCCATCTCCCCACACGTTTATTTTTTTTTGGCCCGTTCTCCGAGAGAGTGAGGGAGATCGGGAAATACGGCACGTACCCCCTTGCTTGCAGAAGCACCCAAAAGGGAGGGGGCCCACCGAGAGAGAGAGAGATGTTTGTGACCCTCGCGGGGTTCGAGTGAAGCAAGAGGGATTGAAGGAGTCCGGAGGGGAAAGGGATAGAGTGGTTTGCGGGGAGAGGAGGGGCGAGTCTTCAAGTGTCGAGTTGGGCATTTTTTCCATTATTTGGCCCAAGGCGTCGTCCCACTCCTTGCCCCCTCCATCATCCCCCTCTCTTCCCCTCTCCCCCGCGTTCCGCCCCCGCACGGCAAGAGGGGAGGCGTGTCCTCTCGGCTGGGCTGACCCAACAATCGTATCTCCCCATCTCATTGTCGCGTCACAGACCGGTAGACGGGAGGGTAGAGAGAGAGGGAGGAAGAGAGAGAGAGAGAGAGAGAGAGAGTTGTAGAGAGGGAAGGAGAGTGAGGGCGGAGAATAACAAGAGGGGAAGGGTGAGACTCCGAACATTTCGTGATCCCCTGGCCCTATTCGACGGGTCGGCACCAAAGTATGGGGATCGCGCGGCCTTTCGAAATATAAAAAAAGAAGAAAAGGAGCCTCAACGACCCCATGGCCCTTGATTCTCTTTACACTCCCCCTGCCTTCCTCCTCATCCCCCCCAGAACTACGCTCCGTGACCCGCCGATATCCGATAGTGCACCCATTCCCGCCGGATGGGAGGAGCAGCTCGCCTTTCCATTGTTCCTCCCCCAGTGGGACGCCTTGCTGGACGTGACTAGCCCTTTGTTTTCTACTGCAGGTATTACTGGGGTGAGAAATTTTTTGTTCTTTTTCTACAACCTTCTCCACTCACATCCCCCACAATCACGCCCGCTTTTATCACCCGTGACTCACGATCCACCCCGTAGTGGCTCACCGAAACCCTTATTATTTACACGCGAGGGCTTCTCTAGCATCTCGGGGGTGTTACGTTACCGCGCGGGATCGCGTTAAGTGTTGAGAGAGTGAAGGGAATGAGTAAGGTTGGATAGGGGTGATCGGATTTATGTGGTGTCTGATGTGTTTCTTGCTTCCAAGGCACGGTCCCGAATTAGCCTCAGGGGGAGGGCGTGCGAGGATTTTTATCCCGTTCCTATATCGGTTTCGTACCGAGAATGCCCAAACCTTAGCATGCCGTCTGTATACCGTGTACTATGCTTATGCTGTGAGCACGCTGAAAATTTATGGTGGATATTAGTATTCCGAGTCCTTGTCAGCGATTCCTAGAAAGCCAATAATTCATGTGTGAGGTACCAAATAATCACAACACTGGATATAAAGTAATTAGAGCTTAAAATTCACCATCATAAAGTTTTATTTATCACAGAAATTAGTTAAACTAACTTTTACAACTTTAATACTTATTCGCACATTTTTATTTTGGTACGTTGCTAGAGTTTTCACTCTAACGTACACATATTCGAAATTTTTGTTAATACAAATTGAATTTTAAACGTGAAGAATGATAAAATTTATTAAGTGACTCCTTCTTTATAGCTGCCTTAATGCTGGTTACATAATAATTTAGAGAAGACGATTAAAGTTATTTTATGACCAATTGAGGCGTAAGTGAAAAATATTTGGCACCTTTGAATTCTAGAGGATAGGCAAGCAACTACATCAGATATGCCTTCATCCCTCACCCTAGTCCTTGGATCACCCGTCTACCTTTAAATGACGTTAATTACCCTGACAGCATTGGGAATTTCACCATCAACCCCATTACTAGGACGAAACTGAGGCACGTAGTTGGAATCAGCCTGCTAGGCCACTAGGCGTGATGGAGTGAATTGTGAAGGTTGAGTTGAAAAGGCAAAAGGGAGGTGGGAGCAACCAAAGGGAGAGAAATGTGATCCAATGGCTGCCAAGTCAACTGCGGTTTGAGGTTGTCAAACGCTTTTCATGAACGCGGCTCCCCGCGTCACCCGTTGTCGCTCTCAAACCATTAGTCATCCGTATCGCTCGGCAGACGACGAGCCGATGAATAGGAGAGGTGCCTATAGTACCATGGCACAACGAACCAACACGATTCGATTTGGAAAGTAAGCCCACAATGGCATCCGGTATACAGAAGGATCTTATGAGGCCACCTTGAAAATAACGGAGATGGCAGATTATACTCCTTGTTAAGACAATTTGAGCTAAACTCTATTAATCACAGTAATGCACTTGGGTATTTGTACGTCATGATAATACCAAATGCTGGTTTAGAAAAAGTCTGCCAACAGCATAGGAATTCCTGAGTAAGAAATGTCACGACGTTTTAGGTTTCTCACACTATTTGTGTCTCAATTTACGGATCTCATTAGTGACATTAGATTAGTGTCTAGCCATATAGCTAGTGTCTAGCCATATAAATATCCTATAAGCGTTTTGCTACAGCGATCCTCACTACTTTCATTCACGCACACGGATATATAATTAGTCTCAGTGATTTCACCCTTTAAACGTACGTAACCTGGAATAATAATAAAGAGAAATGCCTCCCATTCGCGTTGTATCAAAATGATAGTCTTTGCTGGTCAAGATCAGGAAAAACTCGAGGTATATGAGATTATAATTCCGCGGAATCGACCTTCAAAACTTTCAAAACATAAAAGTGAAAAAACTCACCTATTAATCGAGCAATTTTTCCGACAGCATTCATTGTCTGAAATCAAAACGACACTAGCATTTGCATTTAAGAAGAATATTGCCCGTCTCTTCAATGAAACACAAATGACTGGAGTAAAGAGGGTGAAATCACCGTTATAATCTGCAGGGCCGAGGCAAGTCTCGCTGATCACGTATTCGTCTGCCAACCTTTTATTCGTCTGCCAACCTTTACAGGAATGGCGGGAGGGAGGCATCGTGAAGATCGCGACTCGCTCGGGTCGAATTGCCCCTCCCGTTCCAAATAGAGAAAGTCTTTGACAGCTAGTAGTACAGATTCCATCTACCGCTCTGTATTTCCTCTTCTTTGCTGGATATTGCCCTCTCCTTTTTTATTAGATTTCTCCTTTCGCATTGTCCACTACGGAGAGGACGCCGAATGGACGATTTTCTCCTTTCACTTCTCTTCCCTTCGTTTTTCATATCTTCTCCCGCTCTCCCTCACGAAGGTTAGCTTTCGTATTTGCTGCATGCTATTTACCAACTCCATGCAACGAACTCTTGTTTGACAAACCATATTTTCTCGTTCTTTTCACATTGCGGTTTGAATATTTAACTACAGAGTTATATCTTTATCCTGGTGCAACTTTCCATTCACCTTTTTTACGCCTAAATCATTTTAAGTCTCATGGCAAAGCGATAGGGTCGCTTCCGGAGCAAGAATAGAAAATTGGAATAACGAGTATGGGTGAGGGGGGCCGAGGGTATAACATAAAGCTTGAAAGAGATATGATAAGTGTTTCTCTGTTTAATAGTGGTTAGAGGTCATATCGGTTATATGCATTGGGGAGGGGAAGACAAAGATTTAGGGGTAGGTCAAGAGATTATTTTCCTGCACTCTTGAAACAGGGTGGGCTATTGTGTTTAGACTGTTGACTTATCGATTACTCACGTCTATTGACCATCTTGCACGCTCCAGTAAAATGTCGTTGAGGTAAATGCCGTTCGTGAATGATTTTAAGTAAATACCATTAAATAGACTCCTGTGCATCGGAATTTCGAATTTCACTCACAGTGTCTCAGGCTATTCCTCCTATCAGAATAATTCCGTAAATTCTCCCTTTTGAAATACTGCGGAATTAAGTTATTCGAAATTGTCAAAAAAGACCGCTCCATTTTGTTTCCTACCTAAACATTTTTCTGCCACATTCAATAACTTCCGTAATTTGTTCACTTTTTTCCAACCCCCTCCCCTTCCTCTTACCCTCCAGCCCCCAATTTCCCATCTCCAGCGACACAAAAAAACCAAATTTGGTTGAGGGAATTATTACTCATAAATAAGGTGCTCATTATTTTTTGTTTTTTCGTTAGACATTGTCAAAATGGACTTCTCAATTTAAGAGAATGCTGATAGTTATTAGTTATGTTCAGTGGATGACGAGCAATAGTTGACGTAAAGTATTTTTTATACTAAACATGCATTCTCTTCCGATGTTTTTTGCATCATCTTATGTCTCCAGCATTCCATAACTGCTGGAAAGAAATAGATGTATTATGCAAATTCTGGAAGGATAGTTTTAAAGTGTGTTTTCATGGATTAGGTCCTCTTTTATGGGATAAGAATTATGGTATCTTACATTGGTAGGACTAATATTCCTGCGAAACATATTCCCAGGAGCATTGCAATATTCTAAATACTACAATTCAGCGAAGTAACTTTGACAGAAGAAACTACATTAAAGGAATTTGAATAATAATATTCACAATATGCACCTATATCCTGGTGTAAATCTTCATGTGTCAAGAAAAATGAGCTGACTTTCCCATTAATAAGGCGCCTTAGAATTAATTATTTGCAGCCATTGTATTGTTTACATGTAATGCCATCGTACCAGCCTCAGTACGACATTATAATTACGTATTGGTAATCTGCGGATAAAGGCAGGCTTTGGGTTTTGCCTACTCTAGAAAAATACAACCTGACACTACAGTAAACCTATCTTCAATTCCACATACTTCCTTCCTCTCTTCATTTAATTCAATATACCTCTCCTAATCCTACCACTTCCTTGTTAGCCTAACCATCTCCTCTCTGTCACCGTCTTCAAAATTCCATTGTCAATCAAAATTTTCTGTAAATATCTTTCCTGCCTCCTAAGAATTTCGCCCAACGATTCTCTCTTCTCTACATCCTGTAGTATTTCGTCGTTTGTTTTCCTGTCTGTCGGCTTCACCTTTTCCATCTTTCCCCACACGCATATTTTAATAGCCTCCAATCTATGCCCATCACCTTGCTTTAATAATCCCGATGTTTTCCCGCCGCACAAAATCACGCTCCACAATAAAGCTTTGACTAGACTTTCCGTAACATCCCTACTCAACTTCTCTACCATTTGTTTTCTTCTCATTATGAAAGCTTCTTTTCCAAATGCAATTCTTCGACTAACGTCCCTATTACATTGACCATTTTGGTCCAAAACCCTTAATGATAGGCTAACTGTTCCACCTGTTCTAGTTTCTGCCTATTTCAAAGGTTAGCTTAGCCTTTCTCTTTCTCGAGGACGGTATACCCTTGATTTTGTATAATTTTATACTCATTCCATACCTATCTCACTGAATTTTCAATGCACCCAGCAGAGTTTGCAAAAACTCCTGGCTGACTAGCAAATTAAAGGTTGATCATCCACAAACCTACCTGATTTTATGAATTGTCCACCGACATTCATTCCTATCTCTATCTCTTCCCATGCCTTTTTAATCATTTCTTTCACAAAACGTGATAATTGGCAACACTGCCTTACTCCTCTTACTACCCATCTGGACTCTCAATCACCCACTCACACATGAGCAGTATGAGACTTTTGGAGGTTTCGGATGGTCTCCTATTCCTCCAATCTGCACATTTTTTCGGCTATACATTCATTAAATCTACCCAATTTACCCTATCAAACGTCTTTCCGAAATCTACGAAACAGAATACAATCAGGATGAATAGATGTTTCTCTCTAATTGTGAACTCATGAATGCAACACCATCGCGCGTGCCTCTCCCCTTTCTGAACCCAAACTGACCATCCCCTTAATTATCATTCGTCTTGCTCTCCATCATCATGCTGATTAACCCGAGAACCACTTAAGCTGTGTGCGAAGTCAAGTTTATTATTTTCCGGTCTTCGTATATGAGTACGTTTCCATTTTGCGGAATAGGAACTAACACTGATCCAAGTCTCAATTGAAAAAATAACATTTATGATGTAATTTTTGCTACGAACGACACAAGATCAGAATAAGTGTATCCGTCCGCAAGACAGTGTAAAAGTAAGGTTATTTTTTATTTTATGTAGCCTAGCATGATTTGTTATATCCGGCGTAACGTTATGGAATTTGCATAACATATTGAGATGAAAAGTGTGTGGAATTACAAAGTCAATAATTTCACTTCAATAAACTAGTATGTTTTCATAATCACATTTAACTTTAGGTATTTTCCTTCTTGCTATTAACAGCAACTATGGAATGTTTAAAGAAGTATATCTCACTTAGATACCGTAATTCATTTGCCTGTAGTTATCTAATTTTTTATACTTGCATGTCTGGTGTTGATTCACTCCCTGCTATGGCACCGAGCGGTATACCATGTAGAAGAAATAAAACTATTCATACTTTGACAGAATAATTATTAATTTGTTGCAATTAACTTCTTGGAGCATCGACTATCAAGGATCTATTATCATGTACAATCTACCAAATGTAGATAAAAGTGATTTAAATACGTAAGAAAATTTTAAGAGCTACTCGTTAAAGGAAAGAAATAACTTCATAAATTTCGAGTCGCATATTTTTCAGTAGAATTCAACGTCTCTCTGGAATGAAATTTTTTTATGAAATGGCTTACTTAAATGTTTATACTTACATAGACCATCTCGGACAGATATCTCTACTCGATGAAAGCGAGATTCCCCCTCGAGCTTCGAGAAACATATCTTGTTTACACGTGCTACATAAAATATACGTTAGACTCAATTCAAAATGCTTGTTTTCTCCTTGCGTAATGTTTGTGTTCAAAATGCATACAAAATTTTCTTTTCTCCTAAAAGTTTTGGCAAAAATTATGAGAGAATTATATTATTAGTGCTCTTCGATTTGCGCATAACACACTCTCTTCTAAATGGTGTAATTATCAATTTTTACCATTCAATCAATTTCCCACATTTCATTTCAATCAATTTACCATATTCCTTTTACGTTTCATTTAAATGACATTGATCATCGCTTTATTTTATCAGGTAAAGAAATCAAAATCAGTGTAATCGAGTGGAACATGTTTTGCACCAACAATTTGTCCCATGCAGTCTACATTGATTGCCTTCATTGTCTTCAACATAATTACATTTCGCACAATGGGTAATGAGCCATTAAATATGGAATAAAATATGTACATTGTTAATTTTATTGTGAGAGCGATTGTTATCGTAATCACGACAATTACACGTTTATCAAAATATTCGACAATTACTAACCGAACCAAATTAGGAATTGATATTTGCACAGACTACTGGTAAATACAAAATTATTCGCTGTATCACAAAGCACTAAAGAGGCAATGAAATATTTAATTACGTAAAACTTTTCATGGAAACACTCTACAGCAAAATTTCAAATCTCTACACAAAAGTGAACGATGCAAACGATTGAAAAAAAACAAAATGGGCGCCACGTTCACTTTAACAAATTGATTATCTTTTTCCCTGATGTGAATGAGCGAGAGAAACGTTTCCTCCAAAAGCTTTCACGAGCGTGTTCCAAAACTCATAGCCGACCGAACGAAGCATTGACCTCTTTCACACAACAGCGCGAGGCGGGCCTGTAAATCGCGCTCATTTGTTGGGGAAGCAACCTGATCATGAAGTACAAATCGCAGGAAGTCCTGGCGAAGGGGGAGAAAAAGACGGAAAAAAAGAAAATACGAACCCATCCAGCGAGATGTACAGTTTCGAGGCAAAAATGAAACTAGGCTGCCATAAGATTGAATCATCAAGCACCGTATCAATGCGTCTCGCAAACGAGAGAGCTAAAACCAACCGCATGGCGCACTTGTGTAAGTCGCCAAGGCCGAAAATGATATTTCTTTTTATTTTCTTCTTTCTCTCTCTTCCCTTCCCTCGGTCTCTCGGATAGGACGCGCTACCTCCCTCCCCACAAAGCCCACATGAAACACACACACACACACGTACGAGGCTATGTAAGTCCCAATTACATAGCTCATTGCCCTCTATTCCCTCCAGCGTTGTACTTGTCGCGGGCTCGGCTGCGAGTACCAATTTCTGCACGGTGGAAAAGGGGTTCAAGGGGAGGAAGCTGACACTCCGTGAGATTGATTAAGCAACGGGGAATGCGCCCTCTCGCGGAGGACGACTGAGGTCCATTACCACTCCCACTCGAATCCACCGTGAATGAAATAAAACTCCATTCTGACCACCTCCAGTCTTCTAAGGCTACCTGCCTGCCTCCCACCTCCTCCACCTAACGTCTCCTCTCTCTTTCCCTCTCTCTTACCGCGCCTTCCGAATCCAGCTCGCGAATTCTCTCTTCATCTTCTCTCTTGCCATTTCAACCAAACCCACCGCTTCTCCTCCTCCCCCAGCTCTTCCATTTCCTTCAACCTTCGTGAATCCGGATGGTAAGCAGGTGCCTTCTCTTTCTGCGGGAATTGGTACTCTCGTTTGTTTCTAAAGGCCATAATCCTCGCCCACATCTTTGTCATTTTCGTAGCTTCGAATTGCGGATGGGAAATGTGTTGCTGTTCACATGAATGTTATTTTCCTAGTGAAATATTTCACAACGCGCGACGTAGAGATCCTAAATTGCTCAAAGGCGCAATGTATCTATTAATTACTAGGTATTTATCTCTATTATACCGCCTTCCAGGATAATATTCAAACTTTAATTCTACGAAAATAACAAACTACAAAACAATTGCAAGCAACATTTGTGACCGTGAATCCGATTGTAATTTTCAATTCTCTTCCAATTAGACATTCATTTTTCAAAATGAATTCTTCCTCTTAATATTGCACTCGAAAAAATTAAAGTTCATATTAAGGTAATATCTGATTGGTTTTATTTCGAAATTTTTTCACTCAAATCCTAGTAACACTAAGAATTTCATTCGTAACTTGCGCCATTCGTAGCTTATTCAAAAGTTCACATTACGTTTTCCAAGTTGAAAATCCAATTTTCTTTCATGATTTTTCATTATCTTTCTATATTTTTCATCATTTAACATTATTTTCTCTAAATATAACTCACTGAAACTGTTTTTATGTACTTTTTTACTTGATTGAGGGAAGAGTAATTACTTGAACTCAGAAGTAATATTCGGAGGAGCCGTTTCCTCTTCATAATGTTTCCAAATATGACAATTTCTTTTTTGTTTTTACTCGGTATTTTTCGCATGAGCCTCATACAATTCAAATATATCCTCACCTTTTACGAGAATTCTTTAGCCCAAAAACTACGGACAAAGTATTTTTTGCTGTGCGCATGGTTCCGAAGGTTTCTCTCATCATGAGTTTTCGCCTCCATCATCGGAAAGCGTAGGGCTCTATATTGCTTCCCTCTGAAAGATATGAAATTCTTCTATTAATGCACTCCCTTCGGCCTCCCATAACAGTCCTTTGACATGCTTCCTCCCCACTCTCGCTCCTACTAAATAGCTTTATTGACGAATTTCATCTTAGATTATAGTATCTTTTCATCATTTTCAGCCACTTTAAATGCAGTGTGTCGTAACTACTGCTTACATACTCGTATAAGTCCACTAATACAACGTCATCTCTATATTTTCCGATTAAAAATATATTGTAACTGTAACTCACTTTGCAGTTACACATTTGTTTCATGTACTTTTCCTGAGATTTTAAAACTCCAATTATGCCAGGAGACATAATTAAATTAAACAACTATGGCAAAATTTGTCGTCTCGGACGTAACTTTATGGAATTTGCATAACATATTGGAAAGAAATAATTTACTTTGTAATTCCAAACACTTTATTTAATAAACACGACCCAGGTTTAGACGTTGAACGTCATCATTTGATGATGACGCTCAACGTCGAAACCTTTTTTGAAATTAATTGTGTGGAATTACAAAGTAAATTATTTCATTTCAATATAGCAAAGTTACCAAGAAATTGCGCAACACTCTGAAGCAGTATTTTATTTTCCTTACATTCAACTTTTTTAGCATAATTGGGTAAATTGGTTAAGTCATTCTTGCCTGCTCAATCATTATTTAATATTTAATTAGGGAAATACCTTGACATTGCATAGGCATATCCTTATGTAGATGGAGTTGGCCGCCGTTGGAAAGCAATTTGATATATATTTTAACCTAACAAAGTCGGATTCGGGTCGACTAAATAAAAATCTGCAGACAATCGAGTTACTTCTTTCATCACAGGATGAAGAAATCCCATAAATTAAATACGATCAATTTTTAAGGCATAAATGTGGTGTGAAAGAGGTGTAAATATACAGAATGTCTGCGATCTTAATCTCACCGCCAGGACACATGCACTTTAAGGCATATGGCATATGTATATGCATGCATGCATTTATTTACATGTAATGTATAAAATGGTAAAGTTATTTACATTTCTGATAAATAGTGATTTTACTTTACCATATTTCCATGACAATTCGTAAATTTCCTTTCATGAGGGTGGAGAGGGTATTCATCTACTCTTTTTAAATGTTTTCGCGTATTGCACGAGTTTTTTTGAAAATTCATTGTCATTCATTCATTAATTTAACGATTCATATTAGTAATTATTTTCACGGTACATTATAATCTATTTTATGAAATGTATGATTGTATGTATTGATTTATGCATTGCATGCAGTGTAGATATTGATTTCTTCCACAGATGTTACAATATTTTGCATTGCACCTACGATAAGAATAATTGGACAGCCTATGTGTTGTCCTGTTAGCTTAAGTATCTAATTTTACCAAAATAGGTTCATCCCATTAGTTCAGAAATATTGCAACATTAACGGTGCTAAATCCCGTCCCTCGATCCCACTCTTCCTCTCTTGCAAGCCCTTATTTTTCGTCCCACTTCTCTTCATCCTCGCTATTACTTCAAAAAACGCTTTTCCTTCTCCATCAAGATCACTTAGGCCATTTTACTCTCTCATTCTCCCTCGTTCTCTCTACTCCCTACTCTTCCTTCCAAAGGATTCCCCCACCAAATTTCCCTCCTAAACACTTGGAGCCGAAGGTAATTAGAGAGACTCGACAAGAGGAAGGCTGACTTCACCATTTTCCCTCACGTGACCCAATTTGAGACCCTCCATTGGCCATCGAAATTTCTTGACCTCCCTCCCTCCAGCACACCTTGGTTGAGTGGATTGAAAATGCACGAGGTGTGAATACTGCTGCGTGCCGTAGAAAGCGTTAATGGTGGTATAAATATTTGCTCGTGTTTCTTTTTTTCTTACATTTTTGTCTAAAGGACGAGTACGTGCATGTTTGAATCGCATTATAGCTTTGGAGTGAATAGACAGTTCGGTTATTATATGAAGAGGCACGTGATACTTTCGACTCGTGAGTCCAATTCATGAGAGTTAGAGCAGTACCTTTCATAACGGATCACTCGAAATATAAAACTCATTTCCTTACCTCGTAGCAGGGACCATGAATGCATGGACAAACCTTCCGTTTCGTTTCCACATGTTCACCATGTGCTGCGCCTGGAGCAGTAGCGATCAGTTTATTGTAACACTTGGGACTTGTGTGCCACCTGACATTTGTCTATTTGCACATGTACATTTTAATAATAATAATAATATTTTTCTGGAAATGCCTCAAATGGTAAAATGCATAGGACTCCAAGAAATTCCAGTAGTTATTTACAAAAAAAAATAGTGTATTAATAGGTACAGAAGTATCTTGCTTTTTTATTTATTTCATATAATACTCAGAGCAAAGTGATGTCATGATACCTTAAGAATCATAGTTAAAGGCATAGAAAAGATGAAAACCCGAGAAAAAGAGTATACTCGTATATCGCTTTAATTGTACCAATTTCCTAGTCTCATGTTTAAAGAGTACTGTAAAAGTTACGATGCGTAAAGTTCTGAAACAATTGCCGAACGTTTTTTTGCAAAATTACGGTCTATCAAAAACATTTTTAAAGCTTCAAATCGGTCAGCGAATATTCACGCAAAATTCTTGAAAGCTAAAATGTAACAAATACAAATGGCCTTTAAGACAACCTACAATTTCATTAGAACACCCTTATTGTCGATGAGACAATGACAAAAAATGCGTGCCTTACCAACGCCCGATGATTCTATATTATAAATCCATTGGTGCAGTTTTTCTCTTCAAGCATAGTAGGTAGGGTGATGGGTAGGAGCACTTTTTCTCTCTTGTGCTTGACAACAAATAACCCTAATGAAACCTGATATATTGTTTGTTCGAAATGCTATTTTCTAAAATTCCATTAGTCTTAATGAAAGAGAAATATAAAAGTGATTTATTTCGTATAATCAGCAATTTTATGAGATTAATTATTCTAGTAATATCATTAAGGGAAAATGATCAATTGTCATTCATATTATAACTAACAACACGGATATAAAGTTTCTCTTTTCATTATGTTAAGTCGATTCCATGAAGTCACGCCCGAGACAACGAATTATAGCAACACGGATCATGAATTTTGCATAGAATGACCATTGGGTTTAAATTTTCCGTTACACATGTCATATATTTTGGCACTACTTCCAAATTATGATGTTATGTATTTATTAAGATCCCAATCATTTTGATGGTCCTATTATTTTACTATCCTCCATTAGTTACCTGACAAACTATCGGATAACAATTTTGATTTCAGTCCTTTATGATTCACATCCATATTTCATTTGAAAATTACAAATATATAAAAATTATTAAACAATAGAATAAGGGACAGTCAAATGAAAACCGAATACCAATCATAACACGCAGTCCAAGCGAAAGGTGGCACCCTGGTGTTAAGTATCTCTACTGCCACTGCTGTGGTCGGAGAACTACATAGTGACAACTCATAGGCGCACGCAATTGTTGGGTTGTCCTTGTTGGTGCCGGGTTCGCTCTCGTGTGTTCACCCGTTAGGTTTTGACTTTCCCTCATACCATTTTATTTCTAACCGAGTCTTGTTTTCACTGGTTTCGATAGAATAATTTTGAACTCGAAGAAAAAGTATTTACCTGACGTCTTATGGAATCACATAACGGGTCTTAAAGTCAGTGTTAAATTAATATGCTCAATTATTCCATAATCTTCCCACAGGAAAATCAAAACCATGCAAATATGTAGGGTCGTTATTTTCCTTAGTTTAATGTTGACCTTTAAACTTAAAAAAGTCTTCAATACGCTGCATTATGCTATTGATAATACGGCTGTCAGATGAACTTTGCATGATGAGTGCACATATATAAATAATGTCGGCTTGCTCCATTGAAGCAGAAAAATTGGAATCCGTAACAATTTCACAAATTCAAAGGGATATATAAACCGCATTACTTCTTGACCTCTTTATCGATCCCCATTGAATTTCAGCCCACGCAAAAGATGCTCCACTCTCTACCGTGCCTCGCTGGCTACATATAGGCTGGAGGGTATGTCTATTTCACCGCTAGGATTCCGTTACAGGGGATGAAGAGATTGGTTACTATCTAGGCCTGCAGGCGAGTATCAAAGGGAAGGAATCATGAGTTCAACCTATCGATAATGTATAATGCATTTACCACACGAGATAAACTTTAGAGAGCCTTAATGTTGGATATGTTATCAAACAGTTATTGACAGAAATATAATAACTGGACTCATTTCAGTTCTCCACAAAATATCTAATCACAACAAAATGATGGAGAATTAATACAAAGAAAATTACATGTCATAACCCATCAACCGGCAGTGAATGGTTTACTCATGACTTTTTCAGTTTTTCAAACCTGCCCGATGAAAAAGATTCCTCACTAATATTGAAGGGTGTCTCATGGGAAAGCCGTCATTTCGGCGTAATTAAATTAATCACAATTAAAGCCCGAAATTTTATAATATTCCTACATTCCAAAGAATACCATTAATTTCATGTGTTCATTGGTTAATGATGCAGAATCTCCGCTGATAAACTTACTGAAGGTCCTTTGATTTCCCTATCAACCCGATCACTTTTCAAAAATTTATAATGAAATAAATCCGTCGGCTAAAATCCATCTGAAAATAAACATTTATTTGAACTCTTGGATTTAAAATATAATTTCCTAAAAATTTTGACTAAATAACTTATACAATATACAAGTAAATAAAAGCAATGAAAAGCAATATCATAATCGGTATCTCAATCCTAAGATTTGTTTACTTCCTTTCCTCAATTTTCAGGATCAATTTTCTCATCTTAGTACGAGAGCAGACTAAAAAACTAATGCACACATGCTTGTAGACCACAAACAAAAACAAATAGCAAGATCGATAGATGATGTTTTGTGCATTTTAAATTATATTTCCCAACTTTGATGTTAATATTTGCCTTCCTGTTGGCTGTGAATCCAAATGTTTTCGTTTTATTATGATTGAATCTCACCAATCAACTATCGAAAGACATACATAATGGAATTGAGAATAGAAACATTGCACAAAAAATGCACTAATTCTTCAAAAATTTGGAACTGAACACCTTATCTGATCATTAATGACGGCCAGCATTATGACTCGATACTTACGAGCATACTCGTAGATTAATTGTTTTATGTCCGACTTAATTTCCTGATCTTACCTTAAATTTTCCCTCTATTTTTTTTTAACTAATCGCAGTTCAAGGTCTCTCTAATTCTAGTTCTCCTTATCAGTAGAGTAGTCTATATGGTCCATCCCTCTTCTGCTCCTCTAACAAGACGTTTAAAGTTGGCTTTAACCTCGTGAACTGTGGCGCGTCGCGCACGACTCCCAATGCCTGTGACATTATATGTACGGTATTTCCTCCCAACATCTTGTTCCTTTAAAGCCCCCAATTTCAGAGTTGAATAGGACGATTCGATAGGTTAACTGGCTAAAGCACTCGGCCGGTCATTGAGGTATTCGGGTACAAATCCGGTCAAGGCGAGTGATTTTTACACACCGAAATTGTTGCATCCTGATGTCTTGTTGTCATTCAGATCTTTCTCAGTTCTACCAAATTCGGTTCACAGTATTTCCGGACACCGTTTGTCATATTCTGTCTGCTTTTTTCTAGTTAAATCACTTTCAAGTGGTTTGGATCGTTGGCAGAGTACTTCACTGTATATCTTTCACCTCTTTACAATGGTATGTCAGTATTTTTTCATTCGCCCCTCTGACGTCGTGAGATTTTTTTGTCTTCGAATGGCCTCTTCTCCAGTTTATGAACAGTCTCACTATTTTTCTTCTTAATTTTGTTGCTGCTTTTCTCGCATCAGATCCTAAATTGTCGTATGATTTGGTTCTGCAACTTTTTATAAAGGGCTTTCTCAGTTTATTTTTTTTATTCTTCTATATTTTTCCTGCCTCTATGATTTTACTTATTTGAGCTATTTTCCATGACCACTTAGCCACGATTTTTTCATCTCCCAATACGGTTTTTACATCATTTATTTAATTTCCATCGTCCTTCTATGCTATTCTCATTTACTCCCTCTATATTTCTGTTGATAATCGCGATTTGTCCTTTTCATTTTTCCTGCATTTTATTTTTGTTCCATCCGAGATACTCAGTTACTTTCTTTGCTCCCTTGCTTAGTTGTCTGCTTTCCATTTACACTAGGTAATGGTTGCCATTTATATCTTTGCTGAGGTAGCTCTTACGTATATCGCTTAACTTTGTTTTTATACCACATTCTGACAAGGATGTAATTAATATGGCGACTTGTCCTGTCCCCCCAGTATTCTCCATCAGTATCTTGTTCTAAAATGTTGCTCAAAGAGTAGGTTTGTCACTACCATTTTATTCGTAACAGAATCCTATCAGTCTTTCTCCTGCAGCGTTTTGTTTTCCAAATGCGAACTCTCTCACACTGATTCCGTCACAGCTCTTTCCCATTAAAGTTATTTGTTATCTATCCACGTTTAGTTTCTTCTTCCTTTTCACTTCTGCTAGATCTCTTCCGTATACTTCTTCTATTACATTATTTTAACGACTGGAAGTTTTCATATACATATATATATATATATATATATATAGTCACTTTCTTGGAAAAGCCACGAACGTGGACAATAATGTAAATTCACTAATAGTCATAACGAACACAGAAACTAACACATATAAAAGAGGGACTCACTGGTTCTCGAATTTTCGGTGGTGCAACCACCTTTCTCAAGAGGAATTAGGAACAGCCTAATTCCTCTTGCCATGCTATCCCTGCCCGAAAAGTAATAATTCGTTTCTATAATCTTGTCCTTTGCCGGAGAATTGCTGTGGAACAGGCTAATCGGGCCTTCCACCGAGTCAGTTCCTCCATCGGTGACGCCAATGTTTCGGAAAACGAGTCGTTTTCCATTCTAAGGGCTGATTATGTCGAGACGATGCAATTAGCCGCTAGATTTACAGATTGACAGGCTCTCAGGTACCCTCTGATTGGTCGGTGGATGCCCACCTATTTCTTTGTCACCTTAATTTCCCTCATTGCGGGTTTCCACGTGTTACTGAGGGAGTAACCCGCGCCCCGATTGAAAAGGTTCTCTTCAAGCCGGATTTTGATGAATTCCTTTGTTAATCTTTTCCAAAACTTATTCTATCGACATTAGATTTTAACTTTATCCCAATGGTTTCGGTTGGAGTGCTCGGTCACCGCGAATTTTTCCGGTTGGTAGAGTGTCTGCGATGCCCCTTGATCATGATCGCGATCATTCTTCTATCGTTGGCTCTCATTATATTACAGTTTACACTGCTTTTTTATGCACCTTGCATGATCATGTTAATTTTTGACCATCAGTTGATTATTCAGACGTTTCACATTTTTACAATGAGTTAACCATCATCTTAAAATGTCATATTAAAAAGAACGTTTACTTTTTCACCATTTTCCTTCAGCTGAAAGATTTAATCGACTTTCATTTAGAATAGCATTTCTCTAAAAAATGAATTTTGTAAATTCTGATTCCCGTGATTATTTTTTGAGTCAACCTGAATACTCACACAGGCTTCAACTGCTGCAATATTTGTATAGAGATAATAGGATATATAGATAAAGTATAAACATTTTTTGTTATATATTAACCATTGTTGCGCCTTTAATAAAACTTATATATTTATTTTGCAATAAACTTAACATAATAAAGAAGCATTTGGTTTCCCATTCATAAAATAGGTGAACTCGTTATATATTTATTTTAAATTAGCATCACAAAAATGAAACACCGTATCTGCTTTGTGGTTACCATTAACGAATTCATCTAGGAGGGCAAATTACATCTACACAAGACTAATTTCAATCGTAAATGACTTCAAATTGATTTGGAAATACATATTCGTAACATTACCAGAGGATATCAATTACAGTTCCCAAAGTATTCCATCTAGTCAGTGTTTGTTAATTTCGGTTATTATTTCAATTTCATATAATTATTAAGTTAATTTACTTCAGAGATTATGTAAATTTCAGTAGATTTCGTGCTCGGCTCTAAATTACCATTATTTTTAAAATCACTTCAAAAAGAGTATAGCTTGCATTATTGGACTGAACTCAAATAGAAAATAAGTTATTCGAAATCTTCCTTAATTACGGCGATATCTTCTAAGCGATCATCACATATGACCATTAGGCTCATGTACAATCAATCACATTTCTTACTGATTTAGCAGAACACAATTATTCACGGAATTTCAACGCACAATTTTATTTTAATATTCGGTCAGGTGCTAAGTCTATTTTTCTGTCTCATTTTCTCTCCACATTATCAAACCATAATAAATATTTCACGTGGATAAAATCCCATGAAAGTAGTGGGAAAACTTTTCTGCAAATGCAGTAACTTTTTCCACAGGCATTTTCTACACCAATTTTTTTAACAAATTAGAATATACTAAAGCATAGTATTCTTACTGTAATTAAATTATTTTCGATTGTATTCAAATTATATTTTCAAATTATACGATTTATATTTCGGCAACCTTTATATTAATCAGTTTTTTACTAAACTTTGTGCTTATAATCATTGTTATTATTATTGAAAAAGAATAATAATCAATGAAAATCATAATATTGTTTGCTTATTAAATTAATGGCAAACAAAGCCACAGTTCTAATGTACTTAAGAATAAAAATAGCCCACGTAAATTGAGGCTCGAGTTCAGAAATACTCGCCGAGACTGAAAGATGAAACCGATGGTCCAGAAAAGACTTAATTTCTATCATACACAATGAAATTTAACCCACGTTGGCTATCAAACTTCCTCTCGGGATAAATTAAGTACTATTCATTGCCTTTTATAAGAAAAATTCATATACTAATTCAATTATCAAAAATGTCTATGATAAATAGCTAACGTGATATGATTCTTCACAAGTTTTTGCAAAATAATTTATTTTAAGAATATCGGGTTACTTTCGTGAATTGTCATTTATACTTATTTCATGAGTTAATTAATTATTTAAATATTCCCGCACTATTTGCGCCCAGACCATATGATTTAATATTTGTTTCTAGAAGGAATCTTCAGAGGATATCTAATTAGTATATTGCGGGGTTGACCCAAAGAATTAATGAATATCGCCGTATCCGCTTATAATATTCGTATAAATTTTGAGAAAAATTACAAAACTAATGGATTTTAATTCTTGTGATCACTTCGTACAAATGGCATTATATATTGGAAGAATTACAATATATTAGGTAAAAAAACGCACAAAATTGTCATCTGCAATTTATTTTCCAAAACTTACATAGTTCTCAACTGACATTTCCCAGTCACATGCGCATGAGGCGGATAATTTGAAAAAGCGTAGATTTAAATAAAGAGCAACCCACACATGTCAAACATGAACCCCTTTCCGTCCTTTATAAAAGGTTACCTTTCACAACTTCCTACTCCCCCGTATATCAGCTCACATTACACCAAGTTTTCTCGCGGCATGATATTATCTTCCGAGAGAAACGTTTCCAGAAATAACTAGAGTTCGAGCTTAAATTGGATCAGCAAAATTTAAAAAAGAAGTTGCAAAACAAAAACTAGATATTCCTGACTCTGTACTGGATCTAGGGCAAAAAACAGGAATGCTAGATGAAAGATGCAAACGTTTGGAAAAGGCACGGGTTACAGAAGTTTCCATCTAACGCCGAGCGGAGTAATAATAGTCCACATCTTTCTGGATGGAATATAAAAAAATACTGGGCCGTCTCACGTAATTTCAGCCTCTTTACCCTTACTATAATTCGTTATCGGAGCGGAGAGAAAATCACACAATCCACGGGATACCCATTTACAAGCAAACGCCCCTCTGATGAAACAACAACAAAAAATACATCCTTCCCCTTTTTCTCGCGCACTTCATTTTTTATGTCCCATTCGGACTGATATTGTCATGATACCTTCACGTTTTAAACACACGATTCCGATCGACTGACGCCCTAAACAGCGGCAGCACGCACGCGGAAGTGGGTGATGTGTTTTAACGACAAAGGCACCCCTCGACCGGAGGGACGGGTAAAGGAAATAATGAAAATTATATGGGATGAAGAGGCTTGTAGAACGCTGCGAAATACGAGACACGACTCTCGGGATTCCACCCTTCCCCTCCCCTCAAGAAGCCGCAACTTTCTTCTTTATCCAACACCCCCTCCAACTCCACTCAGCCAGACCTTCCTTCCCTCCACCACCCTCCCCACTCCCGCCCCCGCCGACTTCTTCAAGAGAGATGGGGAACCCCGGAGATCAAAAGAGAAAAGGGAAAAGCTCCCGAATTCTCCTTCCTTCCTTCCGCAGCCGCCCTCCAGCCCGACGCCAATTTCCCTCATCTGCTGCCACTCCCCTTTGATTTATGTATTTCGTGCCGCTCAAATTGTTGCATCGTTATGCGAAAAAGAAATTGACGGAATAGCAAGAGATGAATGGGGGTGGTGGTGGGCGGGCGGGTGGAGCGGGCGAGGAGGGATACTCGAGAGGAAAATCGGGCGCGGAAGTAGAGGGTAAATTTTTTTTAAATGGCTTCTTTATAGGTTTTATAAACAAAGAGTAAATATATAGCCCATAAATCAACTTCCCTCATGGGGCAATGGGAGCGGCGGAGAAGTTGGGGGCGACGTGAATACAAAGTAGCCAAGGGGGCAGGGGTGTGAGTGAGTGTGGAAAGAGTGGGGTTCAGACCCCACTGCATTGAGAGCGGACGAAGGAGGACTCCAAGGAAGAAAAGAAAAGAAGAAGGATACGAGGGAGATGATAAGGAGGGTAGAAAATATGGAGGGGGGTATAAATCGATGAATCTGGATGTATCCATGAAAATAAGGCAAATATGAATATTATTAAATCTTCCCATTAGTTTTGATGCTGAACATTTTTTTCCGAGTCCAAGAAACATTTTCTAAAATTTCGTTTCCGCGGAAGTAGAACTCGGTGCCCACTTCTGATACTAGTTTCATAGACGATGGCATATACGCGTATACATAAACTTACGATATACCACGTCCTATGGTCTATCTAGTTCATGCATCAGGAAATCAAATCATTACCTCTGATAAAAATTTCTCAACGATGCATATAAATTTTTGGGTCATTTAAGGGAACCTACAAACCTGCTAGGCAAGCTTTGTCACACAAGCACCTGGAAAAATTCCAAAAAGGGGTTGGAGTTTGAATATAAGAGGTATTTTCTTCCCGAATATTAAAAGCGTGGAAACTTATGAAGAATTCAATGAAAATAATGTATTTCTACAACTTTAAACTTTGATAAATTTGACCCTTGGCTTTTCCAAGGATAGAACTATAATTGAAAAAGGAGCTCTTATTTCACTCGCCATAGTTTTACACGTGATGGATTGTAAAATTCTACAATTTGATTCAAATATATGTTTTTGATATTTCCATCACATATCCAAAACTATGCATCGTAAAGAAGAGACTTACTCTTTCAAGTACACTATGGCTCGAGGACACTATACACATACACAGAGAAAAATAGAAAATAACACTTCCGTGTTTATTTGACTGTTTTGGCTGTGACCTTCCGCTTTCATAAACAGAAAGAATACTTAAGGGCGAAGGAATGAAAATGGTTGAGGGACCGAAGAGAGAACGGGGGAGATTTAATGTAATTAGTTGAGACCTGAGGGTTTATAGCACTGCGGGGGGGGGTGCAAGATGTTCGTGGATTCACGAGTCCTTATTTCCATTTCGGCGACCGAATTGTGGACGCATTCTCGAACGGAAAGAAAGAAACAGTTATCAAAAGGCAAATCATGGAAAGCTGAAGGCACAGGAATAGTTGACAGGAATGCACATTTGATTGAAAAGGGGTGATTATTTACAGGGAAGGAGAATGATGTATTACATTCTACAATATATAAAGCGGAGAAAGGTTTGAAATGAGGATGTAGATAACATTTTTGAAGAGAGAGCGTTGTGAGAGCGGAGTAAACACGTGACTTGAGGATCTGAGGGAATTGGAAAGGAGGTAGTGGAACAAATGATGCAACATATTTTACAGTAAGAACCGTTTTTGAACGATGGTCTACGTAAAGGTGTGATAAGAGGGTCGAAAAATAACTAAGGTGGGTTTTAAGATATTTTTTAGGTTTGCGGGCCTTGTAACCCGCGGTAGTAACCCTGTACATTCGAAAATAATATTACCACATTTGGTCTGTCTTATATTTTATCAAATATATTTCTTATACGACTTTGAATGAATGAAATCTGACTCCCTACATATAATTAATCGTGTAAAAATCTAAGAAAATATTTTTAATAAATATTCATTCTCAAACAAATCAATTCTTTTTCGGGTATTGCGGAAATTATAGATTACGATGACAATAGTTCAAAGTATCAGATAAAAGATCAATTGCCAAAAATCATTATATCCTCAATCATGCCATATTAGATAATATAAATCCAATTCACATTTATAAGCAAACTACTGATAATACATAAATATTTAGCTTTCCTCTTAATATATGTCAGATTTTTCTGTTTGTAACGACAATTTAAAATCAATGTATTCAGGGTCTTAAATTTTGTGTCATTTTCAACATAATGTACCATAATTTGTGAAATTTCCTTTTATTTTACCGCAGTTACACACAATCCCATTAAACTGAATCAAATAAACATTCATGTGCCACGTTCTGTGGAGCGAATATTATTAATATCTGCTCCCATGCCGGTCGCAGAACACACGTTTATCCAGATAAAGTAACGTAGAAAATATTATTGTCCATACTGAAAAGGCAAAAAGGTGAAAAATGAAATGAAGAGACGAATGAAAGTCAGTAGTAGTCATAAAATCTGGTTTTAGAATGATGAAGCTATAGTTTGTCAAGCCAGACAAGATGCAGAAGGTATTGATTGCTGAGTGCATTAGAAATTCAGTGCGAAGAGTATGAGATTAAAATAAATGTAAGAAAAACGAAGGTTATGTGGTTTTCCAGAAAGAAAAGGCTAAGTTAAATTCCAAGAAACGGCAGGAGACCGCAACAGTAACTTTTAAGGGAGTCATCCGCTAATATGCATTTTAATGCAACAATTTCAGAGCATAAAAACCATTCACCTTGACTTAGATTCGAACCTGGATCCCTCGATGTCCGGCCGAGTGATTTAGCCAGTTAAGCTTTCGATGCGTCCTCTCAAACTCTGAAATTTTGACATCGAGGGATCCGGGCTCGGATCCCGGTCAAGGCGAATGATTTTTGCTTCTGAAATTGTTTCATTAAAAGGCTAAGTTAAGTATCAAATAATGAGTTCATAAACGAGAGCAGGTGAAACAGTTTACCTAACTAGGAAATTGTCCTTGAGCAAAATGGTCAGGTATGGTAATAGCGTTAGGCAGAAAAGCTTCCACAAGGAAGGCAGAATTAATGACAGGGACCTCAAGTAAGACTGTTAAGAAAAGGCTTTTCAAAAACTTGATATTGAGCATGTTTACGTTCGGCCCGAAAACATGTTCGTTGAAGCGGGATGACAGGCGTAGGTTGGTGAGTTTTTAAAAGTGGGTGTGGAGAAGGATGGAAAAGATTAAATGGACAGAAACAAAAACAAAGCAGCTAGGTACGGTGGAAGTGAAGAAGGGATTCCTGGAAGAAATCCAAATAAGTAGGAAACATTAATTCGGAGCGATGGGAAGTTGAACACTGTGACAGAGGGAAGAATATTAGGCAAACGTGGAAGCGATGGAAATACATGTAGAATAGGCATGTTGGTTGAAATTATGGGAGGAAGGAAAAAATCTGAATTGAAGAAGGGTTTATTAATAGTATCTGATCTAAAAATATCTTTTGTTAGGAAAGGCAAGGAAATGTATCGTTGAATAATTTTTGTTTATTTAAAACTAATTTTACTAGAAGGATAACAATAATAACAAAGTTCCCATTAGAAACAATTTCTCCATTCAAAACGATTAATATTTCTTTTACGAAATAAGCCGCCACTATACAAAGTTGAACTATCTAACTAACTACTGATGACGCACAGTATGCAGTGTATTTTTCTAGTTCCTGGGTTAATTTCCTTATATTTACCCAAATTCTGAATGAGCTACTGATTTAAAAGGAAGATACTACTTAGCGTTCAATTAGGGGCTCCCTATATGCATAGAGGCTCAAAGCCATACTTCACCGCAAAGCGCTTTTAAGTTACTTTGATCTTTCCTCTTAAGATAACCACGATCCTTAGTGTAGCGAATTGATAACACGAATAGTAAATTCTCTTTAGTGAGAAAACAGTGATGCACAACGTATCTTTCATATGCTTACGACAAATGTCAATGATTTCAAGTCAATATGGTGAATAATTCTACCCTTAGAAAACGCGTAAAATCTGAGAGATAGTTGCCCCATTTGAAAATGCGGAGGAGCATTGAAATGATGAGAAATAGGAGATGAGTAAAGCAAACATCACTGGAGGAATTTCTTTCAATTTGCTACGAAGACGATGGATTGTATGGATTTTGATTCAGGAGGGGTAGGGGGAAGAAGGTGAAATAAAGGAGTGAAGGAAACGGAAAGGAGAGAGCAGCGAGGACTGGGAGGGGTCGGCCGCCGCGGTGGTTGTCTGCTCCTAAGTGTATTGAAAAGAAGTGATCGGAAAGGAATGGCGAATCGAGTGGGGTGGGAGACCAATAGGGTCGGTTGAATCCCAAGGAGCGGCAAAAGGGGATGAATCCTTTGATAATTGGTGCAGAAGACAGGAGAACGGTGGCCCAGGGAAGTAGGCTGAGAGATGGGATGCTATATAGGGGAGGAAGCGACGCTGAGGAAGGGGTTGGAAAGAGTTAGGTTGGGAATACGTACACGAGCGAGGGGGCTGGAGAAGAGTTGGAGGGGTGAAATTCGATTGGTTGCGGAAGTGTAGAAAATGGCTGGGGGAGGGTAGGGACCGACGAATGACAAAATTGTCGAGAGATTATTGGAGCGTAAGACCGATTTCATGTTTACCGTACTTTACCTTCAATGAAAAACTTAAATGGGGATACTGTCAGAATTACAACGCTGGATGAGTCAGATTTACGTAAGATTTGCCGTTGAAATCCTTTTTGTACGTTTTAAAAATCCCCAAAATTGGCTGAAGTGATGTTCATAGCAGTAAAATGGAAATTAGAAAGGAGGAAGTTGTTCGAAATGATTCGATTAATCTGCAGTTGTTTACAAATCAAATGATCAAAGCAAATAAAATACGTGAAATGTTCATGTAAAAATTAGGGACCACATTTAGGGAAATTGTCACCTCATTTCACCTTTATGAAGCTCAGCTCGGATTTCATTAAACATAATTCGCAGGTACATTCTTCAAAACACTCCATGAAAATTAATTCCTAACGCTTTTTCCTCGGGCAACATTCAAGGAGAATCGCGGAAGAGAACGGCAAAAGAAAATGGCGCGAACCATAACAGGCGGACCTAAAAACGAAAAAAAGGGACGAAAAATGGGAAGTGGTTCTAGGATGAATTGCAAAGATGCGGCTGGAGGAAAAGGTATTTTTTCTCGACTGTGCGATGAAGAGGAGACTGATTGAGAAAAAATATTGGAGGAGAAACCAGCATGCGGGGACAGCTGCGGATGTGATAGAGGGAGCTGTTAGAGGGAAGGAGAGGGATGGGGCACGAGAGAGGGGTGACCCCATACACGACTACATAAACGAGGTGGGAAGAGAGAGGGTCCTCCCACGTAAAAACTGGGGACCCAAGCGATCTTTTCGAAGATTCAGAAATATCAAGTGCCTCTTCCTTTTCTTAACAAGCATTGAAGAAAGCGGGTTACAAAAAGAAATAGTTTTGGATTCCCGTCCCTTTCGTCTGCCGACCCCTCTCGTCCTACCGCCGAATTCTCCGCACCCACCGGTCCCCGCCCCCTTCCCCCCCCCCTCCGCCCCCACTGTCCTCCGATTGAACATGGTCCGTTGGTTCGTGGGGTGAAATGGAGACAAATTCGAACGAATAAAGAAAGCGGGGATCTCTTGCGAGGAAAGGGAGTTTATTTTTTTCTTCTTCCACCAGATGAAGACCAATAAGATGGCGCGCCCTTATGGTATAAAGAGGAAAACATCAAGAGAGACGCCACAAATGAGAGATATTCACCATGTGAAGGATTTGCGTGATTCAAAAACGAAATTTTTTTATATCATTCAATCCCGAGAAAAATCACATTGAATAGGTTGACCGAAGTTAATGACGAATTTCATTTCATTCTTCATCGCGTCCTCAACATCACGATGGAAAGAAATTCGATTGGTGTTCTCTTGAATTAATCTCTGAGAAAAAATGTTACATCTGCTAATGGAATGGAGGGATGTCAATACGTGCAATCTTTTGAGCGACATAGGAGCGTTACCTAAAGAAATACTCTCGGAGTTTCCTGGAAAGTATGCATTTTAATCAGTAATATGCTCACTAAGTGCATGCATCCGTAGTAAGACGAAAATAAATTGGCATTTTATTTAATAACGTACACAAAAGAAGCGCATGCCAAACCAGATTCATAATTTCAAAAAATTACAGAATTCAGAATTTTATGTGAATCGGTCCGCGATGACTTTTTTACCAAAGTGACATTCATTGCTGTTTTCAAGGTCGCTAATTTCTCTTCGAGGTAAATTAAATCAGTTTAAAATGAACAATAGTCAAATTAAAGTTGCTCCAGTACGTGATGGTGTTTCTTTGCTGGAATTTTTGCGGTGTCTGGTACTCCATCATTACATGGTATACGATTTACCTGAACTTTTTATAATATTTTATTAACGTATGTAGCTTCTAATATCGAGCTCCTCATGGTAACTCAAGACGTTTGTCGCTCGAGAATAGTGCTGACTGTATTTATGCTTAGACAGCAGGTCTTTTCAACTCCTTTAGCAAGAAAGCTGTAGAGACACAATCACAGCGGAGGTTATTTCCAAAACCAGTGTTCAGTTGTTGTCATTGCCACAGAATGCTGTCCCTGTTCCATGGCGACGCTTGTACTATGAGCATAATGGGCGCTTCTGTCTACCATTAAATTCAAGCACTAAGAAATATGATATAATGCGTATGAATAAATGTGTATTCGAATAACATACTTTAAGTTACGTGTACAATATTCAAGTTATTGTTGTGATAATTTTTATGAAATATAATACTACTACCTTCGAAACAATACGCTTTATTTTACATAGATCTATTAATAACTGTGGTCAAAAGTGCACTAATATTTCTGTCTACAATATATCAGTGGGGTTGTTCTTTTTCTAACTCCTACCCTAGTGGTATGCTTGTGGTTTCATTGTTATAAACTTACCATTTTCACTCATTTAAGTTAATTACTCATTACATAATGAACATATCTGAACTTTTTAAAGGAGATTTTACGTTTTCTGTTCGGAAACCCCAGCATTCTACCTGTCACAACAACCCTTTTATATGTTATCAATTTTTTAAATTATATTTTCATTTAAACTTGCAAAAATATGTTGCGGCTGTGGAACGAATTGTCAATTATAACGAGAATGGAGAGAGGAAAGAAATAGATAAAGAAAACGAGATGGTGAAATGACAAACTACATTTTACAATCACAAAAAAACGTGCTGAAATTGAACATGGTGAGCGTGTTGAGCGTGGTGAAAATTTTTACAGTTAAAGTGCGGTTAGAAAATCTAGAAAGGGTTTGTTCAGCGTGTTTTAACCCATTTGTTTAATGATATCTGGGTACATTGGTTACATGCGTGGTACCCAAAATTAACTCCATGTCCATAGTAAAGAAACACACAGAATGTAGACTAGAGGAAAAATTCGAGTAAGGGACAGTTTAAACCATGCAATTTCGTTGGTTAGGTAAATAGTTAATATGTTATATATCACACTGAAGGAAAATAGAAAAAAATAAGAACACAAAATCAATCAAAGAAAAATTTTCCAAAATTGTTGGTAATGCAGTCTTTAAGAATAATTGAGTCTCTTTTTGATCACGCTAGAATTCCCTCACATCTGAGAGCATTTGGAAACCCTTTGTTCGGACCAGTCATTTTTTCTTTGACTGTCCCAAATGGGTAACGCGCCCGCGTGTTAATGTGAAAGATGTGGATTTGGGTCTTGCTTTGGGCTTCTTTTCTTTGGGTTTCTTTTATGCTCTAATAGTTCGGCCCCTGGGAAGCACGATTGCAATTCAAAGAGTGATTTTTCTAGATCTCAGAGAAATACGGGCGAACATAAATACAGATAATATACTAGGTAGGCATAATTGTTATGCATTATATGCACCGTGAATCCATCTTTGAATCTGCGAAGCGTTGAAAATTTCGCTCAGTCATCGACAGTCACACCACTTTCTCTTCTCCTCTCAGGAGTAATGAGAGAACTTAATCGACTATCCTGAATTCTACTCCAATATTAGTAACAATGTAATGGACTTTCACTGTTGATCGTTCATGCGTGCGCATCAGTTCATGCATAATTTAACCCTTAAAGGCATTATAAGCCTGCACTAATCAAATGGTGAGGGAGCAAATCATGAGAAATGGGCAATAACAATCCATTTCATGCTTCCACCGCCCACTTCACGCATCGACATTACGGTGAAGTCACAGTAGAGGAAAAAGATGAAATATTTATTGTTACATAATCACGTGAAAGCTTGAGAATCATGCCAAATTCGCGCTGAAAGAATTATTTTCAAGATCTCGAGAGAGAGATGCTAGCAAAAGCTATGACAGCGGTACACTTACATTCAAGAATACAGTTCTATAATGGACTAAATACTATTTTACCGATCACCAATGTGGAGGGAATAACGGGAGCTTTCACTTTGATAGTAGGAAATGTACGAAAATTGCATTGAATAGAAGGTCTATGCACGTTTCCGATTCATAAAAGCATCGACTAGACGCCTATGTACATAGTTATTCCGTGATTAACGTATTTCATGGGAAGAAGTAAGCAAATAGATCTACGTCATAGCAAATGGATCTAATAAGCAGATAAGTGAATTTAATATATTGATAATAATTTAAAAATTCTTTCAGAGACCCCAGATACCTATGGCTTTCTCCACAGCCTTTTGATCAGACTATCTGATGACCTAATTCGATCCATGTAGGCATTTTTTTCATAAGAACATTTTTTTACGGAAATACGTACAATTTCCGCCATACTTGAAGGGGTGTGGTATTTCGGTTTTGGTCAAATAATATCCTATTTTTTGTTAAATAAGAACTGAAAATTCTCACGTGTTCGAGTGTTTAAACTTATAAGGATGTCAAGTCGGCTCTTTTTACCCATATAGATCTCGTGCTACAGTTTTACGAATTAAGAGAGCCCTATAACGCATATTTAGGAAAAGTTCTGGTGAGTTCCTCTTTGCCGATGGTCTCATTAAGCTGCTCACCACTTTGTAACTGTGTAACTACAAGTTTAAAAGAAGAAGGGATAAGCATACCTTCTGTTGTAGTAAAACCTAAAGAGGTTTACTTGAGGAGTATATATTTAGCCTTTCGTCATAAAAGAGTTGTTCTTTGGTCAGATGTGAGTAATGAATATCAATGATCACATATGTGGGTAATTATTATGTGGTGATTCCACCACATTTTTTTAGAGGGATCCAGATCGACCCATCAGCACCACGCCCTGTCGTTCCTCCAACGGCGCCCTTAGAGCGCCGGCTGTAGACGCTCATAGCTCCAGCAGCAGAGAGCCTTTTTAGGCGGAATGTGGCGTGGTTCCCTCTTGTGGGAACCGCAAAAGCTATATCTGCGGTCCATATGTAAGTAGTACCTTTTTTTTAACGTGATATTTTACTAAAAACTTCAATTCACGTCATTTAAGTTTTTCACTTTCCGGGTGGGCAAGGTCAAAACAGCTTTATTTTAAGTTATTTTGTGATCTTAATCGATTTCACTAATTACCTCCATGTTATTCACTTCTTGCATATTCCCTTCGTCTCTATCACAGTCATAAATTGTATCATGCACGCTCTTCGTATCCGAGACACTTAATATTCCTTGCAGATTTACCAAATAAACGCAGAGTTATCTCAGCTATTATATTCCAACCAGGAACGAATTTAGTAGTTGCTCCAAACTTGACAGCAACCAATCCTTCGAAGGAAATATTCCTCAAAAAATTCTCGATTGAAGATCAGTGAAAGAGCAATTTGGAGCTTTCACAACAGGAAATTAAGGGTCTCAATCCTCTCGGGAACGAGAGCACTGTGGGCCGCGATCCTTCCTCTCCTGACTGTCCGGAAGAACTATGTTGGAATGCCTCCGGATGCCTGTCGGATGGGCTTCCTGCTTTTAATCCCGGAGGAGTTATAACGTGGACGAGGCCCGGAGGTGTGAAGTGAGCTGCTGGTTGAAGCGAAAACGGCAAGGTGAAGCAAGTGCCGGAAGCGAGGGAAACATTTAAATCGAGGAGAGAAAAATATGACGAGAGTGTGTGACACAGGGATGCATACCGTGGAAACGAGCAAACACGTAAGGAGCGCCTGTTTGGCTGAGCGGAAAGCACGCCCGTCGCCCGGAGACGGGAGTTCGAAACGTCATTACCGTAATGGAAGCACCCGTCGAGTGAAGGCGGGAGACGCGAGAGGGTGGAAGGAGCCCGGAACTAGTAGCGTGGGCGTGGGAGGAGGCCAAGAGAAAAAAAGGAGGAAATGGTTGGGGACAGGGGACTTCAAGAGAGACGCTACGGGGAAGGGAGAAGGCAGTGCGCGCTCATGAGCAGGGAGGGGGGCAAGGATGAAAGCGGGGCGAGAGAGGGAGAGTAAAGAAGTTATGTCCACATAAGGAAAATGATGACAAAGTGAAAGAAGCGGGTGTAATCAGGCGAAACCGAACTCGTGATTTTTAATCGTCAAGAACGGAAGAAGTTTGATCCAAACACATTCGGTTCCCAATTTTTGTACCTTGAAGCCACCTTCCCCACTCCATACTGCAAGCATATGATTTCAGTCGGAGGTACACACGACGAAAATTTCCGCCAGACGGTTTTACAAGATGACTTTTATCTATGAACATCCTATCAGGGCAGAGTATATCACTGAGCCTCGACCGAAAGAATAAAGATTTTCGTCGGCTACCAATACACCCTTTAGCATTAACCTGATTCATTTTCAATTTAAGTCCCCAATTTTATTGGTGCTAATAAGTAACATATTTTTTTACCACACACTTGGGATTTATCATAAAATATAGCACCAATTTCAATAACTTCGGGTGATATGGTCCTATCTGTCGATTCTCCTTATTTTAATTCAAGGAATTCAAAATGTTGAATCGTTTATGTTTTCGTCACCCATCTTTATAATTAAAAAATAAGTCAAAAATTTCTGTGCGATCATTTTTACTGGATTCCGTTCGAGATGGATTGCCTTCCTCTCGAAAGCATCATATCTCATCACAGTAATTCAGCCAGTTTCCTAGTCATGTAAAATTTCTCGCGGTGTTACCCAGACCATACATTAGCGATTACGTAATAATTCTGCTAAAGGAATCACCACAACATTTCCGTTTACTTCCCTGTGACTCATAAAAAAAGAGGAAATGCTCTATTTCGTTGAAAGTAGAAAAGCTTGCTTTGATTACGGAAAAATAGTCTCAAAATATTCAATCAACGAAAAGTGAAATATTCAGGAATGCATATTACTCCTTCCATTTCCTTGTAAAAAATTACCAATGATTTAATTTTTCTTACTCTCTTACCTTAATCATGAATGAGGAACGTTCAAAAGTCTGCGTAGCATATGCGACCACTTATCTGATAAGCGATTGGGTCATCTGGGTTATAATCCCAGTCAAATTAAATGATTTTTTACATGGTGAACTTGTAAATATTATTCATCTTGCCGGAATATGTTATGGATAATTACTAAGGTACAATAAGCTGATAATTATTAGGATGTCGATGTGCCTGGATTAGCGTATTTGAGATGAGTAATTATGATATAAGGTAATCACGGTGATAAAATGCGTTCCAGTGGGAGATGAAAAGGAGTTCCACGGGACAGATGCTAAGTGCATGCCGACGTGATTGGCAGAAGCTAAGGAGGTATTGGCGCGCTTTTGGGTTCATGGGGACATGCTTGCGTTCCACTGTTCATGCTCTAGGGTCACGGGGAGAAATTTAGGTGACACGAGAAAAGAGGAGCGAATGAAGACGGAATTTCAGACACGGCGAACTGAAAGAAGGCGAAGGAGAGGCTCCCGGAAAGATTTAAAGGGACTTCCCTAGGAGGAGGCTAAGAGGCCATTCTTCCGTTTTCCGTGGTTGCGACGACTAGAGGAGGCGGAAGAGAGTTCACTGGGGGAAGAGAAAATACAGAGAGCCTCTTAGAGGAGATCGAAGGTGGGGGACAGGGAAGAGTACAGTGTTACAGACGAGTGACTCGAGAAACGAGGTCGTCCTGCGGAGGGACCCAGGGAGTCCTATATATTCCTGACGACGGAGGAGTTTGATGCGAGGAAAGGAGGTGAAACATACATACAGTTCATACTCGGGTCAAATACCATCCAGCAATATTTCTTGGCATATGAATAGCCATTTTTTTGTGCCTTTCCTTGCTTAGTGATGGTCAGGTAAAGTCGACCAAAAACATGTCATACGATATAATAATTCTATCCCAAAATTTACCCTAAATAAATACCTAAGTGAGACACTGAAGGTTGAATACCTAGTCAGGAATAATATCATAATTTTCTGATAATGCTATATCCTAGAAATGAAAATACTACACTAAGCACTACACCTTGAATATTAAAGCAATCAAAAGGTGACCTGGAAAATATCCGAATAGATTGATGATACCATAAGGTTGGTGGCCGTAGAAAAACCTGCTTGTGATATAATATACCCCAAGTAAAACTGAATGAATTAATTTTATAAACTTTAATATGAAAAATGTAACTCCAATATAATTGGAATCGATAAGTTTGTCATTGGTTATGAAATATTAAAGCAATGTAATATTTATTTGTAATTATAAGTCATAAATTTTTTTGAAACGTGATATTAAATTAATTTATCATCATATACATAATTCAATCACTTTTAAGTTTTCCTAAAATAAATGTCTTTGTAAGAATATCGGGCTCAAACAGATCAAACTCTCTGAGGTAATAAGCGTTAATAATAATAATTCGGCTTTATTCGGGCGAGATTGAGGCTGTGGCGGTCTCTTCTTCCATCTAACCCATCGTCAAATACATTCAATGAAAATATAATTAAATTTGAATGCCTAATAATACACAAAAGAAAGAGAGAATGACAGTCTATTTCCCATGAATATGCTTGAGTAAAAAGAGTGTAGAAATATATGCAAAATTGTGGGCAAAACGTAAGGAATAAGGCTTTTATCATTAATGCAAATACCCACTGCAGGAAAACACCCACACATAAAGGGGAGTGTGAAAAACCTGCAAAAACTGACAGATAGATAATACCAACTTTATAACTTACTAAATTAATAATAATAATTAATCAATGCATGAAGAATAAGAATTGAATGTCATCAGGAATAGCAGAAGATGAGCAAGAGGATTTTGTTATGACACGAGGCGTAAAAAAGACAGCTAAATATATTAGAGTGAGAATATGTTCCAGCATTGAAGACAAAGTTACAAATTAAATTAACACACTAGATGTAACACACTTGTGCATAGAAAATCTGAAATTACTTGGTTGATTAAATCTATTGAAAATATATTATCTGCACGGACAATAAGTAAACATTCCTAACAAGAGAGGTAATATACTTTAAGCTAAGGAATACGTTCACACGGCTGACCGCTGCTTTCGCAAAGATGGATATTGGGAAGGGGAATATTGGATGAAAAAGAGACCGGCACAACTAATTGTGTAGCTAGCTGAAATATGGTGAGCTTAAGCTTACATATTTCATTTCTCAAAGCCATGTTTTCTTAATCCCAGGCGATTCTCCGAGAAAACGTTTGAGGAGATAATTAATTACTATGGACTTTCTACCGGATTTCTAATCGTACACAAGTTCGTCAAAAATAGGAAAGACTTACTTGGGTAGCAAAATAATTTTTAACCATGATATTTTATTAAAAAAATGTCATGCAAATATATCAACTAAAAATAAAAAGGTTTAAATGGGAAAAAGGAATAAACTGCATTAACTAAATGACCTGTACAGGTAAGCGTACCGACATATGTTTGAAAGTTACACCATGCTTTATTAAAATGGTTTTGGTCGTTTATTCCCACGCTTTAGATGATAATTTAGTACTGATTAAGTACTAACCAAGATTTAAAAGGCCTAATAGGTAAGTGGTTTGAGGATATGGGTTATAAAAGCATTACTAGAGACTTTAAGAAAGGGACACCAAGATTATGTAAAAAAAAATTATGAAAGAGGAAAATGAGACGGATATAATCGAAGAGAAATGGGGAAATAACAAAAAGGGGTTATCGCGAGTTCAAATGAAAATAAGGAACAGAATATAGGGAAATAACAATGACGTCATAGATTATGGAAGGGGCAATTAGAAATACAGAATATAGAAGAAAATGGATGAAAGTAAAACGTTTTGAATAAAAAAATGAAACAGGAAACTAACAGGTTAGAAGAAGAGTGGTGGAAGACGCTGTGCGAAGATGTGTTATGTTTATAAGGAAAGGGTGAAATCGGTGCATGGTACCGTATGGTGAGTGTTCTGTCGGGAAGGAAGAGGAAAATGGAAAAAATAAATCAGGAAAATTATGAATTGCGCAAGGAAATGTTCAACAGAGATGTACAGAATACCAAAAGAAGTTATATGGTATAGTATTAGGCCAGCAAGGTTAGACATCGAAAGAGAATAAGACATAGATGATGATAACTAAGGCTTAGGTTCACTCGATGGTGAGAATGATAGAGCAATAAGGGAATTGAAATCAAATAAGGCTGTGGAGGTAGATAACATTCCCATAGAAGTACGTACACGCTTTAAAAAAAGGTGGAATACCGAGTTTTGATTGACTAATTGTAGCATTTATGAGGGAGAAATTTGGTCGGAAGATTTTGTCAAGTCATTTTTAGTTCCTATACCAAAAAAAAGGAAAGCAGCCATGTGTAACGATTTCAGAACAATAAGTTTGATTTCGCATGCAGCTTAAGTGCTTCTTAGGATCATCAATAAAAGGATGGATAGCAGGGCAAAAAATTACTTAGGGTGTGATCAGTTTCAGCTAAGAAAGGGGAGATACAGGCGTGATGCCATAGCATTAATGAGGTCACTAATAGAGAGGAACATGTAATAAACATCAGGAAGTTTTTACCTCTTATATTTTTAGAATACGTTCGACGAGGGGAATTGGGCAGTATTAATAGTTGTATTGGTGGCAATAGAAGTATTTTGGAGGGATAGAAGACTTACAAAGAACAGATAGTGGAACATTTTCAATTTCCAGCAATTCCAGCAACTTTTTCTGAAACTTCTAAATTTGTTCATTACGCTACTAATTCGCAACCTTATCTGCTAGGAGACATGAAAGGGACTTTAGAAAGGAATAAAGATAAAAAGATAATTCATAAAAGCAGGTTTGCGGATAATCAAACTTTTGTCTGCCAGTCAACCAAAGGGTTGCAAGCATTGTTGTGAAAATTGTGTACGTTTGGGATGAGAATAAATGTCAAAAGACGATTTTATGGGTTCAGAGAAATAGGTAAGCTTCTTACGTCAATTAAGGAATTATAAATAGAAAGGCAAAAACTAAATCAGATGGAAGTATACTTTTCGTGGAAGTGTCCTGGACCGGTAGACGCGATAGGGTTCATACATGCGAAAAGAATAATTATGTTCGAAAAAGAATCTTCAGGAGGAAAAGAGAAATTATGACAGGGACGTTTAATAAGAATGTTAGGAAAAGACGTTAAGAATTTGATATGGAGCGTAGTTCTGTGCGGTGCGGAAAAATAGTCGTTGAAGACAGATGATAGGCGTAGATTGGAGGCTTTTGAAATGAGGGTATGGAAAATTGTGGAAAATGTGAAATGGTCACAAATAAAAACAAAAGATCGTTCTAGGCGTAGTCGGGGAGTAGAGGGAATGGTTGGAAGAAATACAAGGGAATCAGGAAACATGAAGGTAAAGCGTTTTATCTGACGATCGGAAAATGAAGACTGATAGAGGAGAGTTCATTTGGAAACCGAGGAATAACTGGGAATAAGATAGTAATTTTGGAAGGATATTAGGGAGCGAGGAAATATTCTGAACTGGAGAGGGGTTTGTTGTACTGTGTGATTTCAGGTTTTGTTTGTTTTAAAGAGGCAAAAACTGAATCGTTGTTACGTTGCCTGTTTCCTTCCAAGACCGACGTCAACTTTAGAATGCTGATAATAATAGGAGGAAATTGCTGCTGGCCAAGACGGGTGCATTCCATGTGTTTGTATTTGAGTAAATCATTCATCAGCCAGTTCATTGGAACTTGTAATCCAATCTATAACGTTGCTGGTTATTAATTCTATTGATGTTTAAGCATTTGAGTATAATACGAGGTGTGTTCAGAAAATAGCGGGCATTTTTTAATTTCGCAAGTTTGGAGAATCCGGTCGTCAAATGTTTTCAATATGTTGGTGTACGTTCGTACACAGCTCGTATACCGAATACAATTTATAATCAGATATCTCTGTGATCTGTTGTTCATGATTACCACACTGGAAAGGCATTATTTTTTCCTTCAAAATATTTCATTAGCTGAGCAAAGAAAGATATTGCTTTAAGGGATCTACTCAATAAATGATATCTCTCTACTTTTTAAGGTTTCGTTACATTGGGAAAATAACACCAGTGAGCTCCCAAAAATAATATAAAACTTAATTTATATTAAATTAGCGGTATCGGGTGTCACCTAGTGAAATGTCTTTATGCAAAAATGATTTCACTCGTGAAAAACAAGTGAGCGTTGTGCTTATTTTATGCATGTGGACAAAGCACTGAATCTATATGTAATAAAACTGCCATAAGTTTCACATTGTGCATAATTTTATACATAAATCCACATATGATTCGTCCGCTGAAAAAGAAAAGAAACTCACTGGCGCTAACTTGATATGCATTATACAGGCCTACAAAAAAGAATTTTTTTTTGGTGCCGGGAATCTTTGTGATGATTTTAACTATATTTGTAGAGCTGAATCCAAATATGAAATCCGTTTTTATTTAACAGCTTTACTTTTTTAGATATGGCACATCTTACGATTAGTTGTATTAATATTTGATATATTCCGAAAAATAATTTTCAAAGTTAAATAAATCTATAAGTATACTAATTTATAACAACTCTGCGGTGTTCCTTTTATTTTCAATAAACTGTCAATAAGTTTTATGCATATTTCTATATTGTAGGCCAATGAGATTAAAAAACAAAAATCGTTTGTATCGACTTCGGTAAAATGATGGCGAAATTAGTTCATAAGGTATCCGTTAGATGACATCCACGTTTTCTGTTCTCTTGACAGCCATTTTTGTTTCATTAGTTGCCCTTGGCTATTCGGAGCAGGTGGACGGACTTTACGTCAAACTGTAACTTTTTGTAAAACATCATCAAAAAATGAGCTCAAGTCGAAGATGCTGTGTTAATGATCCTGATGTGTTTTGTTACGTTTGTGGGGAATATATGGTAAAAGAAAATAGGAAAAATATTACAGACTTTGTGAAACGTGCATACTTTGGATATTTTGGTGCTAAGCTTGGTGAACAAGATAAAACATGGGCACCGCATTTTGTGTGTAAACATGTACTTAACATCTGCGGCAATGGACAACAGGACAAAGGAAAAGTCTAAAATTTGGTGTGCCAATGGTGTGGAGAGAACCTGTGAATCATATTGACGACTGTTATTTTTGCATAGTAAATGTTTCGGGAATTAATCGAAAAAATCGCCACAAGTGGACATATCCAGATTTGCCTTCAGCTAGACGCCCGGTACCCCATTCAGAAGAAATACCGATCCCAATATTTCAGACGTTACCAGATATATCTAAGGAAGAATTTGAGTTATTTGAAGACATTTCTCATTCTATTGACGATAGTGGCAGTGACTACGAGGGGGTATCAACAATTCCTCAACTATTAATTCAAGATAAACTAAGCAAGCTTGCTAGAGAACTGAACTTATCGAAGGAAGCATCCGAACTACTAGCATCAAGACTGCATGAAAAGAATTTACTGCAACCCGGTACAAAAATAAGTTTTTATCGCACAAGGGAAAAGGATATGCTACCATTCATTACTCAAGAAGACAATCTTACATTTTGTTTAGACGTTAAGGGTCTTTTGGAAAAAATGTGACTACTATCACAATATGATGCTAGTGATTGGCGTTTGTTTATTGATAGCTCCAAGTGTAGTTTAAAATGTGTACTTCTTCACAATGGTAACAGGTTTGGCGCAATACCAATCGCTCATTCAACTAAAATGAAAGAAGAATACGATACAATAGCATTGGTCTTACAGAAGATAAAATACCAGGAACATCGCTGGGTGATTTGTGTAGATTTAAAAATGGTGAACTTTCTTCTTGGGCAGCAAAGTGGCTACACAAAATATCCTTGTTTCTTGTGCCTCTGGGATAGCAGGGACAGACAAAACCACTGGATTAAGAAGGAGTGGCCTAAGAGAGAAAACTTGGTTGTTGGGAAAGAAAACATCATTGCTGAATCTTTAGTTGAAAGACAGAAAATCATCTTACCGCCTCTACATACTAAATTAGGCCTAATGAAGCAATTTGTAAAGGCTCTTGACAAGGATGGGCCATGCTTCGGCTACTTAAGACTAAAGATGCCCCATATAAGTATTGAAAAACTTAAAGCTGGTATTTTTGAGGGGCCACAAATGAGACAACTTACAAAGGATCCTGCTTTTGTCGAGTCAATGAATGAGATTGAAAAAATTAGTTGGATGTCATTTGTTGAGGTCATAAAAAATGTTCTAGGAAATCACAAAAGTGAAAATTATATTGAGCTGGTATACATTATGCTCAGTAACTTCAAATCACTTGGATTTAATATGAGCACAAAAGTTCACTACCTACACAGCCACTTAGACAATTTTCTTGGAAATTAAGGAGACACAAGTGAAGAACAAGGTGAAAGATTTCACAAGATATAAAAACAATGGAAGCTCGCTACCAAGGAAGATGGGATAACCATATGATGACAGATTACTGCTGGTGCCTAAAACGAGACTGTTTGAACAAAGTGCACTCAAGAAAATCGCGCAAAAGAAGCTTCCGATGTGTTGAGTGATGTTTTTATGCATTGTTTTCTTTTCAATTTGTTTTATTGCAGTAAAAAATTTTAGTATTTGTGTAAAATTGTATTGTAAAATTCTGTTGTGTTTGTGGGTGATTTAACAGCCCTAGAAATAAATCAAGTCTTTATATTTAGTGGGTTTTATTATTAATATAATATTTCCATATCATCATGTAGAAGATTTTTTTACGTAAGTAACAACATATATCTTGAAAACTATAGCTGATAGGAAAAAACTAGTGTCATAATTGGATTCAGCACCCTAATTTTTCTTTAAATCATCATTAAAAGCTCCGGCACCAAAACCACTGTTGGCCTGTGTTATTATTGGCACATGTGAGACATTCACATAAGTGTTACATGTACATGAACCTCATGTGAAAGTCTCATGGATGTGAATAATAATGTATATCAAGTTTGCACTAGCGAACGAAGACATAGAAACACAAAAAAAAGAAAAGAAACTTACACATTTCCGAATTTTCGGTGGTCAAACCACCTTTCTCAAGCGTGTGAGTTTCTTTTGTTTTTTGTGTTTCTGTATTTTTGTCCGCTAGTGCTATTTTGATTTACACACACACACACACATATATATACATATATAACTTAGACAGTAACACACAGCACGAGAACATATAAAAAGAACACTCACAATAATATCTTGATAATTTCGACGGACTCGTACTCCGTCTTCTTCGGAAGATAAGATATGAGTCATATCTTATCTTCATCATATCAAAGAAGACAGAGTTCGAGTCCGTCGAAATTATCAAGATATTATTGTGAGTGTTCTTTTTATATGTTCTCGCGCTGTGTGTTACTGTCTAAGTTTTTTATTCAACACTTCCGAGTTACTTCGAAGAAATCATATATATATATATATACATCGATGATGCGGAAGTACTCACGAGAGCAATACAACTTTTGGACGGCACAATAGAACACAGAATAAAACAGATAACACGTAAAAGGACACTCACACTGTAGATGATTTAAGCTTTCGGCCTACTACGAGGTCTTCTTCAGGTCAGACTGAGAGGTTTTGAGGGAAGAGTGCCTGGGGAGGGGAGGGGGGGCGGAAGTTTTAGGGACTGTTGGGAAAGAAATTAAAGATGGCGGTTAAGGGTGGGAATTTTAAAGGATCGGAATCTAAGCTTAGAAGCTTAAATCATCTCTTGACGTGTTATCTGTTTTATTCTGTGTTCTATTGTGCCGTCAAAAAGTTATAAATATATATATATATACACACACACACAAACACACACACAATAGTTGCCAAATGCAAGAACGCAACCCCTCTTCGTGCCTCCAGATGAGACTGTAGTAATTACTTATCTTCAACTCCACACCACCTCCTTGCGCCCTGACGACTGCAACCCTTGATTACGGTGAGAACAAGCACGGACTGAGTGAGGCATTATTATCATCCAATTCCCTCAAAGCTGTCGTCATAACAGGCAATCGCCTGGCCCTTAGGCTTCATTAAAGAGTATCTCCACGCAAAATGCATTACGCTCCGGTGGGCTGCAGGGTGAAGGGCGAATGTGGGACGATATCTCCTATTTCCCTGGAGTGCCCGCCTTCCCCCACTTCCTTCCCTCTCCTCGAGTGCCGCCTCCATTTCCTTCCTTCGGTCCGCCCTTCCTGCCCTCAGAAGATGCAATGCTCTCGGGAGCTACCGAGAAAGGATATCGGGTTATCGGAACGCATAAGCATTTACATCCCCCCCCCGTTCCTTTATCTCGCATTCTTGGTCGAGAGATACGGGCACACGGAGAAGGAAGGGTGGGTGGGGTATAGAGGAGAGGAAGTGAAAGAAGGGGGGTGGAGCCTTGGCGGGGAGCCATCGCCTGGCGTGTTTTTGAGATTAATAGGCATTCCTATTCGATAAAGCTTACATGTGTAACACTGGAGAAGGAAGCGTGTGCAATCGGGCGAGCGGATTAATGTTTCTCTCTCTATCTCTCTCTATGAATGCGGGTCTCAGCAAACTTACCGCAAATGGGTTTCGTGTGCGAGCACCGTTATGTGCACACGTATCAAATATTTTTCGGGTTACTGTTTTTAAGTGCCTTAGATTATCATTCGGAATATTTCGTACCATTAAGCTTTAGGAATTAAGCTGCACAGTGCGTTGGAAAAATAATGCTCCACCGGATACTTCAGGGCGATGTATATCTTGAATATAAATCTGAAAAAAAAAACATGTTTTGAACTCCAAACGATTTTGGAGATCAATTGGAGAAAACGTATTACTACAAACCCAAGAAAAAACATCGTTCACTGGTTGTTTATAGTTCCTGTCGATCTAGTAACCCATTGAATATACCACTGGCCAAAAGGTCGGAACACGTGGGCTCGAATCCAATGTTACGAACGGACCACAGACCTTTGTCACTAGATAAAACCACGATCAAAAATTTGGAGAGACAGGTCCGACTTCTACGACATTTTCATTCACATTTTATTTTCAAATTTCAAAAATTTCTGAAAATTTCATTTTAAAAAAATGTTAATCAGTGTCTGAAATGGCAACAGTCCTGGTAAATATTTATAATATTCTTTACGATGATTTCCTTGGAAATGCTGCTTATATATGAAAAACAATACATCAGCATGTGTAAAACTACTACAAGGACGGATAAATAAAACGATGAAGACGACAACCACCAATGAGGCAAACAAGTTAGTGAAGATCTCTTCTTTGAAAAAATTAAATGAATTAAAATCAGAAATGCAAAGAGATAATAGAGAGGCGTACATAAGGCAATAAGATGGAAGGAAGTCATTATAACGACTTCAGAGATGGTACTTAAACCCTTGCAAATCGCAGTAATGAACCAGTACGTTCGTTGGATACGTGAGGCCACGTAATAATCCCTGTGGAGCATGTGACATTCACGCATTAAGGTTTGGATGCTAGCTACTTTTAGGAGGTTTTAATGAAAGATGCGTCAAAGAAGGAAGAAGAGAACCAGGACACATCTTTATCGAAAAGGGAATTTAACAGAAAAGAAGGGACAATAACAGAGGCCGGGACATAAAAAGAAGCACTATAGAAATAATGAGGACGCTAGGAACAAGGACGTAATGCTTGGGCAAATCAAATCGAGTTACCAAGTGGAACATAGCAGGATACTTGGACGAAAATGATAGTTTTGAAAGATCCTAGGCAAGGAGGATTGATGGACGTCAGGAATCTCGAAAATTAAATCTAGTGGCGTCCCTAATATTAGCGAGAACAATCATAAGTCAGTAAAAAATGTTTTGCGTTTGAAGAGGGACGTGGGGCTGTCTTCATCCTCCCAATTACGCAGCAAAAATAATGGAACGCATACGGCTGTCTTAAGATTTAGATTAGAGGGAATTTATTACAAAACGTGAGAAAACCAATAAACTTGATGAGCACTGAACCTCTAGTTCAATGTCATATGCCTCAAAAATTTGAACACGAAAATATACAAATAAATTTCGCAAAACGAGAATTTATGAAAGTAGCAGAAACATAGAAGACCACGAAAAAACTCCAGAGGATTCTTGTGAAAACCATACAGGCCCATTACATTTATGTATGAGACATAATACCTCATATGTGGCATCCGCATGCATGGTAAGGTCTTTGACAACGTCGAGTATGCTAAATGAGACTCTCGAATCACGAGATTAATTCGATTGAATCACAACGAAAATAGAATCTTCAATTATTTCTAAAGGAAGCTAACATAGGACGGACCTTTAAATATAGACGAAAAAATTTAAGTAAAAAATGAATCTGAGAAGAATGCCCAATGCCCACGGCACGATTCAGAAAGTGTGTATAGAAAAGAGACAAAAGGAAGGATAACAATGAAAACGTCTATGTACTGGAAGGGGTAGATGATCTACTTCATTTGTTAGATTATATCTATTTTTAGTAGATAACATATACGGAAACCAAGTATCGTTGAATGTAATGGATCAATTTCTAGCGTATAACATAATAATGCAACATAAAAGGCAACTGGATGGTAAAAAAAAACTTGACACGTTAGAAGGCAGATATTGGTCTCCCTTACAGAAAACTAGAATCGCCCGCCTATCTGCAAGGGAGAATAACAGGGGATCGAAGCAGATCGAGGGGTATCAAGCGTGGGATAGCATGGATGCATTCATTATGCGGACGAAGCTACTTTCCTCAAAGAAGATACGGGATCCTACATGCGAGGAAGCGCAGCGTAAATAAAAATCTTGTGTAGCGTGGCACGCTACGGATCAGAGAAATGATACAGTGGTAAAAAAAGAACCATGGAAGTATTGCACCCTTTGAAACATGATACTTAAGGCGGATACTGTAGATTAAATGGAGAGACGGAGATGAAGGACCACAAGGAAAAGATGAGTACAGGGTACGTTCCAGAAGTCATGGAATTATTTTTTCGCGCCGCTCCTATTAGTCGGAGTGGAATCAAACTACATATATTAGGTGGGGGAGGGGGCGCTAAGATTTACCGCCAAACCGGACTCCGTGCTCTTCAAGCTGGGGAAGCGGCAAGATTGCCAGTTATTGTAAATCTCTGCGGGCCGACCGTGGCAAGAAAGACCAACCGAGCGGAAATTTTAAGTGAACTTTTGAAACGTATTGAAAAGGAACCTGATTACATGGACAAGCTCATCACTGGTGATGAAACCTTGGTTTTACAATATTAACCAGAATCAAAACGCAAAAGCTCTGAGTGGCAGAGCTATTGCCCCCCAAAACCCAAAAAGGCAATAATGACCAAATCAAAAGTGGAAACAATGCTCATTGTCTTTTACGACAGTAAAAGAGGTATCCATAAGGAATTTGTTCCTCAAGGACAGCCAGTTAACGCTGCCTAATACATGGATGTGATGGGAAGACACCGAAAAAGGGTCAGCAGGACAAGAAAAGCCATCTCCGCCAACTAGCCCCTCCATCACGACAACGAGGGCTAGCCACAACGCGCTACGAGTCAGAGAGTTCCTGGCCAAGGACCAGGTACTAACCCTACCCCACCCCCCTATGGTCCTGACGTCGCTCCAGCAGAATTCTTTATGTTCCCTCGGATTAAGGCAGCCCTGAAAGGAACCCAATTTTCGTCCATGGAAGAGATCCAATCAGACGTGACGAAGACCTTGCGAGAGGTCCCCGAAGACTCCTTCCAGGACGCGTACCGGTCATGGAAGAGTCGCTGGAAAAAACGTGTAGAGGCCCAAAGACAGTACTTTGAAGAATTTTAAGTGTTTGTGCAAATCTGTTGAATATACATTCTTTAAAAAATATAAAACCTTTACTTTTGAAACGCACCCTGTACAAGGCAATATTGACATTTATACGGAGGAGAGGAACCAGAGAAACTAAAACCCTTCAAGATGAAATAGATTTGCTAGGACAATAATAGAAGAGTAAACACAATGTAAGAGATACAAGAGGAGAAATAAGAAGCAAAAGTAAAGACGAACGAAGAAAAATGGAAGGGCTATCACACAGTTTTGAAAAATGTAGAACTCCCGTAAAGTATCTTGGGAATGAAGTATTTACAATGATGGGATTCTAAAATGCAGTAAGGTAATGCTTGAAAACCTATTCAAATACTCCATATTTCCACCAACCTTTGGTTTTGCCAAATTTATCAAATGACCACTGGTAGATAATCAGGTTTCATTAAGATGGGCTTAAAGACCCCTTTGGTTATTCGCTCCGTTCCTCGTAAGTAGCTCCTTGGAGAATGTGAAAAAAGGAACAGTTCATTCATATCTAAATCAGTAGATAACGGATTCCATGCAAAGTGGGATATACTGAAAACTACGAGTATAATATTTCACATTTAACATATTCTGATATGAACTATTAGCACCATTACTCATACTTATAAACGTGAATTAATTTCCTAAACCGCACCAAATAATCGAACACGTTCTATTCGACTAATTTACAAACAAATCTTTATTCAAGCATATACCACATTTTTTCAATCGTTTGTGTCTGCTCACTCAAGGATTTAATAATATTTATATCAAGGAAACCACAATCGGGTATTAAAACCGGGCACTCCAGGCGCGTTTGTGCGTTTCCATCCTCATGTTTTTTTAACTAGAGATGCTTCATCTAGCTTTAATTTACTGCATGTTTTTTTCGAATAGTACCCAACAATTTCAGTGCGTTCCTGTGTTAACTTTTTTCAATGGGTTCGTGCACATAGATCGCAGGGTAAACCAGTGGATAAAGGGTTGGCCTACTGACCAGAGGGCCCAGGTTCGATCCTGGGTGACTCCCTGAAGTACCCTCGGCTTATACCCGAGCTTTTATATTTTATGGTACCGTATGTTCTTGGAAAACCATAGGCGGCCGAGGGAAGGGATCAGACATCCCTTAGTTGTGAATTTCACACGCCGTTGGGCTTAGTACCAGGTGAACTTTACCCTCACCCATCAAACCAACCTACGGGTTGATTATCGTAGCTGGTGCTACCAACTATTGTTACCTTATGTCCGACGCGGGATTTTTCAAATTACGATATAATTTTTCGTATCAAGTTTAACAATCCCAATTATATTACTTGTTTATAAATAAACTTAGGAAATACATAAACACTCTCAAATGAGTAGTTTACTACATTAATACGAGTAAAAATGCTCTCCACAGGGAAATTCAAAATTAAAAAGAAATGAGAAAAGAAAAAGCGTATCAAAAATAATTGAAAGGCAAATAAATTACTCGTACACCTAAAATGAATTCTGATAGGGATTGAAAGAAATATGGTCGGTTTAAGCCTCGTCATCAAACAAAAAAATATTTTGAGGCTAATTGATAGCAAAATTTCAGCTTTCCCAAAAGAAAGTAGCGTTCAGAGAGAAGAGAAATGGTACAGGTCCAGTCTGTATAAGTAGAAGTATATTTCCAAAACTTAGGAATAGAGAATGTGCAAAGCAGGTCGACATAATCAATTAATCGACACCATACATTTTATTAATCTTTAGGATCGCTAATTCATCCTTTGGACTGCTCTCAACTATCAATTTTTTTGCAAAATTGGCATCCCTTGTATCGTATTGCAATGACACCTCTTTCTATACGAATTTGAAAATTACCAATCCGTCTTCATTGCCTCAATTACTGCATTTTACCAGCATTAAAATTCTGTATACTTTATATTCGTCTATATTCTTACAGACTTGCTTTCATTCTTCAACTGACTCCTATCTGAATTTCTCTATACTCGATTAAATGGTGGCTAAGAAATGTAATTCCTGTTCAATATTTCTAAAATTATTTTGATTTATTACTATTATGATTCCTTATTGTCCGGGGAAATAAATACATTTATCCATCTGCACAGTAATCTCCCTTATCTTATCATTGCGGTCTGAACTACATTAATACTGTTGGGCCATAATAATTCATTTAGTGTCATTGTTAAACTCGTTTGTTCTGAACTTTTCTTAAAGCTTAATTCTCGCTTGTTCTCTTCGCACACTAAAGCGGCTGCCAGGCTAATTCCTCTACAAGGCCTGTCACCCTCGTCTCCTTATCGTAGCAACTTTTCACGAATCTGGTGGATCTTCTCTGAACTTTATCTAATTCTTTTATTCACACATTCCCCCAAGGATCTCAAATCCTGCGGAATATTCCAAAAGTGGCCTAACTAGAGCGAAATAACACCTCTCTTTTACTTTCTCATTATATTTCCTCACCACCCGTTTAATAAAGCATAGTTTCTTTAAAGCTGATCCGCATATTATGCTGAACATATTTTTTTATTTAATCGTATTATAGTGAAATAAAGTATAAGTTAATATCACAAAAATTTTAAGGTTAACTTTACCGTGAACATCAAAAATAAAAAAATCACCATTATGGGATAGTAATTTATAGCATCTCCCTCACTATCTTCAATATCAGGATCTCTTTTCATTTTAATAAGGTTTCAATGTAATTTTTGTAGCAAACATGAAGGCGAAACATCATCTAGGTAACATTAGTGAAATAATTAGTGGAAATCTGCAGTCGAGGGTATTGTATTGTCTCTATATTAATTATTTATTAAATAAAGGTCCAGCGGTAACAGAGGGGTGGCCAGTGTGACCACGAATCGGAAGGCTTCAGGCTCACGATCCTGAAAATAACCGATTAAATATAATTTTTCGAGTACAAATGAATATGAATCCAACAGTAAAATTACGCTTCACTAATGCAGCCGCCTTGGCTGAGGGAAAATTTTGCAGAATTGGCCACAGTAATACTGACGGTAAGGGAACAGGATATCACAGTATCATTTTTGAGAGATTATTTAGCTTTATATTAAAAATTTGACGCGATATTTTTCCTCTCAGCAAAATATTCCGGAGAAAGGGAACATTCATAAATTGTTTAGGTGAACGAAGAGCATCTGATATACTAAGAAATTAATTTGACACAGAAGCGGGAGACATGAAAAAGTTCAAATTGCCAGAAGCGGACAAAAGCAACGTAGGAATTATCAAAACTTTCGGAGAAAAAGCTAAAGAAAGACAGTTTGCAATTATAAATACAATGAAAATACCGATGAAGCTTGACAACAGTGAAATAACTGTATTGCCGATAAGCAAAGGACGGAGAAACGTGAAACGGACCAAACATTGTCCAGATCCCATGAATCCATAATTCTTGGATAATTTGGTGGTCCTCTGGAAAAACTCATATATACCAACAAACATTGTATGTAACATTCACGGACTTATACACTTCCTTGAAAAATATGGAGAAATGTGATATTCAATTTGTTAAAATTCTTTTCATGGAGTATATGACAGAATGATAATCTAAAATAACACAAGGAATAAACCCCTCTTGTGCCAATGGCATGCCGCCTACGTCAAATGTGCGAGCGAAGATAGAATTTATATGACGTAAAAAGACTTAAAAATATATGAGTGCCTTTTTTAATTTTTCTGTTTTAATGAGGTGTTTGAAATGTCCTTGGTGTTGTTGCTGCTCAAAGTTTCCTGCAAGAGTGTGTATATGAATGTAAAAATAAACAAAACGCGAAATGTTTAGGCACATTTTGTTTTGTGCAAAAACAGGTAGGACTATTTCAACAGGAATGGGTGTTTTTAGAATAAGCCACCCTATGGAGGAGAGAAATAGTCAGAATATCAAAATAGGAGGGAAAATACTACATCAAGTACGGGTATTGTTCTCCGCAATAAATTATTTCACTCTTTTTCAATACCCCATACGTCACATCATACTGCGAATTGAGGAACACCAAATCATTTATCAGGTATGAAATTCTCTGATAGACATATTTTAATTTAAGTTCATGAACGGCTCCTAATAAATACATCACGAAAAAAGTATAAATGTGAATGATATTCCAAATTCAAAGGAAAACAATCTGGATGACATTTTCATATCATAATTAAAGAAAGCTTTTATTAACTATCCCATGGTAGATTGGGTACATAAACTCTAAGAATATGGAATAAATCACGTGAAAGCGTACAGAGTTAAAAATTTATTTTCCTCCACTAGAGAAGATTCGATGAACTTTTCCCATGCTGAAATACGGAAAAGTAGTTTGATGCCACTATGTCTCCGGATTATTCTATTATGAGACATTATTCATAGATCTAATTATTTGATCAAAGAAAAACAAAAAGGATTAAATTTTACGCCGAATATTCCAACGTACCCAGAAATAACTACAATTGGAGATCGCACCACGGAAAAAGCCGGAAAATGCACAGTTAGTGCACAGTAAGTCCACAACTGGTGCACTGATTATAAAACAATAAAATAGTTAATTAAAATTCATAGTAAACCTCACCATTACACACCTTTACCTTTTACTAACCACGTTACGAGCATCAAGAGTTGATTTTTATAATTTTTAATCATTTACCTAGTAATTTAATTTTCATTTTCAAGGTCTAACCAGGATAGTATTTATGAAGAAGTGAATAAGTAAATTCAATATCCACTACACTAGACATCAAGTTCATTTGTCTGTGAATGAGGTAATACGCTTAGAAAAAATTGGTGCCAGAGTTGAGGAACCTTCAGGAAAAAGCTGAATGGTTAGCGAGACACTGCAGTTTAAGTAATATTAAGTCTGAAACAAATACTGCACACCTGTATTTTGAGCGAAATATGTTTACTATTACCTCACCCACTGCCTCTCTTGGGTGAAACACATACGTGATATATGTGGACAGGCTTACAAAAAATTGAGATTTATCAGAAGAGTACTGGGTAAATATGATGAAAAGGTCAAAGAGAAATGTTATCTTTCGCTGGTTAGGCCTCATTTTGAATATGTTGCAAGTATATGGGATCCTCACGAATTTGGATTTATTTCCGAATTGGATTGCATAGAGCGGAGAGGAACGAACTAAAACGTTATTATAAACTTAATAGCGTATCCAAAATATTTTAGGAGCTAGGCTGGGGATCACTAACGGAGCGAGGGTTAAATTACAGATTAAATATCTTGCATAAAGTGGAAGGATGCCTCTTTAGCAGCGTTGTTGAAAACACATTATTACACCCATCGTACTAGTATAGGATCATTTCAATAAAATTAGAGAGATTTAGAATAGACCAGATGTGAGATGCCATTTTTCCCCGAACGATAAGGGGTCAGAATAACGTTGTCTGACCGCGGTAGTGTCATATTCGAGTCAAAATTAGTCTTGTGTGTACTCACTCCCTGCCACATACACAATCCGTGGCTTACAGGCTGCTAAAATATCAAATAAAAAGCGAAGGTCGACTGCAAGTGTGAATATTTTCTGTCTGTCCGAAACCAAAAACTTCACCCTGAAAACGAATTGGATTACTTAGTCATTGAAACGTCGGTATATAGCAACTCTACCCGTTGTGTTATACAAAAACTGTACGTGCAAGTCGCCACGAAAATCCCGTGTCCTTCAATAATTTTCGATCAGCAACCGAAATCCTTTAAATCCACAATAACTTAATTAATAAATAAGAAAGTGGTGATTAGGAAATATTTCAAGGAATGCTCCAATCAAACATTAGAGGCATAATAAATTTTCTAGAGATCCTAGCATCTCATTTATGGTCTTAGAGGATTTCAGCTACCAAAAAACTATTTTTAACACTTTGAAAATGATCATTGTGATTCCAGGAGAAGCATGCGTTTATAAGTAATTAGAGGTCATTAATTACGAGCATGGGTTCTGATACACAAATGTAGCAAAAGTCTGATCTTTAAAATATAATATCACAGTTTATGCGCGGAAAAGACGATCTAAATTTGTAAAACACGATAATGATAAATGTAGTCGCCTATCTAGGATTCTAAAGAAACTAGGATGGGATGACTTACGGAGCAAATGTTCACTTAAAGAATAAACCTCGTGGATGGTTTGGAAGAAGGACTATCCAGCCGTGATGTTGAAAATGCATTTATAGTGCCATCGTGTCACAGTAGAGATCATGAAAATAAGATAAATGATTTAATAGAGGAAAAAAAAACAAAATGAATCACTAATATACTTTCAAATTGTGCCTTTCTCAAATATTAGATTAGTGAAAGGCTACTGAATATTTTCTACTTGTTATTAAAAAAACAATGGATACATTCAATAATAGTTCTTGGCATAAAAAATTCACTTGGATCTGCAAGTAAAAAAACTCGTTTATATATGTCATAATTATCAAGCAAGAAAACTTATATCGTAATGAAGGCAGGAAGTAGTGCCCACAAATTAGGTTTCTGTAAAAAGACGATATATTATTGATTAATGCATAACATTGTAAGATAAATCTGATGAGACAATATTTTTAGTGGTATCCCGATCCCTACTTGAGGTGCTTTGCGGAGATCAGTTTGAGAGAGTACGACGTCCATCAAATGCGACGTTAAACTGCGGACTCCGTGGTGCCTTTCGACAAGAGTAAGCTAATACCAGGTTTCTCTCCACCCTTCCTTTCCCATCTTTCTCTAATGGTGCAAAAGAATCTTAGCTGCCGATCGCCTCCCATAAAACGACTATATACGTACATGCACATATATGTATATATCTATATATTTTTTACGCTCGTCTTAATAGACTGTGAAGATCTCATAATTCTAGAATTTATTTTAACTACAAATTTTAATTACGTTTGATAAATATATTAAATCCTTAAACACAGGAGAAAGACGCAGCAGTAAAATTTGAGATCATAGTTTAACGGGACATACTTTCGACGATTTCTTGTTCTTGACGAAATATTAAGGCATCATTTCATATAAATTCTCATAGAATGTATCAATATGTACTTATAACTTTGTTTTTATGTTATGTTTTTCCTAATGTTATAGATTATCCATCATACTAGCTGAATTATTAAGGGTAAAAATTTGTTCGTACAACAGTTTTTCAATCTACGTCATGAAAATGGTTTTGATTTACGTGTATAACATCCATGCCAATTCGGTAACCGAATATTGGGTATGAAGATGTCAACACTTCATGCATGATATATATTTGAGTGGTTTAGTGACATACGAGCGCGGTTCTTTTCCAATACCTATGGGAACATAACACACCTATTAGCCAATAAATAAAATACATGGCCGTGTAGTGTTTGCTGTATATAGGATTGCGGTAAATGGTACGAGGAAATAGGTAGTACAAAGGTTAAGGTAATTACTGCGAAAATAATTACTTGAAATTCTAAAGAAACTCTCATCTAATAGATAGACCGAATTGGCTTACTTCTCCTAATTAGCTAATGGACACGCACTGCGGTGGTAAAGCGAATCTCCATTAATGCGATAAGAACTATCGCATTCCGTCCAATCGATTTCATCCGGAGAGGATACAAATGGAAATCCCCCTCCCCTCGACAATTTCCAAGCCAACGCAGTCACTCGTTGGTCCTGGGTTATCTTTTTGACGCGACCGCACCGCGTCATAAAAACAACCTCCCACATGATGCACCGAAGTTTTGTGGGGTTCCCAAAAATATACAAATAGAGCGAACACCATGAATATAATCAAAAGATTCACGACCGGAAGGTCTGCTTTGGCGGTGGCGGCGAGGTGTTTGCACTATATTAATTAGCCGATACAGAGCGGGAGTAGAGGAGGGACGGGGATACGAGGGAAGGAATCCAGAGGCATGCTCCATTTCCTTTAGGACCAACTCCCACGAATATATCTCCCAACGAGAACTTGGTGCCCTTTTCAGTCGAGCGGAAAGCTCCCTCTTTTTCCCTGGTTGGGAAAGGAAATTAGAGAAGCACGCGATAAAGAGGAGGTGGAGGAACGGAAAAAGATAGGGGGAAGGGCGTGAGTACATTCGGGGCGATGAGAGTGGGAGAGGAGAGTAGCTTCCAGACTGTGAAAGGGAATGAAAACCAAAGTAGGAGAACTTAATTGAATGAATTCAACCATTTTTAAGCGCATGAGTTCTGAGCCTTGTGCTTCATTGGATGATGCAAACGATCCAGTAAATCTAAAACCTTCTACTAAATAAGGAATTGTCGCAAATGTCAACATTTTCACGATCACCTGACATACAGCTCGTTAATGGAGTATTGATTTTAAGCTTTATTCCTGCACTAACAAACAATATGCTGTGTTTTAAAGATGCCACCGTGGTGACTCATTGCGAGGTGTGTGCGATGTTTAATTCCCATTGAGCATAAAGTTACAAGTGTTTACTTATTAATGGGACCTTTAAAGTTTCGAGGCTAACTTCGCAGTAACATTCCCCCAATTTGCGTTCCAAAGTTAATGAAATATATAGGCATGGTCATTAGTCTAGACTATTGCATTCATTCACTTCAATGAATATTATTTGCGATAAATAAACACACATCCTGCAGCATTAATATGTTGGCGTTAAGATGCCGAGCGAAAATATTCCAAATACTTAACGTGAACTAAAAAATATTTAATGACGACAATAGAAACATTTTAATTTACCTTTTCATGCGTACCCATGAGTTTCAAACTCGTAATATGCTACAAAAACATTTTATCCAATCCTTGAGACAGATATTTATTAGGCACGTAAAACATCCTAGTAATCCGGTCACGTGATTTCAGGGAAAATATTACGTGCTTTCTTCTTAGATATATAAGTAAACAATATTGTATTTCAACACTTACAATTGATTCTTTTCCTTATTTTGGTTTTGAATGGAGATTAAGAAAACTGTTCATGACTTACACCCATGATATGCAAGTTTTAAACAATAAAAAATATTAAAAATACTATTATAGGAATGATCACCTGTTCAGGTAAATCTTTCATGGCTGATAAAAGGTTACCTACAGCCCGCAAACTGATTAATCCCTTAAGTGGTAAGTAACCTTCATCTGTCGAGACAGTGGTGTCCCTTTAACTATTCAACACATCCTCGCCGAATGTGATGAAAACTGACACAGACGAAGTGTTCTGTAGTTACGCTGTATTTTAGCAGATCCACCTACTTCTGGAAGGCTGTAAGATGCCATTGATCGTTGGCATTTTGACACAAATTTAAAAACATTATATAATTTAAATTGCTTTAAATTTGATGCATAAATTGCTTGCAGTCTCCCTATTTATAGGTAACATTAAACTCTCATATGGTGCGCCTTCTTAGTTTAAGATTTAAGTTAACATGAATGCTAGTACTAAAACCGAAAAAAATTAATCATCGACGGTCATTCATACAGTGTGTACGATAAATTTTATCGGATCTGGTATGGGTTATTACCACAAAGGCAAGCAATCACTTTGTGAAATTAGAGTTTACTATGTTCGCGAAGGTCAGTCGTTTTCATTATTAATTAATACTTTCCTGCTCAAATGATGCCTCCCTAATTTATTAAAAATAACGGTTTGCGTTGATACTGAAAACATGTTTAGAAGATTAATTCCCATGTCCGTTTTGGAAACGACAAAAATAAATACCCAGACGATGAAAATGACAAATATCTAAAAATTGGACAACCTTTTAACGAAGTATTCAGAAATGAATGGATGAGTGTTTATCATAGCAACATAGTATATTTTTTCCGTTAAGGTTAAAGAACTTTAAATTCATGTAAAAGAATTGCAACGATTCAGACGTGACGTTGTGGAAGGCGAACATGGTAGATTGGTGGCTAAATGATAACACTTTCCACTATTAGTAATAATTTATTGCCACCATAGTTTCGATGTTACCTCGTCATCTTCAGGTGAATAATGCATTTAGTTAGGAGTTTGTGTACTTGCTTCAAACACAGCAAGGGGGCGAAGCGACGTTTGGAGAGGGAGGAAATGGAGATGGGGAAGAGGAGCGGGGATTAATAGGAAGGGAAATGATCAAAGTAAGGTTTGACAAACAAGGCAGAAATCATATAGTAGTAGTTATCTGGGAGCTAGGGAGGAGAAGGTAAATTACCACTAATAGCAGAACATTATTTAGCTACCTATCTATCAAGTATAACATGTTTAAAACTCCATAACTTGCTACTCATTAGATTCATGATGATAGATTAGATGACAATTTCGGAGGGGGGGAATCATAGAATATTACCTCATTTATGACGACGTAGCATCATTTTTTCATTTAATACAAAAATTGAGACGCAACATTCTAACGAGAAAATGTTCCGAGAAAATAATCATTCACTCATAAAATAACAAACCCTCTCCTTAGAAATGATGCTGGTGCAAAAAGAAGGCGGCGAGTCGAGGAGTCTTTATTGACGTAGTTAATCACGAGAATCAACTCCCAAAAGATGGAGAGAGGAAAGACCGGGGGGAAAGGAGGGTGAAGAGGGAAGCGGAATTGAGGAAACAACAGATGAAAGGGATGAAGAAAAATGAATAGGGTGAGCCCGGAGAGGAAATGTAGGGCGGGGAGGGAGGAAGTGTGCGGAAAGGAGAGAAGGGGAATGGGGTGAAAGGAGTTGTTTCCCGCCGTTCGCGGGAATAGGCCCGCAGAGGGGACAGGGAATCCCCGGAGTGGTGGGGAGACGGGTGGAGAAGGACATAGGGCGGGAGGAGAGGTGTTGGAGTTGATCAGGAAGGACGAGGCTCCGGAGTCATTTCCTCGGACGCGCTCCAGGAACCGTGAGAACTGAACAAGCCCCCAATCCAACCGCACCTTTCCTAATTCCCTGCCGGGCGAGGAGGCCTCTCCCGACTCCACACACTCACACAACCTCCCTGAGCCCCTCTACCCCACTCTCTTCCTTCCGACCCCTTACAACACAGACATACAGCCCACCCATCCCCTCGGACTCCCTGTCGGGTCTTCCATTCGCCCTTACCCCCGCTCGCCAGGCCACCGCTGCCCTAGTCGATGTTTCTTTTGATTTCGCCAGGATCCCTTCCATTCTTCCAGGCCGAGCCCGGAACGCTGATGTTAATCAACCGCCAAGAATATCCCCGCCTACTGCATGCAAGGAAGATGCCGGGCAATATAATATTGTAGGAAAGATAGTCCCTTAGTTTTAATTAGATGTTCCCAAGCTGCGGATTCCAAATTAATTAAGAAAGGGATGTGGTTCGTAAGATACCGCAAAGATATGAGTTGTGCAAATTCTTACCCTTGTTAAAATCGACAGAATTAGATAGGTATAAAGTGGCAAGCGCAACTAGACAAAAAATAATTAAGATTAGTAAAATCCATATTGATTAATATTGACATTGTGAGTATTTACTGTTTTCACGGAAAAATAGAAGACTCTTCACTGTATGTAGAGATGAATGTTTTTTCTCTCAACTTTGATTAGGACTTTCTGAAGAATAATGAAGTAAAATATATTCAAATGGACAGATGTATTGATTCTTAGTATTTACGTTAATTTTTTAAATTTTTAATGTAATAGTGTAACTTAATTCTTCCTTATAAGTTGACCCTTACTAAGTATTTTATTCTCATTTTTACATTCTGTTGCATTAATTCTTATTTTGTACAATCTTGTGCAACCCTGTAGACATAAGAAACATCCCACGACGATACGTAATCTGAAAGAAACTGAGGAAAAGATGAATTTACAGGAATAATAGCTATAATTTGGGCATATTTATGTGTTCTAAGTTGATTAATTTCACACCTCTAAATTTAGTACTCGCACTATAAATATCCAGTTCAAGGGACTCAGAAAAGTCGAATAGAGTCACTCATAAATGCAAAAAGGTATGCCCAAAAGCTTATCTAAAATAGTCGGTGATCAATTATGAATATTTTCTCTCATTGTTTTCCATTAAATATTTCACTTAGTTGTAAGCCGCTATCAAATGTTGAATCAATAAAAAGTGAATCTCAATCGCTGAATCGACCATTGATATCTTAAGAAATTTTATTTTACCAAAATTTACCGAGAAATCATAACTCCCGCACCCCACGCATTCGACTGGCGGACATAAAATTCTCTAGGTTGTACGATGAAATGGATCTACATTTTTTTCGATAAGGACCCTTATTTTTATTTCTATCTCAGCCTCTCATTTTTATTGCCATTCTTTCCGGTTAGGTTACCGTTTTCATTACTCCCAACTTCTTTTCCATTCGCTTCTCCGCTCATGCGCTCACTATTCCCCCATATCCCTTTTCTTCCATTACCATCTCCCTTCCTTCCCTCACCCATTTTCTTTTTATCCCTTCCGCATCGCACAGCAGCGCTTATGTTTTTCCCTTCCCCGCCGTCTCCCGGCAATTTTCACACCCACCTCTCACCCCAACGCTCCCTTTCTTGGGCTCGATCCACCCTCTCTCACCCCGTCCTCCTCCTCCCAAGTTCTCACAAATCCCTACCACTGCATCCACTCCTTCTTCCCCACGTTTATTCCCTTCACGGTCCTCCACCACTACCGTTCCCGCTTCTATCCTTCCATAGCCCCCATCCCTTCACCCCAATTTCAGTCGCGAGAGCAGATCCACTCCTTCCACCTCCCCGAACGCTTCATACCACGGCTCACCCCCGATCGGCCAGCCCCCTTCTGCACCCCTTCGCCACCCCCAGCGTCTTCCGTGCTTCCTCCTCGACGCCCCCTCTCCTCCTCCGTCCGACCTCTTTCCCTCAAATCCTCTACGGATGAATTCCAGTGTCCCCCGTCTCCGAAATAAAAGAAATCCCGATCGAGAGAACACCGAATTCCGTCTCATGCTGTATCCCCTACAGCCCTCGCACACGCACACGCGTGCGTCCTCCCACAACAAACACGCACGCGCATGATCGGGCACGGCTCACACGACCCCCACGCACGCACACACACGCTCACGTACCCCAACGCGTGTGCGCAAGAATCTCTCCGAGGAAGAGATTCAGACTGAGGAGGAGAGGGAGAGGAGGATTGGGGTTGAGAGAAGGTGACTTCTTTCTCTCCTCAGGCTCCCATTTTCTCTCCTCCTCCTCTTTTTTCTGCGAAATCGCCGAAGAAAGGGAGTTCCAAGAGGGAAGAAAGCAATGAAGGAGAGAAGAAAGATTGGGAAACGCGGTTGGCGAAAGACATTTGCAGCTATCGCGGTCTCCTAGTGTAGCACACATGTTCCGCTTCGAACTATCTATTGTCCTCACTGGAAATCTAACATTCCCCCCACTCTCCCATCCACCACGGCCCTCCTCTCGCACTTCTTGGTTACACCGAGCTAGGCATGAAACGAGACCCTCAAGATAGGCATCCCACAGGACGCCCGAGCACGTTCTCCCATTCGCGCTTAATCTCGCCTTTGCACTGTGGGAGCCGGGGAACATTTCCCGGGATTACGGGGTCGCAGGCGGCGACAGTGGGACTCGGGATGCGAAGGACGGTTGCATTCAAAGCTCTCAGTGCATTCCTACCGACTTGAAGGATGGCAAGGGTTCTTTTTGTGTTCGCTATCTCAGGGAATGAAGAAGCAACATGAAACGAAGGGTTAAGGGATACCGAAGAGTCAATTAGAGTGGGCATAATTCCTACCATGTCCCCAAGAATTCGAATCCACCCAAAATGATATTGCATGTGTGATAAATTGCAAGCGGTCACGTGAAATAAATAGGTATACTAAATTAGTTTGAAGAAAAACATGGAGATTGCAACAGTCAAGGCGGCCAATTGCGACAAACGCACACGTGACGCGATAATGATCACAATTTTTAAATCCACGCTGTGGGCACATGAAATTTAGAATTCCTAAAAAAAATCTAGACTCTGAATCTATTTGATGCTCATTTATTCCTATAGAACTCAGTTGACCTCCTCCGATGGAATTAAAAGAACATTCCCGAATGTGACTTTTTACTAATAAATGTGAATTTTCCTATGAATTCATTGCAGTTGGGAAAACTATTGAAATGTAAATTTTCTAAGTGGAAAGTGTGAAATGATCATGAATAAAATGTATTCATGAGCAAATAATATCCAGTATCGATAACGCGAACATTCCCCGAAAGTGTATTAGGGTATTATCCCAAGTGGTAGACTTGTGATTTCCATAGAGTATAAAATTAAAATGAAAAATCAACGGCATATATATTCACTGTGTACACTGTAGACATACTGCAGGCTCAATTACATAAGCTAATATGCATATCATAAATGAGCGAATAAAAGGTGAGACCTCCAAGCACTTAGAGAAAAATTCATCATTCAACAGAATAAATGTATGATTTTACGATATGAGCGACAGTTATTCAAACATCTATGAATGTAATACTCAGCGTAATTTATTGCCGGATATATAATGCAAATACGACTACGAGAGTGTATTCAATCATTACTAGAAATGATAAATAAATTCAAAATGGATACGTAATTTCATTTTCTGTTTCAAAATTGGGATTTGAATCAAAATTAAGCTTAATCTACAGTAATTCATTAACAATATAGCAATAAAATTAAATAAATACAAAAATATCGTATTCTCTGGATGTTATTTTTTGGACAAAAATTAAATGAAACTAATCTTTAAGCCTAAGCTATAAGCCATTCCTTTTCTGACAAAAAACGAGCAAGCAATGATCTTCCGCACTCTTAACTTTCAATCAACATTTAAAAAAAAATATTCGGTGAAAGTTATTTCTAATTGAATTCTAGGATGCATACCGCAACAATTATCACATTTTTCCCTGAGAAATACGCGAAAAAACCTAGTCTACAGCTTTCCCCCCGAAATGTCGGACCATTGAACATGGTTTTCTTCTGCAGCCATTTCAGAGAGTAAAAATCATTCGCCTTGACCGGGATTCGAACCCGGATCCCTTGTTACAGTTTCTTGAAAAATGGTTTTCTCCGTCCACATTATTGTATATTTTAGATCTCTACATCATTTTCTTCACCGAATAAGTAATTCTTCACGCAGCATAGCCACCTTTTCATGTTCTACCTCTTTATCTTTCCTCAGCTCATCTTAAGTTCTTCTAGAATGAATCTTCATTAACTACCCTACCATTTATAGGCTTCTTTGGCATCCTAAAAAATGTTCTTTGGCATGGCAAAAGGTTTAAACTTCTTTGTAATGCCACCCTTTTTTGCATTACTATTATTTCATTACTATTTTTCATTAGTTTTATAGTTGTAGTGATTTTGTCCAGTTTTGTCATGTTATTTCAACAAATTGAGATTTAATTCCAAAATTAGATTTCAGAAAAACTTAAAAATCGACTTAGATCAAGATCATTGACATAGGAATTCTGATCTCTAACATTAGGCATTCACGACTTCTAGAATTTAATGATAATCACCTCCCCTTATACTTGGCCGTTAATTGTACGAATGATTCGGCCCATCTTTTTACTCAGTTCTCCTTTCGACTAGCCCCGAAATATTTCAAAAATTTTCCCACTCATTCATACGGAAACAGCATACTTTGTAACACTATTATGTCTTTAAAGAAGTTGGATTAAATTGTTTATTCTCTATTAGGTTATATTTTTAAGCCATTACGCTATAAATACGTACTTGTCATGACATCATTATTTTTTCCTAGCAAAACATCATTGCAGCAAATATTATTTTATGAGCTGCTATTATTGGCCATACTACATAACCATAACTGATAATAACAGAAAATGTTGCACGCCCTTATTCCAAGCCTTAAATTATTACTTACCAAGAAAAATTTTCTGTCGGGTTATTCAGCTGCCCGATCTGATTTTCCTATTATGGCACACTTAGTCCGCAAATGACAGAACACTTAAACGTCTTCTTCTTTTTGACTTCCTGGTATCACATATAATTCGGCTTCTGTTCTTCTACTTCAGAAAATTACTTCTCCTTTGTCTTTCTTCATCATTAGATTCCACTCCTTCGTATCCCTTCCCCAAGACAACAAGCGTCCTCTACTGCGTCGCAACGCTGAAAAGACGTGAAGCCAAGATTATAGGAGATGGCTCATGGTTACTTGATATTTACTTTTACATGTATTTGTATGCGACAATACAATTAATACCGGTCACTCAGGCTAATTGTGGATGATTGCCAGAAAACAAACTGCCTTCTTCGATATCAGTTTTATCACCTGAACGACATTTCTGACATCATTATTATTATATATACATTGGAATATACAGTTATTTACTCTATTGTTCATTTTTCCATTAAATCTGGATTAAGAGAACCTATTATGTTTGTTTACTAATAATTTCATATCATTTGAAACTTTGAATAAAATTCAAATACTTATTTTAAGGTAATTATTCCAAATTAGCATTTATTTTAAAAATTTGTAAGAAATAAGGCGAATATTGATTACGTAAATATTTACATGGCGATATTGGGAGGTTTTCAAACTCTAGCAGATGATGTTTAGACAAGGAAAATGGAATTAAATCGATTCTGAGTAAACCAATCAGTTTCTTTGAAAGAGACTACCCCGGCTTTTAATTATCCGTAGATAAATATTATACATTGCTTTAAATTAAACGCGGATTTATCCTCCCGAATGTGAGTTCATTTGGGAGATAGTCATGTATTGCAACTGCATGAACAGCCGATTATCTCACCAAATAGATCTTTGAATGCAAGTAAGAGAATAAATTTCAAAAAGGTACAACATTAAAATGTAGTCTTTAGCAAATATCTGAATGAAAAGGCAATCTTTTTCGAAATATATAATTGTCATTTTCGGGTAAGAGTAAAATTCTAATATTTCTATTAGAGGAATAAACGATTCGCCATGTACCAATTACGCTTTTTTAAATTTACATTTCAATTTTTAATTCACTACTACCAGATTTGTGAAAAATCATTCAACTTCCATAATGCTTACTATTCATGAACTACGGTATCCATAATGTATCACAAACAAAAAATCAGATGTCAAACCAAAACAAAACCAAAAATTCAACAAGTTTTCGTATGAATTCAAAAGTATTTCACAAAAAAATATGTTTTATTATTTATAAAACATATGTACGTGTGTTTTTGGTTATATGGTGTTCATATATATATATATATATATATATATATATATATATATATATATATATATATATATACATATATAATTCCGTCGTAATTATCAAGATATAATGTTTGAGTGTTCATTTTATGTGTTCTTTTATCGTTTGTTGCTGTCAATATATAAATATATAAACACAGAATTCAACTTGAAGGTCGGTTTGCTAGGTCGATATGGTAGAGTTCACCCAGTACTACGCAGGACGGCGTATGAAATTCACACATCTGGGTAGGAGGGCTCGAACCGTGTGCCGGTTATGATTTACCAGGAAGATCTAGTACCTAAAAAATAGCATAGCTAGGATGGAGCTGCAGAATGCCCGGGAATCGAACCCGGGACCATCCGGTCAGTAGTGCAATGCTCTACCCCCTGGACTACCGCGACTAACTTAGACAGCAACACACAATATGAGAACACATATAAGGAACACTCACACGCTATTTCTTGATAATTTCAATGGAATTGTGCTCCGTCTTCCTCAGAAGATTAGTTAGGACTGACTTGTGAACGGTATGAGGGAGAGAGAGAGAAGGGGACGGGGGAAGGGGAGAACGGGTGATGGGGGAGGGGTGGAAGGGAATAGGGAGAAGGGAGGCCAGAGATGAGCGGAGATGGGATAGGAATGAGAGGGAGGATTTAGAAATAATCCCAAGTGGCACAAAAAACAAAGTCAATTCGTAGACATTACAACATATACGACCCAAGTGTCAACCTACAAAGTCATCATCAGGGCTCAACAAGTCAAAACCTAGGCTAAGAATAACACAATGTATGCGGACAAAACAAATATCTTACTACCCCGCATGAAACAAATCTGCATTTGTCCACTTCAACCCTATATATTTAGTAAAAGACATTGAGACCCGGATGTTGATAGGCTTTGCACAGCCATATAAATGCCATTTCCATCGTTTTTAATTTTATAGGGCTATCGGATGGGGGAAGGGATGCTAGAACGGAAACACTGTAACACTGGTTGAAGGGGGTGTTCTGGTGGGAGGCATATTTTGGGATGGGAAGACCTGCAGACGGGAAAGAGGGATTACATGAGGCGCGATGATTGTTTATCCTGAGGTTCAAGGGTGTGGAGCACTGGCCTGATGATGGCTTTGTAGGTTTACACCTGGGTTGTAGCTGTGCAATGTCTGCGCATTGACTGTTTGTCTTCTGTGCCGCTTGGGAATTATTTCCACATCCTCCCTCTCATTCCAATCTCCTCTCCGCTCCCCTCTGGCCTCCCTTCTGCATTTTCCCCTCCACAACCCTTTCTTTCACCCCTCTCCCATCCAACCGTTCTCCCCGTCCCCTTTCCCCATCTCTCTCTCCCACACACCGTTCACTAGTCAATCCTAACTAGTCTTCCGAGGAAGACGGAGCACAATTCCGTCGAATTTATCAAGAAATATCGTGTGAGTGTTCCTTTTATGTGTTCTCATATTGTGTGCTGCTTTCTTAGTTGTGTAATTTTCACACTTCCGTGTTACTTCGAAGAAATCATATATATATATATATATATATATATATATATATATATATATATATATATATATATATATATATATATATATATATAGATGATTTCTAGTAACACGGAAGTGTTGAATAAAAAACTTTCACAGTAACACACAGCACGAGAACACATAAAAAGAACACTCACAATAATATCTTGATAATTTCGACGGACTCGAACTCCGTCTTCTTCGGAAGACGTCATATCTTATCTTATCTAGATCTAGTCTATATTATCTGATCTAGTCATATCTTACCTTCCGAAGAAGACGGAGTTCGAGTCCGTCGAAATTATCAAGATATTATTGTGTTCTTTTTATGTGTTCTCGCGCTGTGTGTTACTGTCAAAGTTTATATATATGTATATATAATTATATATATATATAATAATTATATATATATATATATAAATATAATAATTATATATATATATATAAATGATATATATAACATTGATGATATGTGTATATATATATAAAAATATTTTATGCCAGTTATACATGCTTTTCTTATTACTTAAGCATCTAGACTTTGAACCATTTCAAATCACGAGTCAGCATAAAATATTTCAACAAGGCTCACTTGGGTACGCTTCGTAGGCTCATACATTTCTTAAAACCCAGAATATCCATTTGCGATGATGTGAGAATTAAAACCCCGTTATTTAATAAAGCCGCATGTTCGCTAAGTTCTGCTAGTAATTTGAAATCCCAATTTTATCATCTCTGCCGACTCTGCGTCATTTCCTCCAGCCTGTCTCCTTCTCCTCTTCCTCTACCCTACCATCCGCATCCGATGATAAAACATAAAACCATCTTTCCCAGATGCCCCATGCGTCCATCGTCAGTCCCACACTCCTTTTCACCTCCTCCTCCTCACTCGGATCCACCCCATCCAACTCCTAACGTCGCAAGTGTCGGCGGGTCTGCGGATTGGTGTACGTACGTGTGTAGAGCGTATGTGTGCGGAGGTGCGTTTCCGTTTTTGAGTGCGTGTGCGTGTTCAGGGAGCACACTCTCCGCCCGGCCTCGCTCTTAGATTTCATTCACGATTGCGTTTGCAGTGGTCTTGCCCCGACGAAGAGGGATGGAAATAAAAGCAAGAGTTGAAAGAGTGCAGACTCCAGACCCATCTCCACGCCCCTCCTATTTTCTGATTCTCCTAGTAGCCCCTCCCCCTCCTTCCCTGGCCCCACTATCCCCGTTCACACCGGACCTCGCATTCTCTCCCTTCCCTCCCTCCTCCCCTCTCCAGGGCCTCCTCGTTCCCTTGGTTACGCTTCCCACTCCCGGCGGAACCCCTTATCGCTACCCGTAAGGGGCACGGTCCTACCCCCACTACCCTACTCCCCACACCCCTCCATCTCTCTTTCTCGCACATGCCACGAAATCCTTCCTACCTCTCGCTCCTCCCACGTCTCTCGCTCTCTCTCTCGTCCATTTTTCCCTATTCATTCTTTCCCTTTTCAGGGCCACCCCTTGCCATGCTTCCTCATGTCCTTCGCACCCTTCCGGACCTTCCTTTACTCCTCATTTCCTCTCCTCCCCCTTTTTCCAACCCCTCTCCGCCGTTCCAGACCGCACTTTTCCACCCGACCCACTCCACTCCGAAGATGAAGGCGACGCCAGGGTGGAAGAGTGTGTGTGTGTGTGTGCGTGTGCTATTCCTGTGCGTAATGTGTGCGTTCCCGTCGTATGTGTAGAGCTTCCTTAATCCCCGGAACGCCTCCGCGCCCTCCTCCTGGCTCATCCACCCCATCGCCGCACCTACATTTACATCCTCTTCCGCCCACCGTGACCGTTACTTCGGCCGATCTGGAATCGCGATGATTTCCCCACCCAGCCCACTTGTCGGTATTCACGGATTCAGAAGGAAGGAGAGGGGGGAGGGAGGATTGTTCGGCCAAGAAATTATTCTTTTTGCTGTTACCCAAGACTCAAGGACGAGCCATGTGGAGAAGGAGACTTAGCGGGTGGACTCCTTCAAATTTTCTCGCTCATGAAAGACCACCAGCAGGAGTCGGTCGATGCGACAGATAGGCCCGTGAAACAAATTACGGGAAGATCACCTTATAACCTCTACAAAGGTTAGTTCATGCCAGGGCCATACTTTATTTTGATATTGGTCTTACCGTGGAGAGATTCTGAGACCCCGGAATCATCTGAATCTGTATCTCTACCAGGAAGCAACCCCCGAGGGTGTGAAATTCACGCTGACAGAAGAAATGGAAATTAAATTATTTGCGATTTTTTTTTATTTGAGCGAAACCTATTTATTTAATTATTCATACCACTGTTCTTGTTTTTGTAGTAAAAATTTTCTCAGGGAGCACTTACTAATTAGTCAATATTTTTACCGTGAAAGAGAAACGAGGGTGAAAAAATCTTTCACTTAGCATCATTTAGCCTCCATCTTTTCCCTGATGCGCCAGCCTAGTGAAGTCAATTTCTATCTTAAAATACCCTTTCGGTTTTTGTTATGTAAATCCTGATTTAAAATAATAATATTCAGCTGTAGCTCACCTTTTTGAAACCAGTTGTAAAAAGCAGAGTGGAACAAAAACGCAGCACTTGTTTTTAATAACCATAACGAAGGATATTTCATGGCATGATTTTTTTCACGTCAAGGATCTTTGATGCATATGATTTCCAATCGGGAATGAAACTCCTCTAAAAAACCTTTATGTGCTGTAGTTAGGGGTATTTTATTAAAAAAAATGCCTGCCAAACAGTAAAAAAAAAATATTGAACTAATTTGAATGAAGGGTTGGTGTAATGCATGGGTAGCAAGGACCATATTATAAAAGTAGGTGCCATGCTTTTGACAAAGCATACTCAACTGTTCATTGCAAATGTGTCATATTCCCACTTCTGTGACAAATTTACATCTAGTCACATCATGTAAAAAACCATATCAAACGATTAGGCATGCAAAACACATTAAATATGATAGATATAGGAGTAATGTAAGGGCATTTTTTTATCTACGGCTACATTTACTTTATGAATTACTAGTAATAACAAGATATAAGGATCGATCGATAATGAAACAACTGCCATTCAAGAATTGTGGATACCTGTTACTGGAATTGCAAGCCTTTTAAATTAATCCCTTAATTTTAGTTATATGATCAGTTCGATCATCACTATATTTAAATTTCGGGCAATGTTGTTTCAGGACCCCATATTTGGAAGGAAACCAGTAGTTAAACATTGAGCTACGTCATTAACCTAATAGGAACTAATAAATACAAAATTTACCGAGTGCGTGTCATAAATTTAAGTAACAAAATTAATGCACGAAGATTTCTACAAAGCTCTGATGTCAGTTTCCTAAGTTTCAATTTTCATTCTATCAACTCCTAAGATTTCCTCTCTTTCCATCAAGGATATGGCAATATTTGGAAATAGCGCGTAGGCTTACGCCAGAAAAGCTCAAATTTCCGTAGTTTGTATTTATTAAAAATAAAATTTCCATTTTCCTATTTTCGCATCCCGCCTCGAAACAGAATTTCATTCTCAGGAGAGAGAAAAAAAATGAACGTACATCTGTTCCAAGTTTTTATTTTTTTTCTTTTTTGGCGTGGCGTAATTCCGTGCTCTTTCCTCCCTCAGAACACTAGTCGCATCGGCGTTCCCGCTTCGAAAGCGCTCACCTGGTTCTCATCCTATCCAAATCTCTTTCAGCCCAAGTCCGGACCTCCTCCTTCTTCCATCCAGCCACGCCTATCCAATCTCACGCCTCCTCTCTCCTCTTCTTTGTCGTACTTCGACCTGTACCTCCTATACTACCAACCCCTTACACACAGGCTCCCCGCTACTCGGATCTGGGAACGTCCTTTCCGGCGTTCTCTCCTCCTCCCACATCTTTCCCTACGCCTCCCTCCCCTTCTTTCTTCTGCCGATAAGAAGAGAAACGTGTCGGTCGTTGAGGGAGATACGTACGAACGATATGTGGTGGAAGGGTTTCCGCGATTTAACCCCGGACAATAAAACTTATCTTGAATTCCCCCAAAAAGAAACCCATTCCGCATTCTCCACACCCCCCACAACCCTACGCCATGGCTCCAGGTGGTTAACCGCTCTTAATTTTTAAACAAGCACGGGTCACTGCCACACCTCTAGGAGCATCCATTTGTTCACGAATGTTTCGGAGAAAATGTGGAATAAATTCCAATTTCACCCAATGAATCATTGACTGGGTTCATTCGCTATAACGCATTTCCTTTCTTATACGTAGCTCGCAGAAGTTAACGTTGAACCAGTATTACTTACATTGTTTTTCGGTATCGTATTTTAGAATCTTATCTCGTGAAACCCGTGGTCATCCTTAGGTGTTAATTATCAATAAAAAATGTTCCGAAAAACGCTCATTTTTGATAGTCATTTCAGTTCTCTGAGGCAAAATTGGATATTTTTATAGAAAGTTATTAAACATTGAGCACCAGAGTTGACCGATGTCTCATCAAAAGAGCTTAACTCTTTCTTTAATAAGTCAATCTACTTTTTAGAATTCAAAAACACATGCATCTTTCAAAGAAATTAAGCAATATGATTGAGTAATGTCATGTCAATGTTAACTGCATTAGTACATTAAATTCCTGATGTCTCAGTACTTTCTCCATAGATTATCCTCAGTGAATGAATGATTTGTCTAGTTTTTCAAAATATATGACTAATTAACTGAATATAGTGATTGAATGAATAAGCCCCTTATATTCCTCAAGCAAATCCTTCCTTGAAATTTTAGCCAGTAATTTTTGAAATTAATTATTTTTAACATTTCACTCCGACTCAAACACCGAAAGATAAAATTACGGGTAGCAGAATTAGTAAATGTTATTGACTTATGACATATCAAATGATTGCATTATAACATAAGATTGCCCTTGGCAATCTTGTGTTATCTTACTATTTTTCAAAAGTTAAAATTCTCGCTTTAGATACAGATTACTACTTAGTGTTCACACCATCGTCACAATTTGTGTACAAAACTAGTATCAAATTATGTTCACCTTATTACTTAAAGTCACAAGAGTAAAATAATACAAAATATATGCATACAAATCTCATGGAAACTCGATAAAAATTAGTATCCTAATGGCCCTATATTTATTTTTTTAAATATATTGTGTTGTAGCAAATGCGATTGCTAATAAAAATACGTTTGTCAAATTTTAGTATAGTCTCTACAAATAGGTTGTCATTCTGTAGCGCCAAGGGTGCCGATCAAATTATTTATTTATTTATTTAAACCTCTGATCGAATAGCATGTTGAATACTGAATCATGCAGGAAAAAGAAGATAATGCGCGTTTCCTTTGCACGTAACATGATCCAATATTTTAATTATGTCTTCAATAAATGAAATACAAATAACTTAATTAAATTTCCTAATGAAATCTCCATAAGTCATATTTATAACTTGATAACTCGATAATTCTGTTGTAAGAAAATTAGAAACTAGACTGAACTAAGGCAGAAAACCTCTGAATCATTTTTATTTTATTGTGAATGATTAAATGGAATTTCTGTAATGAGCCAACGCCAGCAAGGGAAAAATGTCTTAAAAACTAGCACCTTTTGATTAAAAATTTGCTACTTGCAGCAGTTTAAAAAATAAACCGCATTAATCAAACAGGTACATAAAGTGAACATGAACCGCATAACAAACAGTACGAGTTGAAAGTTCTGGAAAGCAATTTGCTGCGGCCAGCGAGGGAGCGAGCACAACTTGGTTAACTGGAAAAACAATTGAATTTAAAAAAACCTTGCGTGAGCATAAGTTAAGGGCTACGTTTTTCTCATTGACGCTAATGGTACGAATGGCGTTTTTTCAGCCCACGTATTGATTAACCCTTTCGTTCTTTTTTGGTCGCCGCGACTATAATTTTCTATTTAATTAAAACGTTCAATACGAACTCGACTTCATTTTCTGTTTTACACATCTGGCACTAATTAATTTTTTAATTCAATGTATCCACCAGCTAATAAGGGGAAGAGTAGATAACTTGATTCAATTAATTAACTTTATTCATATGCATGACCTAATGTAAGCTATTCGTTATGTGGTGTCCATATTCAGAATTTCCCATTTCCTCAAATTTATTAGAATCCCACTTTCATCTTACCAAAATTAGTCCCCACCATTTATAATTAATTATTTTCAAACACATCTAGATAAGAAATGAAAACTTAGGATTGGTGAAAACATTTACATGTTGTACTCGAACTAACGAAATCTATGACATTCTCAATTGGCTAAATGAAAGTAACCTTCTTTCGGTAGTCTCACTAATGTAACTACTTTTCAATCCTTTTACGTGCGTTACTGTTTTCATGTTTTATTCATTGAAATCAATTAAATTTTTGCGATTGCACTTATGCTAAAATCAATTCGAAAGTTCATGAAACTTTCAAACGTGTGCTGGTTTTAAAATGTTTCTAAGATTGGTCTCTATGTTTACGCAACGATAAGAAAAAGACGGCTAGTTGAATACCGAACTTGGTGATTAAAAAGAATGAATGTTAGTGACAGTAATAAAAACTAATCGAGTGGTTATAAGAACTTGGAATTGTTTTTATGAACATTGAAACCTGTGAAAGGACTGGTAAGAAAAGATGGTCATAGGAATCTATTTACTGAATGGGTAATCATTTTTTAAACCAGATGATTGGTGTCCAAAAATTCATTAATCATACCATACAATGATCATTCCGAATTATGATGGTCTTGGTTAAGCCTCAAAGTTTAATTGAAACTTAACCTCACTTAAAAGGTTCACAACAAAGGTGTCCCAATTTGAATACTTCATACAATTCCCCAACTTCTCTATCAACCTATCATAAAATTAATTTATATAAATGACTCCCAATTATACTTCACTCAAATTATTATGTCTTAAGAAAGGATCAAATTAGCGGCCTTGGCCTAAGAATACTTTTTATTCCAATTCGTCCAGGCTATTAATCGACAACTAGTGGTATGTATTGAATATACTAAATCTATGATAATAGTGGACGATATGTTTAAACTATAGTATGTGTTTTTAAGTTGACAGAGAGCTGTATTTGACATACAGTCCACCTAAGAGAATGTATTCCAATATATTTTAATTTAAATATTGTTTCACATTTTCAACTTATTTTATTCTCTGCCAATTCCGTACTTTTAATGTCAAATTATTCTTTTTAACCCTCGAACGGCAACTTTTTTTACCTATTCGGGGATAGCGGGGTGAAAAAACACCCCCAATTTTCAAGGGCCCAGTATAACTTTTAAGGGTTCCATGAGGGCTAATTTTTTTCGTCTATTGATCAAAAATCAAGGGAGCTAAATATTTTTGGCTAAAAGTTTGAAGGGTCCGGGAAAATCGACCATGTAGGGGGTCTTAAATGTAAGCCGTTTCTTTTTGCCGCGAGATTTAAACCGGTCTGGGGTGTTTTTCTACCTAGTGTTCCCGTTCTAGGGTTAAATTCACCATTTCTCTTACCGCATGATTGTAGGTATGTGTGTGTGTGTGTATATATAGTATATCCCTTATCCGGGATAAGGAAATATTTTTACTTTCGTGATCTGCTCAAAAACCGCCTTCCCCACATATCCTGTGTTTGCCTTTTATGTGTTTTCCTATCCCCTTTCCTTATACCTATTTCTGTTTGAATGAATATATATATATATATATATATAGATGATTTCTTCGAAGTAACACGGAAGTGTTGAATAAAAAACTTAGACAGTAACACACAGCACGAGAACACATAAAAAGAACACTCACAATATTATCTTGATAATTTCGACGGACTTGAGCTCCGTCTTCTTCGGAAGATAAGATATGACTAAGATGGTTAGTCATATCTTATCTTCCGAAGAAGACGGAGCTCAAGTCCGTCGAAATTATCAAGATAATATTGTGAGTGTTCTTTTTATGTGTTCTCGTGCTGTGTGTATATATATATATATATATATATATATATATATATATATATATATAATCTTGAAAATGACTCTCCGGCGACGCACAAACACACAAACACTAAGACAATAAATATTCCACACACAGAAACATAAAAGAAGGACACACAGTAGATATTGACGTTTCGACGGCACCGTCGTCGTCATCAGAATCTATATATATCACACATATAATATCTACGAGTACATCTATATCACGTATATATATACACACACGCACGCACACATATCTACAATCATACTAGGTAATAGTAAATATCGTTAATATTTCCGGGTTTCGAATAAAATAAATCACCTTGCTAGATGGCCATAAAAGAAAAATTTTACTGCAGTTGTTAGTATAAAATACTAATATTGGTCCATTGTCGAAAATGTGAATTATACCAGTGAAAAACATCATTATTGGTATTATGATTTCATGTAACCCTAATCTGAATCGAATTCGTAAACCAAAAGGGTAATGACTTCTATTTTCGATTTAGATACCCAAATTAAAAATATTACCAGAGATTTTACCGGTTCATATTTTGTCAGTGTTTCCATTTCCCTGTTTACCTGTTCCTGTTCCTACCTAATATTCCTGTTTACCAGAATGACATTAGCCTCTTAGCCCAATTAGGGTGATAAATACTGGAACGGATACTAATTACCTTTAACGGGGTTATTATTTAATCAATTCGAAAATCTAGACATATTTATCTTTATAGCCAATGTAAAAAAAAATTAAATCGTATTTCCTTGGTTTGTCGAAATTATCCTTTTTTAATTAAGGAATTTCAAGTTGAATCTGCAGCATTGACCAGACATAAACAGCATTTATATAAAATGCATCCATCAATGACAATTTAACGCTTAAGGATTTCTGCAAGATGACTTATTGTTTGAACGATGGAGAAGAAATCGTGTAATTTTTGTCTTCTTAACATTTTTCTGGTTGAAAGATTGATAAACATTACGAAAGATTACTTTTTAAATTTCGGTCTAAAAAAGGGGACTTAGAGAAGAGGAAGAAAACATACAATTTCCTTGAATAACAACAAATGAATTACCATTAGAGGTTGCATGATGGAATCAGCAATATAAGCTTGAATAGAGTGCTGTGAAAGCTGGTTCACCGATTAATGTGACCGAGAGAGCACGAGCACTCAAATAATACGCTGGTGCCGCTTGAAAACAGTGATTAACTTGCGGGCACAGCGTAGGTTCCCGGTTAAAAATTAAAATTTAAGTGCTCCAGGCCAATTGGAAAATGCAGAATGCCTTTAAGCCAAAGAAAATAAGATTTGAAAAAGAAAGGACGGATGCTCGAATCGATTGCTCTGAGAGCTAGTCGCCCGATCAATTTGGCTGAGAGATCACGAAAACACAAATATGGCCCGCGTGCCGCTTGAAAATAGCGATAAAACCGCAACAACAAACAGCGTAGAGGTGTTAACGGGATGAAAATGAAAACTGAGTGTTTCTCTCCAAATGGAAATTCAGGGTGCATAAATGTAAACAAAATAAACATCGAAGAAAAAATTCTAAAATTGGGTTCAATATCTTAAAACTAAGCTGAGGAAATATTTACAGGTAATTCTCAAAGGCTGACATAGAGATATATCCTCACAGGTGGATATGCAGCATAAGTCTATATACTCGTATAAGGATATCAGAAGCACATTTGAGGAAGATTGGTGAAGAAAATGATCATTAAGAAGAAACTTCTGAATATAATAGAGCACACTTTTAGAACTGGTGAAATAATATATTAGGAATAAAATACGGCATGCTATTATTAGATTGCATTTTAAACATTTCGAAGAAATTTAATGAACAAAGAAAGAAACATTAACTGATACTGAGGAATCTTGGGGTAGGATTCGGAACCAGAATGCCAAGGTTGATATGCATACGACTGAAATGTTATTTTTGAGATTCGGTTTGGAAACTTAACAAGCATGCAACATAACTTTATTAACCAGAAACATTAGATTAACGTTTCTCTCTGACCACGTTTAAGATATGACACATGTAAGAAGGAAATTGATGAGACAGTACTCATGTGTTTATTATTATTATTAGGTATTCTACCGGTTAAGGTAGGTTTTTGTATGGACACAACTATCAAATATACATTTTGTGACTCCCCACCTAGCAAACTAATCTATTTCAGGTCCCTCTTCATCTCGGTGTACTTCTTTCCTCCCTTCATCCCGTCCAACATCCCTATCCTGTTCCTGCCCTTACCTCGCTTGCCCAACATTCTCTCCTCTATGACCCTCTTCAACATTCTTCTACCGCTCAATACGCCTTTCATCCATTTTTCCTGCCTCCATAGGATTTCTCTCAACAAACCCCTCTCCTCACCCACCATCTCTAGTACTTCCTCATTGGTTTTCCTTTCGGTCCATTTCACCTTCTCCATTCTTCTCCACACCCACATTTCAAAAGCCTCCAATCTACGTCTATCCTCCTGCTTCAGCGACCACGTTTCCGCGCCGTACATAGCTACGCTCCATATCAGAGTTTTTACGAGTCTTGTCTTAACACCCCTACTCAACGTCCCCGTCATCAACTCCCTCCTCCTTGAGAAAGCCTCCTTGCCTAGCGCAATTCTTCTCCTTACGTCCCTACCAATTTGACCGTGTTGGTCCAAAACACTTCCGAGATATGTAAACTGTTCTACCTGCTCTATTTTTTCCCCGCCTATTTTAAAATACTATATTAGCTTAGCCTTTTTCTTTCTGGAAAATCGCATAACCTTTGTTTTATTAATATTGATTCTCATCCCATATTTATCGCACTGCACCTCCAATGCATTCAACAATGCTTGCAACCCCTTGGCTGACTGAGCAACTAATGCTTGGTCATCAGCAAACCTAACCGATTTTACGAATTCCCCTCCGACTTTCATTCCTACCTCCAGTTCTTCCCATGCCTCTTTAATCATTTCCTCTACACATACGTTGAACAGTACCGGTGACAATGGGCAACCCTGCCTTACATGTGTTTATGTATATGTGTGTATGTGTTTATGCCTTCATGTGTTTATATATACATTCAAATACGAAGTCCCGCCATATGGCGCACAAATATTCATTCAAATATAGAAATAGGTATAAGGAAAGGGGATAGGAAAAAGCCTTCCTTTGGCAAATGATTCGGAACACATGGGCGTTTTAAAAACATCGCAGATCTCAGTGTAAAATCGGTTTCCTTGGTGGTGTAATTGGTAGCACATCCACCCGACAAGTGGAAGGTCCGGTGTTCAAATCCCGGTTAAGGAAATATTTTTACATTCGTGATCTGCTCAAAAAACCGCCTTCCCCACATGTCCTGTGTTCGCCTTTTATGTGTTTCCCTATCCCCTTTCCTTATACCTATTTCTATGTTTGAATGTATGTATATACATATATCTATATATATATATATTTATATACATATATATATATATATCTCTATGTATATATATAATGTACATGAATTTAGCACTAGTGGCCAAAAACAAAAACACAGAAACACAAAATTCGATACCGAGTGAGTTCCTGTTTTTTGTGTGTTTCTGTCTTTGTCCACTAGTGCTAAGTTGACATACTCTTGCATTATTAAAGGGAAAGGATGGTGGGTTTTCGTGTTTAAATATGTGTTTGGTCAATGTGACTCATCTCCTTCTTCTGCCTATGCGTGCCACGAAATGCACTGCTCCTATCCTTCCTGACGTTGTCTGATTGTTTTACCTACTATCCTTTCCTCTTGTGTCGTCCATTCTCCTTGGGTGGGTGAAACACCTCCCTAACGCCATCTCCTGATCAAAGAATCGGGGCACTTGGTTGAATAAACCCCCCGCAGATTCTAATGTAAATTATGTTTCCTCGATAACTAGGATGTATCCACTGAGTGTCTGTTTTCGCCGGCGACCGAGGCGTCGGTCGCCGGGATTTGGCGAGCGGCACTGCCGGTCTCTCTCGGAAATCTGGGTTCTGATCGTGTTGTTTTTCGAGCGGCGGTTGGCCGCCTAGTTCATCTAGAAGCGTGAATTTTGACACTAGACTTTCTTCCGCCAGGAAGGCCGTACTTTCGTTTTGTTAACTGGTTCAAGACTAACTTTATCTCCAGGTGTAGGCTCAGGCTCCTTTTTGTTTGCTACCGCCCGGTGCTTGTAGCGGGGAGGGTAAGTACACGAGTGTTTTGAGCTGCGCACTTCAGCTTATAAATAATCACACGCAATACTTATTTTTAGGGCATTACACGCCAAAAATATGGAAACACTGAAGCACTAGATTCCGCATATTATGCTTTAGGAGAGAAAGAAGAAAATAATGTGAACAACAATTCAGGAATTTCTCTCATCACAGGGAAAATTATCCCTTCCTCTATAATTTACCTCCCATATTTACCCACCTCCTGTTACTAACTGGAAATCTTCACAAATATTTTATGAAATTCCGCAGAAACCTTTCGAATTTTCCATTAATTTTCATTGAAACTGCGAAGTGATTATATGAATTTCCATTGGATGCTTTAACATATTTCCACCATGGCCCTGTGACATTTTCATTCATTATATAGCAGTACTTCGACGTCACTCACTCCATGTAATAATAATTGAAAAAGTCGCACCTTATCAGCAACGGCATGAAAATACGACGGCAGAATCAATAATTAAATATTCTCCCGGAAATTGCTACCAAGAAGATATTCCTGAAGCTACACGTGAGACTTTAAATCGGTTTAAAGACTGGAAATACCTAACAGCTCCCCTCATCTAGGACACCGAAGCTGGCGCTGCAGTAATAGCTTGGAGAGAGAAAAAATAACGCTTCCTTTACGGGCCCAACGAATTAGAAGACGCAGGACTTCACTAAAAAAATGGCGAAGAAAAGTGAGCTCAAGACACTAGGTCAATCTTTTAATCCTCTTGTTAATAGGAAGACGCTCCCGTATCGCGACAAAGAGATCTTTTCTAGGCCGCGGGAGTGAGCGCAGCTAAGACGATAAGCTGTGGAAAATGAGGAGGAAGAGGGGAAGCGAGCAATGGAGTGGGGTGTGGCTGGGTGGAGGGAAGGAAAGACCAAGAGTGAGGCATTTGGGGGCGGGGGAGGGTCCGGATTGAAGGAATGAGAACTCTTGGGCTACGACACAGAAACGGGGTCCGCGGAGGACGAGGTTGGCGTTAATGGAGAAATGGCAAGTAGGCAGAGGCTGGGGCGTTTCGGGGGGGGTCAGAGTTAATTAACAGAATGAAAGGAGGAGCAGAGAGGAGGGGGAGTATTAAGAAAAAATTGTCGCGCGATATGAATTATTTACGGTTCAGTGGCGGGCGTTACACGGGCGTTTCCGAGGAGAACAAGGTGGCCGTGCGCATTGAGGAAGACAAAGACGGTGCGAGGGACAAAAAAGAATGGCACGATGGGAGAGAGGTAGTCTGCTGAGTTGAAAAGAGTAAATGAAGCGATTATGAATGAAGAGAAACGGAAAAAAATCAGCTTGCCTACACTTAATGAAGGCGGAGTTTGTATGCATGGAACACAGAGGTATGTGAGCTCATACTGAGAATTAGAAGTCTATTGGTATAATGGGAAGAATAAAACTGGAAAAAAATCTATTCCCTCGGGTCAATGTGTTTTCCTGCAAAAGCCACAATAAATTTAGTGGAAAATATTCATGCATGTGCGTAAGGAGTTATTAGTAAAATTAAAATAATCGTATTCCATAATATTATAATATTCATGAATTGCTATGGTAACACATCAAAATTCACTGTCAAGAGTGATTTCATTTGTTTTTATTTCTGCAGAAAAGAGCATGTAGAGTTTAATTTACACGCTATTTAAAAAGGAGAGTATTAAACTTGGAAATAATTATGTGTTTATAATATTTTTTTACCTGCCTTATGGAATCTTTTATGATATACCATATTCATTATACAAATATGTATTACTCTAGCGTTTTACATCCCACAGTAAATTCCTATCCAAAATATGACCAATCGTGTTATCCAACTTTTCCAGTTTCTTAATCTAATACAGTACTTTTCTTTATGGATTTACAAATTCAGGCAAATCAAAACAAAGAATAACATAATAGAAATTGATTAAATTAATTGTGCTTGAAGGTTCAAACGTCTTCGAGGAGAAAAACAAAGAATGGTTTGAGGCGTCACTTTGTGGAAACGATTCACAACGAAATTTATACACAAAATAAATTGAAATAGCTCGCTCACCTCATTTTTGGCATTGGCTGAGGATTTTAAATATAGGTCAATCTTTATAAAAATGACTAAAAAACGTTCACATTGCAAGGATTAGAAGGTTCTTGAACCATAACGCTAGAATTTGCATGATTCTGCCAAAGAACGAGAACAATAATATAATTCAGTTAAAGCTAGAACTATTGAAAACTCGAAACACGACAGTATAACGTTGTATAACAATGATTTAGCATTATATTTCTATTAATTTAAAGAATATCGAGACGAGAAATCTTTTGACAGTGGTGTAAAATACCATAGCTGTCGACGCACCCTTAAAACAAAAAAACAACTAAGCATTACGTATATTTTAAATCCGGTTAAGTGAAATATTTTTTTAACGATAGGTGCCGCACTTACTACACCCTCACATTATCTTGTCATCCAAGGGTTAAAGAAACACGCCCAAAGGAGCGCACCTCTGATGATTTGTGGGATAATTTGCGGATGTGGATATTGAGTGCAAGGATTTGGAAGGAAAGGGTGAAGGCGGAAGGAGCGCGAAAGACTGGCGTCCTCCGGGGAAGAGGAGGGAGCGGATCTCGTGGAAAGGGTCCACAGCACACGCGAGAACTCTGTGGAGATTAATTGCCTTTCCAAGAGATGTAACATCCCTACGCGGAGGAATGTCAAAAGCGGGAAAGATTTGTGCACGCAAGTTTGTGTGCTTGCGGAGGGCGCTGTTTCTGGAAATTTGTGTGCTGGGAGAGCAGGAAATCTGAGAAAATAAACTAAATTCAAATACGTCCCACCATCCGCGTGGAGTGTTGAGAAAAGACTAAAATCGGTGTTGGAACATCTGAAGGGAGAATGTGAGAGGGAGAAGGAGTACAATTCAGGGAATAGGTATGCAGACAATTCTCATCACCCGCCGTGATACAGCACTAATAGTAAGCAAAACTAACTTTGCCATCGAAACAGCCTAGGTTGCTATAATGTGACTCTAAACTTTGATATTGCACCAAAAATGTGCTGACTCGAATCAAATGCATTCACGCAGCCTGCCGCATCGGTTGTTTCCTCATGTTTCGTATATGTAAATGTATGATTCTTTGGGATTTCAGCTCACACTTAATTTGTAGCATGTAATGTTCGTCGACAAAATGTGTTTTAGGAACATTTACTTAATTAAAAATTTAATTTTTAAATGATAACAATATCGCTTATGTAAATATTTCCCACTCTCTATATTTAGCCACTTTATAATTCCAAATCACGCATCAAATAATCACCCACACGGTATTTGATCAAAATTCCGTGTAGGTGATTGGAAGAAAAGTTAGATGGAAAATCATATCCCATAATGTTCACATCAATATGGTAGATTATGATTACACATTTCTGCATAATTTTATGGGTGGATTGTGCCTCAATGAATGAGATTAGTGGTAATAAAACGAGTTTCTGAATTTGCGCAAGATTCTATTACCAATTATGATAATGCCCACGAACTGGCTTGCAAACTGTCAATTACAGCTGTTAAAACTGTTATTGAGTCCAACTTAAAAAAACATATATTTAATGTAAGTAAAATACTTAAAGGGGAAACTTAGATTCATAATAACACGGAAAATTCAAGTCTCGTAACATTTTCCTTAATTTTAATAACAGATGAATATTTTATACTAATATTATACATCTCTTTTGGAGATAAACTTAACAACATAACGCCGAAGTTACGAAGAGGAAGCATATATTTTTCGTTTTTATTTATTTTATAGTTATAGGTGTTAAATCAAGTAAGTAAAAAGCATAATGAAACGGAAAATACGAGTACCTTTTTTCAATGGCTATACGTAATGCTCTGTAAGGCACTACGTGATTGTAGTAAGAATTGGTAAGAATGACATGATTAAGAAATGCTAAGAATTACGATAGATAAGAGGGAAATACGAAGGTATGTTGAAAACAAATGAACACAATTGTAGAGCACGAACGAAATGACCTTCAGAAGCATCTTTGAAGGCATATGAAAGTAACATTCACCCTCAATTCCATGTGCAGGTTTAAGATCGCTGCATTAATCCAGCGTATTTAGAGAAGCATAAGTATGAAAACGTGTTCTAGTGCTATTTCAACACGAGTTAAACAGCGTGCTGTTATCGAATTTTTAACTGCTGAAAAAGTGACTTGAACTGAGATTCATCGTCGTTTTAAGGTTGTTTATGGTGACGATGTTGTTAATAGGTCTACTGTAAATTGACATTTGTCTTCTCTTCAGTCGAAACAGTTCAAAAGACAACAATCCACAAAATAACTTCTTTTGACTGTGTTTTGGGATGCTCACCGAGTTCGTTTGACCGATTTTCTAGAACGAGGGGCAACGGTAAATCCTTATAAGTATATAAAGACTCTAAAACACCTCCGACGTCGAGTTTTTCGCGTTAAAGTCACTCTGGCACTAATAATCTTGCAAGATGATAACGATGATCCACACACCTCGCGCGCAACTGGAGAAGATCTGCGAAACCTGAAATTTGAACCGATTCCTTATTCCCCAGATCTTGCGCTTTGCGATTTTTATTTTTTTCTTCAACTCAAGAGACACCTAATCATTCTACCGAGAAGGGTAATCATTACAACTCGGACGATGAGGTGAAGGCAGCTGTCAAGTCCTGGATTCGAGAAAAGTCGGAAGAGTTTTTCAATAACGGAATGAAAAAACTGGTTACACGTTGGGAAAAATGTGTTAGCTTTAACGGTGACTATGTTGATAAACAAATATATGAGCTTGGAACTTAAGAATTTTCTCTTTATTGTACAATTTGCTCGATTTTTCTAGTTGTTTTTTTTGCTCTAAAAGCATGTGTGCATTACTTTTCAGCCTACCCTCGTAAGTATTGAATCATAAAATGGTGTAAACGTCATGATGGTCATATTACTGTTAATTAACGTTTTAAAACTAATAATTCCACGCCATTAATGATCAGGAAAGGTTTTCGGTACGAAATATTTGAAGAATTAGTTATGAAGAATTTTTTATGCAATATTTCTATTCTCAATTCTATTCTGAATGTCCTTCGACAGTTGATTGGTGATATTCAATTATAATAAAACGAAGACATTAAGAGTCACAACCAACAAGAAGGCAAATATTAACATCAAAGTTGGGAAATATAATTTCGAATACGTAAAACATCATCTATTTGAAAGCGGTTTTGATGAAAGTGGGTACATTAAAGGAATAAAATCGTTGTGCAAAATTTTCACAAAGAGCCAGGATTTAATAATGAGCACCTAACTGAAGATTAGTGGAAAGAAAGAACGCATTAGTGAAAACTTAGAGCCAAGTTTTGTATGGCTCAGAAACTTGTCATTGAGACAGGAGAATGAGCGTAGTTGGTAGACGTATGAGTGTTGTGAATAGTGGAAATGATAAAATGAACGGAAAAGAAAACAACTATGAAGTTATAAACATGGTAGGGGAAGAGAGAAGGTTGTTGAAAGAAATTAGGAAGAAGGCAGAATAAGTACGTTCTGAAGATACTAAGGGCAATGTGATCCTGAAGACAATTAGAGGATAGACGCGATTATGGGATGATTTTGGGGATTATTAGGGGAGGACGTCATTAGGGGATAATGCTGGGTAATCGAGGTAGAGGAAGGATAATAATGGACGTTTTGGATTAAATGAAGGAAAAAAGAAAGTATACAGTGCTAGAGAATGAATTATTGTAAAATGTAGAATGGGTATAAGGATATTCTGTGTCACGTTAGTTAGTACTTGGAGAATTACTCAAGCCTCAGTGTCCACCAAACATCTTCCCATAGTCGTTCGATCACTACTAACTGTAAATAAAAATAATCACAATCAGGGGTTTTAATTAGAGAACAAAAGGATTCATTCAAGATATCTGCCTTTTGCTCGCTCATTTCCTTTTTGACGATGTAGTAACCGTGACGTATGCAAGAGGCGAAGTCTTGCACATGAAACATTTAAGCTACAAGGAAAAAGTAAAATTAATAATTGAAGTATAAGTTACTCGTAATGTTTCGTCGCAAATAGCGACTAGTCATTGGTGGGTACGCGACTTGAATATAATGTTTCCAATGAGCATTTATTGAGCCGTTCAAGAGGTTCATGACAAGAAAAATAAATATAAAGAAAAAAGTATACGCCTAAGTTGACGGTGATGCTTAGGGCAAGTTGCTGAAAGTAGTTCCCGGGGTTATTTGGAAGGTTCTCTCGAGAACACATGAGAAAATCTATCTGTCTCCAAGACCATAATCGGATTTGCTGTCGATCTAGATTGCAATTACACTGAAGAGGATTACGTTCGAATATGAGTAAGTTAAGGTTTTATACAATCGATGTTATTGGAAGTACGGATATCAATTACATACTAAGGGTTTACCTGCATTTCCCCCAAAATCAGTTTGAAACTAAGACAGTGAGAGATTTGGGTCAAAATCCAGCACAAGCAATTTGTATTAAAATCTATTATCAAATTCTGCCTTCATTGGCATACTTGATTCCTGCCAATAACAATGAAGATGTGCGTAGAGATTTACAGCATAGGAATGTCACTAAATATCATATAAAATAATTTTTTAAAAAGGATAATGAACGCAGAGAGGGGTTCAATTATTTTCACTCTTTGTTTTCCATCAAGTTGCCTATAGATAATTCCTTCTTGTTGGGGGGAAAATATAAAAATTGCAGATTTTTACGAGGTATTGAATTTAAATATAATATTATAATAGGTACAAGGAATTACTGAAAGACTTCTTTCTACGACAAATGTACTTGTTAGTGACATCAACATGTTAAAAGTCTCCACCTTTCATTTATACCCTTTTCTATTTCTCCATTCCTTCACGTAGATTTTGAAACCGTGATTCTTAGTAATAACCCAATACGTTAGTTGTACATTTAAATAAAAAAGGCAAATCTAATGATAAAATTTTTAAGTTAGTAATTTTATAGCAAACTTAATGAGCACATGATTTGAGAAGTAGCTAAAGGACTGTTCATCCACCTGACTGAATGATGAAATGGTACCATTAGATTCAAATTAAACAACGAGAATATTCATCTCAACTACGGTCAAATTCATCGAAATAATTACATATTTTATTCATTATATTAACATTAAAATGTTTGTTGAAAATCGATGTTAGAAATCGGAATACGTGGATTAGCTTCTATAAAAATTAGCTCAACAAAATTTTTGACCGAACTAAAACTTTTATATAAAAAGAAGCTTAATAATTGGTTCACTGCTAATGTTTATAAGAATAACAACTCAAAGTATATTGTTCAATGGGTGAAGATCCAAGTGCTACAGTTGGCGAGAGCAATTCATTTTCTTCTATCGACATCGCCAGTCATTTTCCCTTAGCTCTCCAAATAAATCCTCAAAAGCGGATAAATTTATTCGTGTGGAAAGGAACTAGGGCGTGGTAACGGATGCTGGAGAGAGGAAATGGAAAATTAGTGGGAATAGTAAACACTCACATAGGATTAAAAAAATTAAGCACTATGTAATCATTGATTTTTATGGACATTTTTTGAGCATTATTGTTATTATTTCGTATACAACCACTGGAGTACTCAAAGTTTTATTCCCCCGGATAAACCGAGCAATATAGGGTAAAGTCGTACGTAAGGAATGACGCTCATGCCCGCGGTTGAATGAAAATCTGTGAACTACCATACATGCATTATGTACAACACGACTTCGACCAGGTGCATTAATAATATCACATTTTAATCCCCATACTCAATATGAGTAATGATATTGAGAGAACTATGATAGTCTAAAATAATTTATGTAAATTTGAATGATTAATTTAGACTCCAATTATTTATGTTTACAAAAGAACATACTCAGCTCCCTTTATAAAAATAATTAAAAAGAAGAGATATTTAATATCTATAACATTTACATTGAAAACCCTTATATGAGGCTAAATATAAATTATGTTTACAAACTAAATACAATGTATTAAATTATGTATGTAACGAAAAACGGTTCCCAATTTTAATAATAATAATTTCAATTATAATTTTTTTAATTTATTAAACAGCAAACAGAGCTCCTTCCATAAAAAAGTCGGGTATTGATAACCGGAATGGACTGATCCACTTAGACAAAACAAATGAAGTTGCGAGTGTTTCCCCGCCATAAAATCACTTCCGCGGCCTTGATTAAAATTTGAATGTAAGTCCTAGAGGAAGGATTAAGGACCGTGGAATTCCGACAGAACGCATTTCTTCACAATGGCAGAGAACTCAATATTACTTCGTCTATTTATTTTACTACTGCAATGGAAAATGCCACTGATATTATCTATCCCTCACCACCAGAACGTTTCTTTTCATATACTTCATACTTACATTGTTTCTCCTCAAAATATTCTCCATTAGAGCCTCGGTTTCATTAAAACGTCTATGGATATTTCAAATGCCTCAAGGAACAAAATTCAGAAACATCTTCGATCATCAGCAAAAATGGTTAACTTACGAGGACATTAATACCAGATTGTGTGCTACATAACAACTTCGTGAGGTAACGCAATTTAAATAGATGAATGAAATTACCATTGCATACATATCTTATGAAAAAACTAAGTATTTAACAAAGTAGTATAACTATGCAGAGAACGAGTTAATTCAATACTTAATATTTTATCGGTAACCATGATTTCACAATAAAACTTTGAAAATTCATAAAAATATCAATAAATATATATATATATATATATATATACACACATATATATACATTTATATAAAAATATTCTGGGAACCTGCAGCCCCACCCAAGGTATTTGATTTTTCGGGTACCAGATCTTGGGAAACCATAACCGGCACAGGGAAAGGAACTGGCCCCCCTACCCTGATGTGTGAATATAGTATTCACACGCCGTCGAGCTTAGTACTGGGTGAACTCTACCATCACCTACCAAACCGACATTCGGGTTGATTACTGTGTTTACATATATGTATATACTAGAGCGTTGGACTACTGACCGGAGGGTCCCGGGTTCGATTCCCGGGCAAGGCACTCTGGGTACCTACAGCTCCACCCAAGCTATGTGATTTTTCGGGTACCAGATCTTTCTGGGAAACCATAACAGGCACAGGGAAAGGAACTGGCCCCCCTACCCTGATGTGAGAATATTAACACGCCGTCGGTCTTAGTAATGGATGAACTCTACCATCACCTACCAAACCGACCTTCTGGTTGAATTTTGTGTTTACATTATATATATATATATATATATATATACAATAATATATATAAAAAATATAACACAATTGATTTTATATATATATATATTCTCAAAATTATTACATTTTTCTGCTATTTTCTTCGAATTTGAAGTTCAAAACGCAATTTTCAGAACATAAATGTCATAATTGCAGATATTATCCATATTTCAATTCGAATAAAAATAATTTGTTAAATATTTTATTAATCGCAAATAGTACAAAATTACAATTAGTACGAAAAGAAAGGTTATGAAAACTTGACTATTTAAAGATATTTATATGAGGAAATATTACAATAGCTGAATAATATCGATACGAATGTGTACGACCTTCTGTCATAAATTTATTTAACGCTTAAGTTACGAATGCGTTTCACTTCAAATTTTGAATGCACGCCCCATGTTTTTCATTTTCTCATTCGCGGTCTTATTCCACCATTTCCTATCTTTCCTATTCTGCTATTTCTTCTTACAACTCCATTCCTTCTCATTTGAACCCTTTCCCCGGAATCATGGAGTCTGAAAGTGAAATCGATTTCTTAAGACTGAGGAAACCTTTGACCCTGTAACACCCAGACCATCCCTCTAGAGTAGTTACCTGCATATGTCCCGTGGGGCACATCGAACCATGATCCCTAGAGCTGGCCGAAGCAAACGACGGCCAGATTTCTCTCTTTCCCAATTTCCTCAGTTTTTTTTCCTTACACCTCTCGAACCTTTCCTCTACACACCCCTCCAACGCTTTACTAAAACATTTTCACTTTCCTTTGCTTCTAAAGGAATATGGTAGCTAGGCATGGCTACAAAAAGGCATGGCAAGTTTGCAGAAAGGGTGAAATCGGTGCGTTATACAAGAAGGTTAAAACACTAACGGAAAGTAAGAAGGGAAAATCTGTGTTAAGAGAGATAAGTGGGGCCAGCAAGG